>CM053984.1:25349362-25926814 GCA_028641955.1 Protonibea diacanthus
GATGTGCTCCCACAGGCGGCCAGCAGGGGCCCACGTACTCGCTCCAGGGCTGCCAGACTGACAGCAGGCAGGCTGGAGCAGAGGCTGAGGAAGAGGCTAAGGGTAGCAGCCATGACCGGCGGGTGGGGGCTGACCAGGGAGGTATCCAGCAGCGACAGGATATTAAAGAGCTCGTCCTCCGACTGAGGCTGGTAACGCTGGAGGATCCTCAGCACCTCACACTGACCCCAAAGATCACAGTCCTTCAGCCTGCCATGACAGATACAGAGCCTTGTAGACTTGGTCCAGACAGAAATATCTCAACTATTAGATGGAGTGTCACAAAACATTCATGGTAATTTCAGGGAATTCATTAGAATCACTTTGGTGATCTCTTGATTTTTCTTCTAGTGCTGCGATGAGGTTTACATTTGTGGTTTTGGACCTCTGTGAACTTCACACATTCCTCTCCACCTCAGGTAGCTGCTGGAGATCAAACTGATCCTGTGGTTTTAATGTGACTTATTTCCCTGTTATTGAGTTTGCCATCATTTCCTAAATGATGGATACAGAATGTGTCTTGTTTTCTTCAATACTAGTGTAAAAATCATGGGAAGAAGATTTCTGAAACAGGAATAGACATGGACTGACTTAGCTGTGAATGCCTCGGTTTCACACTGGTCCACACAGAGGTGTCTTAAATGAAACGTTAGGACATTGTCACACCATAGACTGTATAAATCATGGACGTAGTCTCTGACAGAGCTGCTAGCATGGTGGAGGACTCTTTTTAAACATCTTCTGTAGAGAACAATCAGCTTAGGGCTCAGAGCCACAGTCAGGATAAGGAGGTCACAACGTAACGAGAGATGGACTAAACCAATGTTGGTTCCTTTTTTCATGGATGTACAGCAGTTGAGTAGATGTACTTAGGTACTTTCTACCACTGTCTGTATATCATACCGCTATAATTATATTGTTTACTCATGATAATTCTGACTTAATATCAAATGCTGGAAAGTAGTTGGGAAAGCTGGAAATGAAATATCTCAAAAGAAGAAAAAGCTGCAGTGACTTGATGTGAATCATCTGATTGCTCTCCCTAATGCTTTCCTGTTGTTAGGAAGCAATTTGGCTGTGCTGATGTAATTAACTTTCTGCAGATAAACAGTTGATGTATACACACAGAGACATGCTCAGTACTGCTCTATTTTCAATGTGGACCTTTTCTTCCCATGTTTTGACAGCAAAATGCAGATGCAAATCCAGTACTGAGCAAGAGCGCTGCAGCCAGTAACCACAGCGCTTGGTTTAGTGACACAGCTCTCTGAGCCAACCTGTTGAGGAGGTGATGGGTGATGGGTTTGTTAATAGCGACTCCTCCCTCCTCTTTCAGGATCTCCTCTAGGGCTCGGAGGCAGTTCACCATCACCACGGGATCTGGGTCCCTGAGGAGGCTGTACAGCTCGTTCACCACTGCAGCATCTGGAAGAAACACGAACAAGAGGATCGTGGCATAAATACAGAGCATGAAAACATATTTACACATGTACGCACTAGCTGTTTGTATTTTATTCTTCTCAGAATCTGGTCTGCTATTAGAAAACACACCCCGAGCAGGCTGACTGCTGTTGGACTAGTAAGTAATACTAGAACATTTCTAAAGAAATTTTGAGTGTGCCTGACTCTGGCCCCGTACATTAAGTTGCTGTCAGCATGTGTGTGTGTGCTTGTTTCACACAGTCAGGCTTGAGGTTGCCAAGCAACCAGGGTCAGGTGCCGCCCAGAGCAATTAAGCGCAGCTGTGTGCACGCACTATCTCTCTGACTCCTGACAGACAGAAAAATCTCAAAATGAACCCCCTCGAACTAGTGGCCATAAATGCCATAAAAAGCCGAAATGAGCATCCTCACCTTGTCGACTATGTGAATCCTGAGTTTCAGTGACGAAAGTTGAAAAATGTGACCTCAGCAGAGATCAGGTGCCCCATGCTCCTTTTGGAAAATTCTCCTCTTCAATTTACATGGGAGATGACCAGATTATTGTTGTGACATATTATGATAACATTGTGGGTGAGTGTTGCTTGTGCATTAGTGCGTCAGTGTGGTTCCTGCCAAAACTACAAGTCTGATAGTGTCAGCAGATGAATATGAGTGAGAAGACAAATTTTCCTACGTTTCTCTGTATAAATTATTTCTGTAGAGTGACGTTTGTGGCCTCGGGCGCAGTTTACAATTTTTTTTTTGACCGTTTTTTTCTCTCCCTCTCCACTCTAGTGATGATGTCACCCACTCTAGCCTCTCCATAAGGTAACACTGGGGGAATTTTTGGCATGTTTTTGCTGAATAATTTGAAAACCGCTTAGAAATGCTTAGAAAAGACATAGCACACCTGCCATGGCTGAGCCGGTCGATTTGATACCTTTTTTGTGTATGCGCGACCACGGGAAGAGTAGCGCGCTGAAAAAAAACATGTAAGAAGAATAAGTTTAGAAAATAATAGATAGTGGACAGTGCCTTTCTCAGGCACACTCACACTGGCTCCCACATCTTGTGTTGTTGACCTTGCTTGATGTTGATACTTAAAGACTGTCCCCCTTTTCCATGCCCCTTACAAACATGTTAAGATGTGACAGAACCCCAAACGTGTCACTGAATTACAGGGACAGACAGAGAGAATGACAGACAAACAGAAAGCCACCCATCCACCGCACCAATCTCAGAGTTGGGTTGGAGATTGTGTAGCTTGGCCCAGCCGAGCACGGCCACTCGTCGCACACAAGCTGCTCTGTCCCTCAGTGCTGCTGTCAGAGGCTGCTCCACATACTCCACCAGACTGGGTAACCTGAGACACACAGACATCACATTTCCATTTCTGTCTTTGTCACAGGCCGATGTGACACTTGAACTGCGATCAGTGTGTGTAGCACCTCACCTGAGGTTGGTCATGTTCCTCAGAGCCAGGCTGCGGACCATGGGGTTTGGATCCTGACAATCTTTCCTCAGCGTGTTGATGACCAGCAGAGACAGCTCTGGGTTTAAAGTGGCATAGGAACACAGGAAGACATAGACCAGTTTCTTCTGGACTATGTCTACTGTGGCACACGCTTTTACCATCTCACTGAACAGGCCTGAAACATCCACACCTTGTGACATCGTCCTAAGACAGAGGGGGGGGGGTACAGGCCACACAGCCATTAATATACACATTCAGATTTCTCCTCCTGATGGTCTGAATAACTCACTGCTGCAAGGTGCTGCTTGTCTGTCTCTCTGCTGTCTGTGTTGTCTCTCTGCTGTCTTTTCCTTTTTTGAGGGTTGAACAGCTACAAACACACAAAATGAAGAAAAAAACAACAAATGTTTCATAGACTGTGAAATAAAATCTAGTTTCTTTGTTCTGTGGACACAGTCTGTGAACATTTAGTTTCTCTCCTTCATTTACTTTCCACACAGTGTTTCTGTTTGCAGCTGTTCAACCCTCAAAGAAAGGAAGACATTTGCATGATTTGAATGATTTATCCATCTCTCTTGTGTGTGTGTGTGTGTGTTCATTCAGTTATTAGCAGTGTGTAAGGATTTTTTGGGGGCCACAAACGAAACCTTGTCTAGGACTGAGGGCTGGCCCTGAATCTCTGAATATAAAGCAGTCCACTACAAGACCACCACCAAATGTGACCTCACACTGAAACACATCTATGACTGAACAGTATATGGTGGTGTTCCTGTATGTAGCTACCTGATGACTTTGAGGATGGTGTTCCTGTATGTAGCTACCTGATGACTTTGAGGATGGTGTTCCTGTAGCGCAGCTGGTCAGACTGGATGTTGGGGTTGGACAGAGCTCTCCTCAGCTCCCTCACCGTGTCCTCGCTGCCCAGGTAAGGCATGGCGGTCGCAGACAGCCCGCTGACTGTCACACTGACAGAGCAGAGACAGACAACAACATGACGCTTGTGCACAGCTCACAGGTTCGAACTCACAACAAACATTAGCTCGTTCACAGAGCCACTGTACGTTTATACATATGATACAAAGAACGTTTATTGACTGACACACAGGCCATCTCTGTTTAAAGTATCACTCTGTTCATTTCAGACATTACCGTGTACTCTTCAGATAACGGCGTTCATTCGGTGACACCAGAGTGACTCGATTGTTTACACCGTGCGTACTTCCGCCTTTCTTCTTCTGCGTTTAGCTTCTCTACAGCGTCTTATGGCGCCTTCTGCCGGCTGTGGCAGGGACAACACTCTGCCAGTTAGCATAATAATAATAATAATAATAATAATAATAATAATAATAATAATAATAATAAATAATAATAATAATAATAATAATAATAATAATAATAAATAGTGATGACAATGATGATGATAATGGTGATAATAATAATAACTATTACTACTAATTTTGATTTTTGTGCCTGACTCTGGCTCCGACGCCCCCATACACTATTATTGACACTGCTCAGCAAATGGGCTCTTATTTTGAAGGGACTCTTATTTTGAAAGACTTTTGTCTTGTCTGTGTGTGTGTGTGTGTGTGTGTGTGTGTGTGTGTGTGTGTGTGTGTGTGTGTGTGTGTGTGTGTGTGTGGAGCCCACCAATCAGAGCAGTGACATTTGACACCTGAAAAAACGCTGAGAGTACACCTGGAACAGGAAGGACTTCTGGCCAAATCTATTTCCAATCATTGAACCGGCTTCACTTGTAGCGTCTTGAGCTCTTCCTGAACGTCTACATAGGTATTTTGTGTGTAAAGTGAAGTAATGTGACCTGTTAGAGCGATTCATTGAAACTTTGTTGTACTTCTGCTTTCCTCCAGAAATTTTCCCTCCTTTTTAACATGGCAGCCTATGGGGCTGTGGATGGGTGTTGCTGGCACGTCGTTGTGTCTGACGCCAAAACTATAAAGCTGACAGCTTCAGCAGACGAATATGAGTGAGAAGAGGAATATTCCTACTTTCAGTGTATAAATGATTAATGTAGAGTGACATTGGCAGCCTCGAGTGCAGTTTACAAATACATTTTTTGACAAATTTTTCTCTCTCTCTCCACTCTAGTGATACTGTCACGCACTCTAGCTCGCAAACATTCTTTCAATACACATCCATTCATTTTTTTGCCGTGATTTTTTTTGCAATTTTTTGGCAAACCGTTTGGCGAAACTCTTAGAAAAGTCATAGCCCGTGTCATCGGCAGTCATATTGATACCTTTTTGTGTACGTGCGACCAAAACTGCAGGAGGAGTAGCGTGTCAAAAAAAGGCGTGAGACTAACTAGAAACATTTCTAAAGAAATTTTGAGTGTGCCTGACATATTTTTATATATATTTTTATATTTTATTATTATAGGATATTGTTGTAACATTCTAATAATTTAAGTGGTGCTTAAAACTGATTACTACACAGAACACTGCTATGTTCACTGTACAGAGCTAGAAGCACTAACTTCTGTCTGTACAGCCAACATCCTAATGTTCTGTGTGTTACCACGTGGTAAGAGTACACCCAGCAGATTTAATGTGGTCAAGAAAAGCAAGATGAAAACATAAACAGTGTGTGTACAATGTAAATATTGAAGTGGGCGATCAGTGGCAGCCTTCATTTTTGTTACTTTTGTTACTTTTGAAGGTGGGCAAGTCAGTTCAGTCACAGATGTGTTTGGGGAGGGCAGTTACAGAGAAGGCTCTGTCATCCCAGGTTCAGCGCTTGGTCCTGGGTGCTGGAGTCAGGAGGTTAGCATCAGATGAACGGAGGCTGCGGGATGGATTGTGGCGATGGAGCAGTCAGGTAGGACGGAGTCTGGTTATGGAGGGCTTTGTGTGAGGAGGATGATTTTAAAGTGGATTAGAACAAATTCTTTCCCATTTCTTATGATGTTGTGCTACTTTGTAATGATTATATTCAAATTAAGTCTTGAATGAGCTTTAAATCTAAATATTTCACAGACAGAATAATTCTTTTCAATAGAACATAAATGTAATGTAATGTGGTGCAAATTTAAAAAATGAATGTTGAGCGTCTTTAGCCAATTTTGGAGTAATGAAGCAACCTTCACCATATGGACAGTAGAAAAACAAGGCAACATGTCCTCCTCATCCTCATCACAGAATCATCATGAGTCTGTTTATTTCACACAAAAACCCAGAAATGACCCAGAAGTCATTATTCTGATGATTCCACCTTACTGCCTCTGCTGACTGACAGTACAGTGCAACACTGACTAAATGAATGAATTCAACCAGAACATGAGGACAGCTGTGGGGTTGATGGTTCGTGTTGCCTGGGTGCTGTCAATCAGATCGTGATTTTGGTTCAATCCTTGCCCCTCAGCAGGAGTGACACAGAACTATTCATGTGGATTGTCTGAGGCTGTGCAGTTCTATGTACACAGTTCTGTTTGGTGCCAGTAATTAATGTCTGTGAAATATGGGATAGGAACCTGATCTGGAAATTAATGTTATTGTATATTTGTTCATGAATTTTGTAAATGACAATAAAAAGAAAACCTTAACTCAAAAGTCAAAGACTTGAACTCCAACTAAACCTATAGTCACATAACAAGCAAACAGTATTTCAGTGAGTTCATGATGGATTTTATTGATTGTGAAAAGCATGAAATCTACAAACAAAGACAGCTTTAGACCTCCAGCAGTCGAAGTCCGACCCCAATCCAAAGGCAAACATCCACTCCACCTGCCCCCTGGCTGGGGTTTAAAGGGCAGAGCTTCATAAAAAGGAAGGGCGGGAAGGACTTGGTGCTGGACAGCCAATCAGCTGACACAGAAGGACATTCTGAACACCACCCAGCCTGTCCAAAGGAAGCTGCTCAAGCCTTCCTATGGGCTGTGTGGGCAGAGCCAGTTGCCAGGAGCGACCCATGAACCGCTTCTTTTCCACATGATACATTCACCAACATGAGACGTTCACATCATCCACATCCAAAACAAAACCTGCATGCTCCACGTCCTCACCGCAGAGCACCCAATCAAATGATAAAATAATCACACATTTTTTTTGCTGGCGAGAATGATTTGGAATGTTTCATAATTAAAAGTTGTTTTTTTTGCCTTCAGATGAATCTTAGAGAGTCACATGTCTCTATGGATTAAGAATGAGGACACTGCCCTGAAACACCACCCATGTTCCAGGAACTGTCCATCTTTATAGATGGAGAAATGACTGAATGCTGTCCATTTCACCAAAACTGACTGACTACATCTGTGTGCTCTCAGCACTTTGACTGTAAAAGGGGATGAGATGGACACCAACACACACATACATACCTACACACCCACACACACACAAACACACACACAGTGTCTATAACAAATTGGGGCTTGGAGAGGGGCTGGTGGAGCTGTTGTCCTGATTTGCTGCCTGACTTCCTCGGGGTGGAACCTCGATGATGCGGGGCTTGTCGATGATGCGAGCACGGCGGTCGCCCTTTTCGACAATTCCGATTATCCACGCTCCACCCGCTGCCCCCTGACCTCCAGCTCCGGAGCTCTGGCTCTTCATTTCTGAGCAGAACTTGGCCGCCTGCTCTCTGGGCAGACACACCAGCAGCCCACCTGAGGAAAAAAAAAAAAAAATACTTTCAATCAAATATTCATCTCACCAGTTCATTCATTTGTTGTGTGTTGCCCACAGTTTTCATACCAGAAGTCTCTGCTGATGTGCCCTGAACCAGGTTGAACAGGTTTCCACAGGCTTTACTGATGGCAGCCATCTTGGCCAGGATAGGTAGATTGTGGATGACAAAAGCCACCTCGTTTCGTTGCTGTGCTGCGAGGTTGTTGGCATGACCGAGCAACCCGAAACCTGTCACATCTGTCGCGGCATGGGCCTGGAACTTGTGCATTAGGCCTGCCGCTGGAGACAAAAACAAGTGTCTATACCACCACAGGCCAGTGCAGGTTCACGTGTGAATAAACAGGACATTCAGATCAGAGGTGTGGAAACACACACAACCAGTCAGGGATGTATGATCTTCAATAAGTGTTTTGTACCTGTGCGGTTTAGCGTTGCCATGGAGAACATGGCTTCCTGATAAGCCTCTTTAACCTCCTCTTTGGTGACAACTAGTTTGATCTTGTTCCACCTTTCAGGCTGACAAACAGACAGAATTCATGTGATGAAGGAGGAGGAAGAGGGTGAGGGTGAGGGTGAGGGGGGTGGGCACATTGTTTCATATGAACAGAGTCGATTTGCTCACCTGGTCGAGCCACTGGTGAGCGTTCACAGCCACCTGTGTCCCCAGAGGTTTGGTCAGAACCAAGACGTCGCCCGGTACAGCACCGTCCGGCCTGGAGAACACACACAAGACACACTCATTGTTGCTATCCAGTGAAAAGACACAAGACACTATATAGTGATTCAAACGGTTCAAATGGTTTAGGGAATAATATCCGGGTTTTATACAGAAGACTCATCATTCATATTGATAAAGGAAAACTGGAAAATTATTTGGAAATGACATATCAGATCAGTGCTCTACAATATTTGGTAGTATTCATTATATCTTATGTATTTATGCAAAACGCATGGCCTAATTTAACTGTACACCAGCTTCATGTGTCTAAGGTGAAGCTTCCAAACATTTTTCCTGTGAGAGAGCCACACTCCTGCGCAAAACTGAATATAGTGTAGCATTGTTTGTGGAACATTTGACCACTCTTAGCTGTGGACATACAAAGTTGTTTTATTTTGTTTAATTGATCTATCTTCCTCTCTGTTCTGTACATCTGTGTCATCTCTGCTGTGTCAAAAGAAATCGTACTGCACAATACAAGATGCTGAAAATAAAATACAGGTTCAAAGTGATAGAAAAGTGTCTCTTCAAAAAGAAAACTCTGCTCTTTGTCATAGCTCATTAGAGGTGGACATTTTGGAGATACAGGGTTTTCACAGGACAGTAATATGCAAATTTTAAGGCGGCTTCCTTCAAACAATGCAATTGTATTGACAGGAAATTGGCCTTATATGTAAATAAATAGGATTCATATTCATTGTAAAAAAGTTTATTTTTTTGTATTTCACAGCTACAGATTTTTTTTTTTTTAATGGATTAATCTCACAATTATTTTCTGGACCATAAAATGGTGGAATAGAACTACATGAGGCAAAGTGGGTAAACAGAAAAAAGAAGTTTTGAAATATTTCATCACAAAATATCACGAAAACAAAAAGCTCAAAAGTTCAGACTGTAAACTAACAAAGGAAGTCACAGCCACAGCAACAGTTTGAACTGACTCACATGATGAACTCATTAGGCTGGCAGACGACCGATGCTACCCCTCCTACGATGATCCAGGGGTTGATCACAGTCTGTCCTCCCGTCACTGAAGTCCCTCCCTCCTCCGCTGCGTCACGAAACCCCCGAATCATCAGCGGCATCACCCGCTCGCGGTCCTGTGTCAGACACACACACAGATGATACAGAATCATCACATGTACACACAGTGTGTGAAAAAATACCCTGCACACAAAAGCTGCATCAATAAAAAGCAACCAATCATCAATAAAATCAAAGTCATCATCTGCCCTAGAACAGAACCTACCTTGTCGTTCATCTTCTGGCTGACACTAAGCAGCATCAGCATGTTGTCACACTCCGTGATGCCCATGGCGTACAGATCACTGAGGACGTTAGCACACGCTATCCTGCCCTGAGAGACACAGTCAGCAAAGACCAGTCAAATAACTGGAAGAGTTGACACTTTTAGAAAATGACGTGTTTTACTGTTTTTGTCCTGAAGTTATCAACTGGATGAGAAAACATCTTACGTCTTACGTCTGATTTATTTTTTTATTTATATGTTCTTCATGTGCAGCAGGAATGTAGAGTGCACGCACCTCACAGAGACTTTGGAATTGAAAATGAAGGTATATTTTTGAATGCATTAGAAAAACTTCTTAGGAGAAGTTCCTTTATTAACAGACCTTCACTGTCAGAGTCTCATTTATGAATCTGAGTGACAACATTCAATATTAGACTCATAAATGAGTTTACATAAAGTCAGTATTTTGTGGTGGCAGAATAAACACAGAGTGTACACAAGTCGTGTGCACAGTACAGAGTTACTGAATGATTCTAGATGGCTGTTATCCACCACACACCGTCAGAGAGCACGTTTCTGATGGGGTGAGAAGGAAAAGGCTCTAAAAACACCACAACATGAAATAGAGCTGTAACAATTAGTGGATGAAGTGAATATTTAAAATAACAGAAATATGAATCCATTATCTGCAGATGAATTCAAATAATCCTCACTTGCAGCTCTACAAATCAGCATGTACACACAATTGCATTAAACCACACATGCAGGGTGTAATCGTGTGCGGCTGGTAAACCGATGAGTGTGTCACTGCACAGTTATCTGTGTGTTTGTACAGCCTTACTTCGTGCACACGTCTGCCAGTAACTCACCATCATGTAAGGATCCTCCACCAGAGGGTAGAAGAAGTCTGTGGTCTGGACCAGTGAGAGCCCTCCATGCCTCAGAGGGATCACACAGCAGTCCATCCCTACACCTGGAAACACGGGACACGGTGAGGAGGGACAGCTGCAGTGTGTTTCAGTATCAGTGCGTGTATCAGTGTTGTTATATGGGACTGCATTACACTGTGTGAACAGTCCAGAGGTTTGTAAGGCGGTGGGCACTCAGTGGAAGTGCATGCTGCACAGTGCTGTCCACATGCTGCACTGTGCTACACCTCCTCAGGCGAGGGAATAAGTAACGTTACAGACCTGCTTTACGAGGACAAATGTTTGACCAGGAGCGTGAACTTTGCACACAGAGCTTCAAAGAGATTTCTGCTGAATCATGCCAACCGTCAGCTCGTTTCACAACTCACGGAACTTGTGCCCTCTTCTTGATCACTCTCTGCTGGCTACTGTCCAGTTTTCTGCGTCTATGATCAGCGAGAACCTGACTAAGCAGCTAGGCTGGACTTTAGAACATTGTGTAGATGAGCATTAAAAACGACCATGGTTGTCCATCTGTCAAATCAACTGCCATATCAGTTACCACAAGCTAGCATGGTTAGCAACAGTTAGGCTAGCTAACTGACGTTAAGATGCATGGACGTGGAGGTTAGCTAGGAATGCTAGTTTTGAATTTGTTTCTTACCGAGCCGGGGGCCGGGCAACTGTTGGCCGAACTCCGATGTTTGGTCTTCGGCCTTCCCCGTTCCGTCGGCCCGGTCTGCCTCCAGTCCCGCCAGGAGTTTGAGCAGAGCCTCCTGCGGGACCTTGCAGCCTCATCCCTTCAGATCCGAGAAGGCTGTGAGACGGAACCCGCGCTCCAGGCCGTGCTCCTCGGGTTTGAAAGGCTTGTATCCGGGGGGGAAACACCCCTCGGTTCCCACAGCCTCTGCCGAGGGAGGCGGGGGAGTTGAGCCAGACATGCCTGACTAAAGACCGCTTTAAACGGCCAACGCCAGCCGCATACACTGGTAAATAAAGACGCGACGATGAATGGAGCGTGTGTCCGGTGGACGCCGCTTCAGCAGACTGCTTCTTCTTCTTCTTCTTCTTTGTTGTTTAACGGCAGTCGGCATCCTTAATGTTGCATATACTGCCCTCCTCTGGACTTCTTTACTACTTCCTCTTTGTTATATTCTTTTTATTAACCCAGTTAAAACAAGATATCTCATGATGATTTTCCTCCCTTCCCTTGATTTCCCACATTCTATTACACTCTTGAAACTATTCTCCACTGTTCCTGCCTTCTGCAGCCCTGCTATCATCCCTTCCCTCTCTTTTTCATATCCATGGCAAGCAACAATCACATGCTCCATGCACTGTCTCTCTCTCCCCACAGCTACACCGACCAGTTGGATGTTTTCCTGTTATACTGAGTGTGTTATTCAGTTTACTGTGCCCTACTCTTAGTCTGCTCATGACCACCTGCTCTGCTCTGCTACCTCCACAACACCCTACCTCACCTACTACACCTTGTAATTTATAGAAATGTCTCCCTTTCCCCTGCTTCTCCAATGTTGTTTGTATTGATTATTTCCTTCCATATGAAACTTTTTCCTTCTGCTTTTGATCATTTTACTTTCATTTCCACCTCCTCTTTCTTTACTGCCTCTTAGCAATTTTATCTGCTTTTTCATTCCCTTGTATCCCTGAGTGAGCTGGACCCACATGAACATTATTTCCCTCCCCTGTTGTGTTCTCTGGATGTTTTTAACAGTATTTCATATTTCCTGGTGTGTTTTCACTGTCCTGTTTTTAATGCTTAAGTGATGAAAATGAATCACTACATACTGTATGACTGTCTTCCTGTCCGCCCTGTCCTCCACCCATTCTATTGCCAGTAATACTGTGCATAACTCCACCGCATATATACTTAAATGAACTGCTCCTTGGCCAGTTCTTAGTGCTCGAGTTTGAATAATATCTAGCTGCGAGAGGACAGATTTAGCTGCTGATCCGTTTCTTCTTTATTTACCTGTGCTTTCCTGACGTCATCTTCTAAACACACCGGATCCATTGTGCTTCTACCTCTCCTAAATCCACTTTGATATTTAGTCACCAGTCCCCTTTTTTCAATATAGTACATGAGCCTCTCATTAATCATTCTCTCCATTATTTTACCTATATGTGATGTAAGTGCTATCGCCTCCTTCCAACTTCATGGGACTTTACCCTGGCAATCCAGACTTTATTGTATAATGTTAATATTTTCATTAGTCCCCCCTCACTTAGATGTTGAAGCTTAATTCTTGACTTCTTCATTTCTCCTATGGTAGATGGGTCATCTAATTTGCTTTCCCTACTATCCTTTCTTTTTAACCTTCAAGAGACTAGTGTAAAGGTCACCAAATTAAGACCAATACGACTTCCTGTCGGATCTTTCACTGTATTACATTTATAGTGTGAATGTTAATGTTCAGTATACACTTATCCCATATGACTTGGACATTAGGCTTTAATTACTACAATAGCAGAAAAACATTATTTAAACGATGAAAGCACAGTTGTCTGGAATTCATGACTTCCTGTCCCTCTGTGTCTCGCTGTTAAACTTGACACAGGCGCTCTTAACTTCGCTGTAACTGTCATCTGTTAAATAATATTTAAAATTTTATGTCGACCCGTTTGTCTGTTCTGTGATTTTAACTTTATTTTGCTTTATTATTTACTTTTGTGAGGAAGTTTTAAAGAAATAAAAAAGAAAAGTTGTCAGAAATGGTTTCTTCCTGGTTTTACATCTGAGATATGCGCGCAACACACACACACACACACACACACACACACACACACACACACACACGCACACACAAACACACAGTCTAATGAATAAGTGATGTATTTATTTAGTAAATCTTCAACAGTTTGAAACCATGTTCTTTGCACCAAATGATCTAGAATTACAGACAACAGTCACACAAACTGTGAAGGACCTTCGTTGTGCCTCCTTCAGACATAAATAGCAAAGTGCCACAGGTAAAGAGGAGACAGAGTAAGGGGCACAAAAATGGTCTATGTTGGGTTAAGGGTCAGGCTTAGCATCAGAGATAAAGCAGTGGTGCATTCAAAGGTGTACACAGGCACAGAACACAGAGAATGGCTACTTTTTTTCAATAAGAGTAAACCCATCTCTAATAGATAATAATACATGTTTTGAGGTAATGGAGACAGCAACAATTAGAAACAAAACAGATTGGAATATTCTAGATTATTTAAAGCTCACTAGGTTATTCACATTGTCATAAGTTTTCTGCTTTGAGGGGAAGAGGGCCCCTGTGAATTGTCACTTTTTTCACCATAGGCCCAATGATTACTGACGTGTATAATATAGATGAGGCAGTCAGAGTATACACACTTACTCTGCAGCATGTATTTAACTCCTCAGTTGCCATGTCACAATGTCACTTTAGCAAAAAGGTGTGATAAATGAGAGTGAGTCAAGAGATCAGGGATCATGTACAAATACTGATGGACACATGCATCAGTGTGCCATGTCAGAGGCAGTGTGTGTGGAGGTGGAAGAGTGGAAGTAAAAGATCATGTAGGAACAAAGAAAAAAGTCGAATTTGATTCCATGGAGCAGTAAAAATACCATGCTGATTATCTTGCTGTCTTCATACGGTCATGTGTTGCACTTGTCTTGATTCCATCATATTCATGAGATCTGTAGAATGTATTCAGGTTTGTGTATGCATGTTGGCAGAGAGAGTAAGGTGCAACCAAACATGTTTTCCCAAGGTGTGCCTGGAGATGGGAGCAGACATGCTCAGAGGCAAGAACGGAAATACAGTGTGTTCTGTATGTATCTGTATGTGTGAGTGTATTGAACTACGCTCATGTTACTGTATGCAGTCCATGACATGTATCTGCAGCGTGTCCATATCTGGAGCCTGGTATTGGCACTTAGGACAGCATAAATCTGGCAGCTCCTCAGCTCCGGCTGCCCCTTGATCACCGACTGGTCCCAAACCTTGATTGCGGAACGCGGGGGCTGGGGGAGCAGTGTTAAAAGTTGTACCAGGGAACACGCCTAAGGCAGAGGAGAAAAAATGTATTCTGGTAAAAATGATTCATGATTTTTTAATGAACAGGAGTCTACAGTAGCCCACTACTCACAGGATATTATATGCATGGATTTCACTGGCAAAGCTGGTAAAGAATACTCAGTTGTGAAAACTAAGTACCTTAGTCAAGGACTGTGCAATTTTGAAGTATTTGACTTATTTCCATTTCCTGTCACTTTATACTTTTCTGAAGGAAATATTGACTTTTACCTCCATTGCACCTTTACACAAAACATATGAGGAGTTTTTAAAATGATACATAAATGTACAGAAATAAACTAATCAACAGGATATAAAGTACTTTGAGCTTCTTCTGCTTCCCTCTAGCAACCAAACACAACATGAAGAAATTTCAGCAGACACAGAGCAACATTATCATTCACCTGTAGTTGTGTTATTAGTCACCCTTTAGCTGCTAAATGCTCCACCTTCTTCACCAGCTAGTCGCTAAATTTGTCTGTCTGGTGCCTGGTGTTGAATAGCACCTATTCAGCTCCCTACTGAGCTGTGTGCTGTGGAATAAGTAGTGTACAATGGGTTTCTAAAGGTTGTTGAAAACAGCTGTCTGCTGCTGCTGTTGGAAACACTGAAACTGGACCATGTGCAAAATGTGCTGGAAAACAAAAACAAAGCACTAAAAGAGGCACAAAGCTCAGCAGTCAGTGTCTGTGTGTTCATGCAGCTTTAAAATAAGAGCTGTAGTGTTTGATCAGATGGACTTTAAATGTAAAAAGATATTTGTTTGACTGGATGCCACATAACAGACTGTTCTATCATTGAGTTTATTGTTTCAAAGTGAATACACAGACGCATGTTGTCATTCATTATGGACACATCAGTTAAAAACATGCAATCATGCACCAAAGGCTTAAACATTGATTTTTTTGTGTGGATGTGTGTTGATGTACCTTGTGGAGGTGGACGTGTTGAAAAGTCTTCCAAGTGTCTCAGCTTCATTTGCTCAATACGTGCACTGAAACAGAGGTGAATGCACATAACCTTGTGAGAGATCAATATTTATTAATATTCAACTCTGACCTCAGATCAGTGAAGTCTAAGTCTTGACGGTGTGCAGTGAAGCTAATGTCACCTCATGCTAATACAGCATGTGATTAGCATTTCAGAGTGAGGGCATTGAGAGAATTCAGCACGCGCACACAAACACACACACACACACACACACACACACACACACACACACACTGTGTACAATGTGTTGTGTTGTGTTGTGATGTATGTGTGTGTGTACCTAGATGAAAAATGATGAATTTGAACATCCCTCAAAAACAGCACACACCACTGCATACACGTTCACATGTCCACATTCAAGACACAAATAATTACCATAATAGATCTGGGCATGCTTTATAAATCCCTCCCCCCCTTTAACTTACCGTGATGTGGCTTCCTGTTTGAACCTGTCAATCTCAGCCAGGGCCTGAGTCAGCTGGTCCTGCAGCTCCTCCTTCTTCTGGTTCAGCTTCTCTCTCGCCTCTCGCTCCGCTAAGAAATCTGCCTTGTAGATCTCAGCCTGAGCAAAGATGGTGAGATACGACTTCAATCAACACGTATCACATTAACGTGCTACATTGTTGTTGTTGGTGCGGTTGATACAGACGGTTTGTGTGTAACTCACAAGTGATAACAAGTAACTGTGAAAGAAAGCAGCGTTAGAGCCAGTTATTCATCTGTTGTCACCCTCCACACACTGCTATCCATTCATTTTTTTTTTCTCCACACATACACTTCTCTGTAAACTCATATATTGCATTTTAATGCAGCTGCATTTGTTACTTAATGGTCACTACACTGACAGACACAGGTTATGCTTTGAGGTGTGCTGTGCTGACACTTGTTGCAACATTAATGTGCTGTTGAACATCCTCATCAATGTGTTTTTTACGAGTGTCTTTCTCTGAACTTAATTCAACAAAACAATTTGAATGAACAAAGTGATCTGTGTCCAGATGTGCTCAACATCTGTGGAGGTGTACCTGTGCAGTGAGGACAGGAACAGTCTCCAGAGAGCCTTTCTGTTGCTCCACCTCCTCCTTCAGTTTATCGATCAGGTCCTGCTTCAGGGCCAGCGCTCTCTCTGCCTCCTCTAGTCGGCTGCACAGATCTCCTCCCTGAGACACAAACACACAGCACACACAGATGAATGTTGAGACATGAACATATAAGCTAAACAGCAAAATTAATGAGGATAAAACAATGTTAAAATGTGTTTTTACCTCCGTTTTCAGTTTAGAATCATAGTCTCTAAAAAGACACGTGTAGGCATGCTGCAGTTGTGTCAGTTTCTTCCTGAGAGGAGAAAAGAGAAACAGATTTTTTTTAACAAATCTCAGAATCAGCACTGACCACAGTCAAACAGCAAACATCACAACATCAACATACACAACATAAAAATCATTACGACTCTTTGAAACCCAGAAAAAGTCTAGATGATCTTATTGTTGTGTGTACAAGATGAGACAATAAAATAATATTCAAATTCAGACTTGTTATCTTTTGTAACAAGTTAATATCTGGCACAAGAGACTCTGTGCACACTGGAACTGATCTAGAGCTTCTATTTTTCTGTTCACTGAAAGTTAAAAAGGTCCAGTATGTCACATGTAGGGAGCTCTATTTACAGAATATCACAGAAATGAAAATGTTTTCAGAAGTGTATAATCACTAGAATGAGCCCTTTATATTTACAGCTGCTGCAGGTCCTCTTCCACGGTTGGTAGATAGTCACCCTAGATTTGTTTCTGCATGTGGAAAAGGTTTGTGTCCTGCCTGAAACTAAAAAGCTGCTGATTTAACATATTATCACAGGCTGAGAAGTTTCCTAAACCTGACCTAACTGTGACTGAAAACTGAAAAGAATAAAAATATTGAGAATGTGAGATTTATTCCTCCACCATGACCACCTACTTAAATAGACTGTCTATATTTATAATGTGTCACCTGACTTCCTAAAGGCTTTCCCAAACGAGAAAGAAAGAAATCTTTTAATGTCTGGTTAAATATCAAAATGCAAAGTGCAGAATTTTAATAACCAGTTTGAACCCTGTATGTGTTTGTGTGTGTGTTGAACGCACTTCTCCTCTGTGACAACATGTCTCTCTGTCTTCAGAGCCTGTTCCAGGCTCTGGGTCTGCAGCAGCAGCTTGTCCATGGCCACATGATGCTGCTTCTTCTGCTGCTCCAGGTCCCGCTCTACCACCTGCAGGGCCTTCATCTTACTGCACAGCCTGCAAACAAGAAGAGCAGAGGGAAGTCCATCAGCACACACGTCTCTACACATACTGTATATTTACGGTGATGTGACATCTTACTTTTCTTCCAACATTTTACGTTCGTGCTCGCTTTTGTCCAGGCAGCTCTGTCTCTCGTTCAGTTCTCCTAACAGGGAAGTTGCTTGAGCTTTGAGAGCCTCGCAGTCCTTAGCCAGCTGTAAAGTAAATGGAATTACAGTTGATATACATCTGGTTCTTTGCACCCGCAGCGTTTGGAAGATTTTGGATTTTGATCATGTGAGTAAAAAGTAAATAATCCAGACCGTACCTGGGCACAGTCCTTGTCCTTCTGTTTGAGGAGAGCTTCAGTCCTGTCCCGCTGAGCTGAACTCTTCTGCAGGTAATCAAGTTTCTCCTCCAACTCGCGATACCTACAGGCAACAACAGATTCTGCACTAAACTGACACACCTTTTGACCTAAATTCAAACACTGTGAATGTATATTTAACATCTGAGCTGAATCATAGTTAAATCATTGAAAAGCAGCTTTGTGACCTCTGGTGTCAGGAGGTTCCGACTAAATTGTGACATTGTAAAGATTAAAAGACATTTCAAGGCCTCAACATTTTGAGATTTGCTTGTTAAAATTGACTTGCTTCATGTTCAACATTTTGCTTAACATTTACAACAAAATGTACTTGAGTAAAATATAATAAAAGTACTACTAAAAAAAACCAAACTAAAACACAGACCGTGTTGCAACAGCTAACGTACAACACACCACGAATGAACACAAAGCAGGTGATTCTGTGAGGATCTGTTTCAGGTTTGAAACACTGAGAGGTGGGCTGTCACCTCACGTCAGCTTCACACATGTTAGCTAGCAGGTAGCCCTGCAGCTGTGTGAATACTGAATAACAGCTGGTGAACAGAATCTTTAAGTTTGCTCAGTTAAACCTTTAACACTATTGAGTAATGTCAAGTAAATGATATCTTTATGTGAGCTACTCTCATCAGATATCCTACAGAAAACAAAAACAATGGATGAAAAAACATCTAAAATATGCCTTATTTACAACTAAACAACAGAACAAAAAAAAGTTCCAACAAACGAGACAGGCAGGTAACACAACAGACACACAGTGTAGAGAGAAGTCATGCACACAGTGAGAAAGAGAAGCAGCACAGTAGAGGTCCGCACGGGACAGAATTTTCGGTCCCGCTCCCGCCCGCAAATCCCGCAAGACGCAGACGTTATTTTTCACGAAAGTTCTTTTCATTGGCTTGGGAAATTAAACACGCTGAGCTTAGCTGAGCTCTCCACGGACCGATCCTTCACCTAGCGCACGTAGCGAGGGTGCGCAGTGCCAGGCGTTTCTGCCATGATCGGAGATCTCAAACACAGAAGAGCGGAAACGAATTGTCTGAAACGTACGTGAGATCAGACCACATCCGCAAATTTAGGCATCTTAAAATGTTTTTATTAATGCCAAATATCCAGCACTAATTATATATGATAGACATAAATTAATCATTTATACATTTTATTTTATACACGTTTTTAATTTGCGGGACTGCAGCTTATCACCTCTCCCGCCCGCTCCCGCATTGTGCACTCCCCCTCCTGCCCGCGCCCGCAACGAGCTTTCAAAATTTGTGCGCCGCACTGCTTTGAGTCGGGTCCCGCGGGAGTGCAGTGCTCTACCGCACAGAGCTGTGGGCTCACCTGCCCTGTGTGGCCTGAAGCTGCTCTGTGAGTTTAGCCAGGCTGGAGCTGGAAAAGGGAACAGAAAGAGAGGAAGGAAGACACCTCGACAGTGAGGCTTTATTCAGCAGAAGAGAGGCAGAAATTCAAAAACATCCAGGAGAACTGTCTGCAGACACACAGTACAGTTAAGATTAATTCAAACAGCAACCAGTCCAGCAGCTGCTAATGATAACTTGTTAACCACAGAGAGAATGTTTAGTGGTGTTAGCTTCAAACAATGCACTGAAGTATTTAGTATCAGGAAGGAAAGTGTGTCATACCAGTCAGAGGAGTGCTGTGCCTCAGAGCGATGCTGAACAACCTCCTCAGCGACATTGCTGGCCTGTAAACAAAGATATACAGAATATAACAACATGTAACAGAGGGCCACGTCAAGCAAAGCAGCTACGCAATTATTACTTCATGTTTGATCTAATATGATCAAGTGTAAGACACAAAGATGTTGCAGACAAGTTAATGTAATAGAACTGACATTACCCAGAGCCAGAGTACCCTCTGAGTGCACTGATCAGGCCTGATTTGATTGTGTTGGTCACTCTGTTTTTGTCCTATATTATTGTTAGCCATTTTATTTGTGCATTATTTTCAGTTGTCTGACTTTATTTGCCTCATTGTATTCAAGCACATGTCTTGAGGTCATGGTAGGGACAATATTAAATGTTTGGTTGTTAGAGACTGACTTCTCTCCTTGAGTCACAGAGCAGCTGTATGTTTGTGTTCAGGAAAGCAGGCGCCATTCTGATCATTTCTCTGATAACTGAGGTCAGAGGATATGACTGTCTCACTGCCTAGACACATCAGATAACTCAGAATCCTCTACAGAGTCACATAACAATGTCGAACATACAACATATTATCTTGTTTGTAGACTAACGAACAAATACTTTAAACTGTAGAAGCACTGTAGCATTCAGTGTTTTTGGAGCTCGACTCATCCTAAGAACTGCAAGTCATCTGCTGCTTCCATTATGAACATTCTTTTTAAATGTGAGTCAACTTGGATATGACAACTGAATGTATTTATACTACTATGTCCAATTTTGTAGAAAGTAAGATTTCAGTGTATATAGGACCTTTAATTTATACTTAACTACTGGACTACCATTTAAAGGTGTGGTAGGAGATGTTGGGAAAACGGTTCCAGCAAGCTATATTTTGAAAATACACACCCATGCCTTTTCTCCAGACCTCCCCTCAAAACCACGCCTTCAAAGTAATGGAAGGGTCTCTATTCGGTCACGAATGGTGAACGCGCAGAGGGGGAGGGAGAAGCGGACTGAAGTTTGATGGACGTGTCAGGATCCAATCATAATGCGCAGCTTCATCAACGTGATTGAACGGTGTTTTCCCATGATTTCGCCCTCTAGACTGGACTAAAACATTTTGTTTTTTAACAAATCTTCTATTTTACTGGCTGCAATGTGGTCGTGAAGACGTTTTCAAGCAATATGGTAAAAAAATGCTCCAGAAAAAAATCTCCTACCCCACTTGGAAACAGAAAGCTAGCTCAGTTAGCCTGAAAGTTGCCTCAGAAGTTGATCTCTGTGCAGTGAGCAACACCAGCTAATCCAGGTGGCACTTAGAGACAGGCGTATGATTTATGTCAAACTGAAGTTTATCTGGAAAGTTTAAGGCTGGCTAGGATTCCTGGTGTCTCTCCTGCTCATCTGTAGTACTGCTTTACTGCACTACATCCTGGGTGTGTAAGTTACCTGAGCCTGGGCCACTCTGGCCCGTAGCTGGTCAATGCAGCGCCGCATTTGCTCTTTCTCTTTGTCTCCCTCATCCCTCTCCCTTTCCAACTCTTCATTCTTCTTCCTCAGCTCTCTCATTCCTTCCTCCAGTTTCTCTTTGTGGCTCTTCAACAACTGGAGGAATTCATTTGCACCTTCCACAGGCTGCAGAGAAAGACATGAAAGTGAAAGAACTGGGGATGAATGAATGCAGGGAGAAGTGATGGCAGGAGGGAAATGGACAGAGGCAAACCCTGTTCACCCTGAACTGGAGTACCAGCTCCAAGCAAGAAGGAGAAATACACCAAGATGTGAGAAAACACAAAGTAGAGGACAGGACACACAGAGGGATTTTATAAAAAGGATCAACTGGTGGATTAGAGCTGTGTGTTAATGCTGTGCTCCATTCAAATTGGGACACAGACGAATTTGGGGTATCCAACTAGCATTCAATCCAGTATTCCTGCCCGGAAGTGTATGGAAGCAACATGGACGACCTCTAGAATACAGTTCCTCATTACATAGCTGGTGCCAAGTTTATTATTAACCTCTTCCACTGCATGGACACCGACCTCCTCAGCCAACATCACAGTTTTAGAACCTGTAGAGGGGTCAGTTCAGTAAAACTCAAGTTAAGATACTGCTATCATGTATAAAACACATCCACTGGCACCATGCCATGCTAGCTTGACAGGACAGGGGGTGAACAACACTCCAAAAGTAGGCTTATAAAAGAAAATAGTTCTCTGGATATCCACATACCTACTTTAAGACATGTTCACTTATTGCTAATCTAATGCAGCATGCAGTAAAAATGTGTTTTTTCACCTAGTGTCACCTTGAGTCTGACTCTTGTGGATTTGATGAGTTCAGTTGCATTCATGTGTGATCATGTTAGTCCCCATTTCATTGTAGGAAGAGCTCTTTTGGAGTCATCACAGTCAACATTTTTGTTGGTCAATGGTGTTCCTCAATGTTTTGTAATATTTCGTGCTGAGACTTTGACCATTTTTCTCAATTTTCTGTGTAACAAATGTATCAACCCAAAAAACTCCTAAAACAAGTTAATGGAGACATAATAGAGCAGATTTATTTATCACAGATAGATTTATCAAAATGACACTGAGTGATGAGCTGCATCTCAAATATGTAGGTTCTCACACTGATTCATATTACGTATCTGCTGTCTCCCCTAAAGACCCCTGGCACCCCCTAAAAAGACAACAAAATATGTTTATTACAGGGAACTGTGGAGTGGGAGAGGTTAAAACAGTTTTTATATACTGCATGGTGGTTGATGCCAGGTTTTGTACTTCCATCACATATGATTTATCCGAGTAGAAAGTCAGGATTTAATGAATGCAATCAAAGATAAGTTGGGGTGAAGCGTTGATCTAGAAGTGTGGCGGCCACAGAATTAAGTGTCAGTGATCTGATTGTTGGAAAAACAGGATGGAGTGAGCAGGCTCACCTGACCATTCTCCCTGCCCATTAACTCCCCCCATGCCTCTGAAAGTGAGGTGGGGGGAGAGGGGAGGGTGCTACCGAAGGAGCTATTTTCAGCATCCTAGACACACAGACACACCAGTTAGATGAAAAACATTAAAAAAAAAAAAAAAAAAAAAAAAAAAAAAATCAGAACTGAAATGAAAAAACGCCCAGATTGAAGAGCTTCTTAAATCGTACCAGGCTGCGAGGCGGTATGGTCTGTGTGTCCTGATCCATCTCTTCAGCTTGCTTCTTTTCCCGCTGATCCAGAGTCTGAAAGACACAGCAGAAAGAAGTGCTGCTGATGGTTGGAAACATTTAGAAACAGATCATCTACTCTTCAACAGCACAATTCTGTTGTAGTTTCAAGCTGTTATTGCTGTATAAGCTGTATCAAGACACTGTATCGGTGATGATAGAGGGGACAAAACAAACATTTAATGGGCTCAGCAGAGTAATCAGGCTTTGTATTTTCTACCAGATGTTGGCACTGATGCCCAGAACTCAAATCACATTAATAAATAACACAATAACAAATAACATTGCACAAACAGAAAATCCATACAACCACGGATCCGACAAAACCACAAAAAACGTTGTTACCACACACCCGGACCAGCTCATCGAAAAAGTGGATTACATAATGGACCTGGAAAACTTCATCGACCACTACTACCTACACTGCATCATGACGACTGGCTCCACAGCCTCTTCATCCAACTCCATCCAACTCCTCCGACGAAAACGCGGCCAAAAGGAAAAAACAATCCATCAAACACAAACTCGATCAGATCGTAACACTCCACTCTGAAATAAAAGACTTGCAAGCTAGTTTAAACTTTGCACACAGCCAGATTGAAAACATCACTCTCCATGCCACTGTGGAAATGCTCACGAAACACATAGACAACCTGACGTATGAAAGAGACGACGCTGCACACTCAAACAGGAAACACGAGCGACAAATTAATATTCTCAGGAATACCAGAAAACAACACACTACGACCCAGAAGCTTTATTCAAAACTCTGATTCACTCTCAAAACTTTCATTCACTCCAGTTTAGCGAACACAAAGAGCTCATAAAAAGCAAGGCTAGTGAATTTAAAGGAACAAAGTTTGGCATCAACGACCAGTTTCCCAGGGAAATGAACGAGTGGAGAAAAGTACTGGATGCGATAATAAAAGAGCACCGACAGAAAAACATAAAAGCCTACATAGTGGTCAACAAGATATACTTAAATGGACAGCTGTACCGCAACTCAACAACTACGCTGTGACTATATTGAACAACCTATCAAAACATTCCCAAGCAATAAAAAAAAAGCAACACATTCTCATAATAAACAAAGAGGTGTCACTATTTTGATCCACAGAAGAATACACTTTACACAACAACTCAATATTAGACCCAGAAGGCAGATATATTATACATTATAATCAGTGCCACAATCAGCAACAAAACATTTACAATAGCAAACCTCTACAGCCCTAATAATGACGACCCCTCATTCTTTCACACATTCTTCTCACTAACTCCCACTATCACCATAATTGGAGGTGATTTCAAAACAGTACTCAATCCCTCCATTAACAGGTCATCTCTATCAGGCAGTTCAAGAATTTCTCGATCTTCAACAACGTGTATTTGTATGTGTGTGTGTGTGTGTGTGTCTATATATATATATATATATATATATATGGTTGTTATTAATATTGTTATTATTTATTATTTTTGTGTTTATTATTTTCATTATTACTATTAGTGCTATGGTTATTATTGTTTTTCTCTTTCCTAAGGTGCCGCTCGTCTCCCTCTTTTCAACTCTTATCTCTTATTTACTACATAGCCACCCACCTACTTGATCTCATATCATGTACACTCAATCATTGATGCAACTTGCTTCTGTCATCACTCTGTATCGCTGTATTTGTCACTGTATTTGTGCTGTGTCCTATCTGTAAACACCTTATTGCACAAGTAAAAAAATTAAATAAAAAACTTGTGACAATGTGTGAATATGAGAATCATATCAGAATTGTGAATCTCAACTAACTAACCTGTGGTCCATCCAGTGGTCCATTCCTCGCTGAACGCCCCTGCAGGTCTTCAGTCTGGCTGGAGCTGCAGCAGTGGTTCGAGGAGGATGCTGGTCCGTTCACCAAGCCCTGTAAGGAATGGTTTTCCTGGGCCAGCCTCTCCACCAGGGCCCTGGCCTCCTGGAAACGACAGCTGAGGAATTCTCTTTCCTCTCTTGTCCTGCGCTGCCATCCCTCCATCTCCTCACAGCGCTGACGCAAGGCTAGGTTGCTCCGCCGCAGGGCCTCTGGAGGACAGAGGAATGGGGTAAAAGGAGGGGCAGTAGATACTAGTAGAACCTGAGGTTGTCATGATACCAGAATTTTAAGTTGTTTAAAAAATGATACTTAGCACCACTTCTAGTCATTACAAATCATGTTTTTTTTCTTTTGTTAAAGATAAGACTCAGGCACAGACACAGGGTTGGGACAGAAGAAATTACTCATAACGTTCTTTTTTTTCCCGTTTTTTCATCTGTACTGAAAATGTGGAGAAAGGGCTGGCTCAATGTGTGGCAGCGGCAACTAGTAGTGGCACTTCTTGTGGCAGCCTGAGCTGCCACTGACCTGCTGTGGCAGCTGCAGTATCTGAGGCAGCTACCACTAACCTGTCGAGGCAGCTGCCGGTTTCTGAGGCAGCTGCCACTGCCCTGCCACAGCAACTCCTGCTGTTATGGGCATCTGTTTTTAATTTTTATTTTATAAAACAGTCGTCAGAGTTGTATTAGACTCGCTGGCAATAGCATTTGTATTACGTGATTTCTGCATTAATTTGAGAGGTTTTCTTAATTAATCTCTCAACCACTGCATGTGTGTGTGTGCCACGGCAGTTGCCAGTGTCTGGTACTGCCACAGAAACTGCTGCTGTTATGGGCATTTGTTTTCATTTTATAAATCAGTCATCATTGTTGTATTAGACTCACTTGTAGCGGCATTTCCATTATGTGATTTCTACCGCTGTGTGGCACAGCTGTGTGATACAAACAGTTAATCGCTCCTCCTGAAACCCCTTGTCCTATCCATGTAAGTGCGCACCACATGGACTGGACATAATGCATGTGACCACTGCTCACCTGGTGAGGCAGCAAAACCCACAAGGTCAATAGGAGAACATGAGCCTACCATCTTAGGCACAATAGCTGGGTTGGACTTCAAAATCATCCTTACACCCCCCGGGAAGAGCTGAGTGCATGAGGGATGCACCGAAAGTGTATGGATGTCACTCCAGTGGCTCAAAGGGAGGGCCCTTCAGCCCCTCCAGAACCACAGCCAGATCCCATGGCAGCTGCCCCAGACACTGGCAACTGCCGCAGCAGGTCAGTGGCAGCTGCCTCAGAAACCGACAATTGCTGTGGCAGGTCAAACACACTAACAAAGTTAACAGTTTCGTGCTTAGCCGTGTTAAGCTATAATACTAATACTAATACTAATACTAATAATAATAATAATAATAAACTCGAAGAACATGCCTCTGGGCATCCACACCAATAATAATAATAATAATAAACTTGAAGAACAATGGTGTGGATGCCCACCATTAACATGAATAACACACGTTAGTGCTCAATTCAGTAGTAATTCAATGGAGCGGTTTTGTTACTACAGTGATTATTGGTCTGGTTAGCTTTTGTAAGCTTGTTTCTTCTTCACATGTTAGCCATTACAGTCATTGGCAGCCAAACTGGTTTCAGTTTGAACTCAGAGGTTTGCTGCTACAGTCTTGACTTGACTCATGTCAGCTAATGTGTGAGTGAACTTTAGATTCTGCTGTGTCACTGAGTCAACTTGATTGTCCTCTCTTATCACCATTTCAGAGGCTGGTTGTACTGATGGACCTCAGTGAAATTAAGGATAATCACCACTACATTGTGCTTTATTGCTCACATGTGCATATTACTAAAAATCATTTCCTAAAATGTTTCTTTGAAATCTTTATCTTGTGACCATGTCTGTAATACTCCAGCATCCTGTTAAAATCTGTGAAACACAGAGCTTTACCAAATTTATTTATTTTAAATCATGGGAATGCATCCTACCTCTCAGCTGCTGGTTATCACCCAGCAGCCTGGTCACTACTTCATTGGCAGCCAGCTCTGGTGGGACCCTGAGGGCCCCTCCACTCTCCTCTCCTGACATCTCCCACTGCATTGGGCCATCAGGCTGGGGCTGCACCATCCCTACAGAAACAAACAAACAAACAAACACACACACACACACACACACACACAATTATTAATGTGAAACATCACTGCACAACTAGCACTGTTGTACTGTTAACTTGAACCTAACCCAATCCAGTGAGATTTCCGAGACACTTAACCTCACATCCAACCTCACCCCCTGCGGGAAACATCATTTAATTATGTGAAGGGGAACAGACAAGATCCGCATTCATCGTCACACACTGACACATGGCACACACGCCTCACACCCGTTAGACGGCCTGAGCTCGAGACTTTCACTTTCAGTTCAATCCCTCCATAAATCCTGCTCCTTTCCCAGGGTGATGGGCTCTAATCTGCTCTGCTGACAGGCTTCAGTTTAATGACTCACTCGTGAAGCATCAACACACCTCTTCGCGCCGTCTAACCAGCATTCAGGTATGAACGGTGAACGGGAGGAAAACATTACGTCATCCAGTACCATGAGACAGTTGGACTGAGACACACAGATTGATTTCTACATGTGTTCACAGCATACGAGCACAAGAACAAGCAGGAATGGTCCGTTTAAACTGCTGTTATGATGAACTTATATTTATTACAGCTAATGTTACGATGTTTTTTTCTTAGACAGGGTTAAATCTGCCTTTATTACGCTGCTGACGGAACGTTGGAACGTTACGTACGTTACAGGTTCGAAGCTTTTCTTACCTTTTCTTCCTCTTCACTGTTTTATCCGGAATAAGACAGCCGAGCTGTCACACTCACAACCTGTTAGTGAACGCAGCTATTTAGCAAAGCTGGCTAACGCTAGCTGGCTAACTTAGGAGCTAACTGGGGTGATTTAGCAAAGCGGTAGCCGCTAGCTGGTCAACCTGAGCCGGTCTCTGACTGACACAAACAACGGCCTACGTCAACGAACTGTGCGTCTCCCTGATGACATTTTAGCCCAGTTTTTGTGCCGTTATCGTGAAACAGTGCGCGTGTTTTCGATGCTCAGTTATCTGTCAAAGCGAAAGAGGAGACCGTTGTTAGCTCAGGAAATGAAGGCTGCTGTCTGCCCTGAGTTCAGCCTGTCAGGCAGCAGCTCCTCTCAGGAAGCTCAGCTGACATGACTCACACACAGTAAGAATCAGAATCAGGTGAAGTAAGCAAGTAGGTTTGCACTTACAAGAAATTTGACTTGGTGTTGTTGGCGCAGAATAAACATTAAGTAAAAAAAAACAAAAAAAGAAACAAAAAAAAAAAAACCAAGTAGTATAATATAATGAGATGTGGTGCAAGAGCACAGCTTACAGTATGCAGCTTGTAGCTTTTGCAGTATGTCTGTGAATCCTTCAGTTTTTAATTAAATATACTAAGCCTGAACATCTTTTAAGCTTGTTATTTATGTTTATATCTGTGTATGCACACTGAAAGCACCCATATTCTTTGTATGTGTACACATACTGCATGCCAGTAAAAGTGATTCTGATTCTGAAACTCCATTTTATGAGGAGACAGTGAGGTGTTGTTGAAAGCTTCACAAAAAGCTAGGAATGCTGTCATTTACTGCCCCTTGCGTGTTCATTTCCCCCCTGCACAAACCAAATGGCACCAGCCGCTTTACAAACTTTAAAAAACTATTTTTACAAACCCAACTGCACTATGTACAGTCAATGCTGTACACCATTAAAAAACTGTTTACACTGTACACATCTTTTATTTTTGATAAATCTCACTGTTTATGCTGTTCATTCTGTTTATACCACTGAATCTTTCTATATTTGCCATATTTATTCTGTTTATATCTTTTAGATTTGCCATATTTTTCTTGGATGTCTTTTTAACTGATCTGAGCTCTGCCCGACAGCCTGAACTCAGGGCAGAGTCGGTTCTCTCCTTCAGGAAATCCCCTTCCTTCTTCCGCAGTGGCGATGACGTCACATCTGCTGGCCTCAGCTTGTTTCGCTGATGTGCGTGAAGTACGTGAAGCTCCATGATGCTCTCTGCCACCGCAGCCGCTGGACTTCTCTTAATGTTCACTTGGATTTATCCAGGTCAGGCGCTGTACTTCCACATCGGAGAGACTGAGAAGAAGTGCTTCATAGAGGAGATCCCGGATGAGACCATGGTGATCGGTGCGTTCACGGCACTGTGTTAGCTTCACGGAGCTAGCTAGCAGCGCTCGCTAACAGCTGGCTCCAGCAGAGATGCTGCGTTACATATGACAGCAGCAACACTCCACAGCTCGAAGAGATATAATCATATATTATATATTATAATATCTCGAGCAGTTTTTATACGCTTTAAATTCGCTTCGTACTTCAGTTTTCTGTGACGTTAGGCTTCTGTAGCTACTGGTTAGCTTCTTTACGAGCCAGAGTTTGTCTTCCATACAGAATGGGACTGTAATATAAACCACAATGCAGAATGTAATACATGACTTATATCGTCTTATATTTAAGAGACAGTGAATAAAAATGAAGTATAATATATTCGTGTTTCTTCATGTTAGCTGTGGGTGATGGAACAGGAACTGAGCTTTAGTCTGTAACCACAGTGAACAAACAGAATCTTCCTCCTGAGAGGTAGACTAAATCATATTAGTCTATCATATTTAATTTGTGACAATGATATTGTGATGAATAACTATTTCTACTACAAAGCTCACATTAGCAGCACTATGCACTGCACACCCTGCACACCCTGTTTGTCTGCAGCACAATGCAGATCCGTACATGTAAATAGGGGATTTTCCTGGAATGTCCGGTGATGCCTCTTCTAGTGTCCTCAGTTGGATCACTCCATTGTACTGTATGATGTTTGCGACTAAAACTACAATGATGGTGCTGCACTGTGGATCCACAGTGTCCAGTGTTCGGGGAAAGGATGTCCTGATTCCCGGTGAAAAAGTTGAATCCAGCTGCAGAATGTTTTGTGCTTTCAGAATTCAAAATTTAAAGTGCAGTGATTGTGGATCATTTGAAGGCTTATACTGATACTGATATTTAACATCTGATGGAAAAATACATATATTATCAGGTTATGAATAAGCGTCATGTGATGTTATCACTAACACTGCTATTTCCTTGCTTCTGTTAAGCGTTTTAGTGTCTCTCGGCTCCTTATTTTAGTTTTACATACAGCTTTTGGGGCGCTCTCACCAGCTGGCAGGCAGGATGGATGTGTAAATAATAGTGACAGCATGATGATTGATCTGTTGTGTCTGTGTTACTTTGCAGGAAAATACAGGACTCAGCTGTGGGACAAGCAGTCCAGTTCCTTCCTCCCGTCCACACCCGGCCTTGGGATGCATGTTGAGATCAAGGATCCAGATACAAAGGTAAGGACAGACAAAGTGGTATGTTAAAACACACACACACACTCACTCACTCATACATATAATAGAATCTGAAGTCTTTCTCTCTTTTCGCTCTCCTAGATCATCCTCTCTCGTCAGTATGGGTCAGACGGACGGTTCACCTTCACCTCCCACACTCCTGGAGAACATCAGATCTGTTTGCACTCCAACTCCACCAAGATGGCTCTGTTTGCAGGAGGGAAGCTGGTATGAATAAAGTCACTGCTGATTTGATTTTTCTAACTGACTGCGGAGTTATGCTTTGCATTCACACAGGGACCTTAACAAATAAATGCCTGTTTCTTTGTACTGAAGGCTGCTTCATGAAGCAGAGTTACCTGCTCAACCAGAGTTATGAAAGAAAATTCTGTTTTCCAAAGGAGGTTTAGATAAGGCTGACGTCTGAAGTTACTTTGGAACCATAACCCACCAGACTAACTGGTCGTGGTAAGACTAGTTTTCAGTCTTAGCTCCGCCTCAGCTCTATAAACAGTTACAGTCAATCTGACAGTCTGAAACACAGTTTCCTCTCGACTGCTGCACTGTGTACGAGTCACTTTGATCACATGTTGACACATGTGTCGGCAGCACAGAGATCAAATTAGAATGATCTGCACATGATTCCAGTGAACATGTGCTTTCAAATACACTGCAAATAAAATAATGTTTAAATAAAATGAAAAGACCAGAAATCTTTTTGAACACATGAGAGGGACAGACAGACATTAGTTTCAATATAATTTTATTATTTTACTTCTCCAAACCAAAGTAACAAAATCCAAAAACCTGACAGTCTAGTTTGTAGAAATAAAGTTTATCTTGCTATAAAATATATGCTTGATACTTCAAGGTGTTTATTTCCATGTTGCATTTTATATTAACTGAACATTATGTATTATGTTCACTTATTTATTTATTTAAAAATTTAAGATAAACTAAAATGTAAAAGCAGAGGAGTAGAGCGAGGTCATCAGCTGACAGCAGATACAAAGGTACAGTCCATTTCTGCTGTCTGAAGTCTTAAGGAGGTAAATGGTACTTGTACACAAACCTTTAGGTGTAGGTGTCGGGACTTTCTCCACAAATGTCTGATTAGTACCATATAGTACCAATATTTGTGGCACGGTTCAGTTCAGCACTTTCTTCAGGTCTAATGTTGCCTTAAATAATCAGTTTTTATTCATTGGATAATAAATCTTTAGTCTCTGCACAGTCAGAAGTGATTACTGTAAGAGCGCAGACCTCCACCAAGGTTTTTTATGTTGTGTTTGTTGTATGTTTAGTCACGGCACACCATTCAGTTACAATGTGTTCACCGCTGTTCGCCACATTGACTGTGCACAGTGATTTGGATTTGTTCCTCTTTGGCTCGTGCTAGAGCCGTCCAACTTTTCTGTGGCGGTGACTGTCACACAGTTTTGTATGTACAGTTCATGTTTTCCTTATTTTGACTTGCCTGATCCTGTTAACCTCGAGTTGCTATTATGAAACTACTGAAGCCTGGTTCAGTTTTAAAGGCTAATTCAGGACAAAGTGAGCCACACACCTCTATCAGACAATTTTAATTTCTTTTTAATGCGCACAGAGTAAAAGCATTTCAAACTGTCTGTTTTCCCAATGTTGCAGAGAGTGCATCTGGATATTCAGGTCGGAGAACATACCAACAACTACCCTGAAATCGCAGCTAAAGATAAACTCACCGAGCTGCAGCTGAGAGTCCGACAGCTATTGGACCAAGTGGAACAGATCCAGAAGGAGCAAAACTACCAGCGGGTCAGTGAATAAAGCAAAACACATATACACCAAGTCTGTGCCATCACACTGCTCTAAAGACTTTGTGCATCTTGTCTTCTGCAGTATCGTGAGGAGCGATTTCGCATGACAAGCGAGAGCACCAACCAGCGCGTTCTCTGGTGGTCCATCGCTCAGACGCTCATCCTCATCGTCACTGGCATTTGGCAGATGAAGCACCTCAAGAGCTTTTTTGAGGCCAAAAAATTGGTGTAATGGGTGTTTTTTTTTTTTTTGAAGCAACATGAGCATGAGGAGACAGACTTGACTGACCAGAGTGGAGTGACGCCCAAACATCCAGGAAAGGGGGACATGTGGTCTTAATATCAGCCATAAATGGTACAAGCAAATTCCCAGAGGCAGTCTTGATCCTGGGCCCATTTCCTTGTAAATGTTTTAAGCTATTGTTATTTTTCCGTTAGCAACAGTAGCACAACATTCCAACTGCCTCTCTGTTGTGTGAAGACGCAGAGACGTCACTGAACTGAGATCATACAGGAGTGAATGGCTGCTGCAGTAGATTTGTAAGAATGTTAAAGCTGTTACAAGTAATAACTGAGTAGTTACTGATATATGATTTGATGTGTGTAATATTTTGTCATTGTTCGTGTTGCACATAGTTTTATTTCCAGGTAACTTTTAACCATCTGCTTTCAGCTCTGTTCATCCACTGTTTACACTTATTGCTAATATGCAAATATTATACTGGCCTCAATTCCTTATACGTCCTTTTGATAACTATTTACTCATAAAGTCCAGTGTGTCGGATTTATGGGGCTCTATTTACAGAATATGGCAGAAATGTATTATAATATTCATAACTCTGTTTTCATTAGTGTACATTAGTGTCACCTGAAAACAAGAACTGTTTTGTTTTTAGTCTTTTATATCTACAGACACTGCAGCTCCTCAGCCATGTTCTGACAGCAGCACAGAAACCAGTTTCTCCTCCATGCTAGGATGGAGAGAGTCAGGCGAGGGGGGTTGCAATCAACAACTACTCCACTGGATGCCACTAAATCCAACACACTGCTCCTTTAACACCTGCATTTAGCATTTATAAGCAGCATATAAGCCCTAAATGGTTTATAACCACTAATGGAGTTGTAAGCAGCACTGAGGACATTTTAATATGTTTGAGAACAACCTGCCGCAAAGCGTTCCTGAACAGTTAATTAAATGCTAATAACACAGTAAGAGGGCTGCAAGGGTCTATGAATACACACAAACTTCTTCTTACAGTGTGTTATTAAGCATTTATTAACTACACGAACAGATCATTCACAGGCAGTTTCAACACTGTGTGTTCCAATCTGATGACGATATGCAGAGCGAGGTTCTGTCCACTTACTGGTTTCCTAGAGCTTTCAGCCTTCAGATGTTGAAAAATTTACATTTGTAAATAAATTAAAAAATGCATTCAGTTAATGTAATCAGTAAACCTAATTCCAGACACAGTTTAGGTAAAGTTCTAACTGTGGACAAATCCAACACTTACATGTCCTCATATCCTCTCACAACTACACATATTTATATGTTGCTTCTAAATGACGTGTCACCATCCTTCTAACTGTATATAGTTTCTAGCTAGAGTTCGTCTCCTGTACATTTGGGCAGAGCTAGGTCTGTACATACAGTTTGTGATACTCGTCTATTAATAACAGGATTCTGCTGTATGTTGTAAATAACAGGTGTAGCTTATTGACTGTCCTGTTCATTTTCTAATGCCTTTTACACTGACCTAATGATATACAAGATTTTCAGCTGTCTCCAGGTTAACTTATTTATTGAGCGGTTGTAGTCTGTGTTTTATTGCTGAGCGTAAGCCATTTTGACTGTAACAAGCTAATTTGGGCTCCATTTATCAACAGAGGTTTTAATACTGTTAATTAATTAATCAACCCATAATGAGGAATGAATTAGAGAGGCAGTGTGTTCACAGGGTTATCATGTTTTTCTTGCAGTTTGGATTTGAGTCCAGTTCTTAAAGATGCAACATATTCTGCGTTCACTTCTATTTAAAGTTGTTGAAGTATCACTCGAAAAATATTCCAATTTTTACCGTGGTCCAGATGTCACCTCCATGTGCTTAATAAAGAAACTTTGGCCTGACTGCTGTCCGTCTCTCTCTCTGGTGTTAACTGTGCCACTTTGCCTTAACTGAAAGAAATACACAGCAAATGGCAGATATTTTTCAACAAGAATTTATTGCTTGGCTTCGGCTTGCTCGCCACATTCCAAACCAAACAATGCTGAATCGCCTCATAAAGACAGCAACCACACGTCTAACCACAGGTTCTTTTTGTTTTGTTTTTGAAATCAAACAATGAAAGCACTTTTCATGGAGACAGGAAACACGCTGACCTTTGTGACATCTTTGAAGAAAACACTGCGACACTGTGACAGCTGCAGTGTAAAAATCGAACAGAATCACCACTTTGCATAGATTCACCCCCCCACACCCCCCCCCACCTCCAACAGCACCGCAGCACAGCATGAACACAGGACTGTTACACACAAACAGGAAAGCCGTCTTCAGCTTTGCTCTCGGGTTTGTTAATATCAAGAATAGAGATTTGCCACATTTGGCACACCATACGAAACAATATCAAACAATACTATGTGTCCTTATAAAGGGATCGATGATTTATTAAATCAAGTCTTTGTTTAATTGGTACAACAAAAACAGTACATTGAACTGAGTGGGCCGCCGATCTGTGGGACACTGTACACAGTCAAGCACATTTCAGCACTGTCACATGTTGGGTTGGAAAGGTAGAAAATATCACATCAGCACAAACAAACCTTCACTATCAGGTGTCAACTCATTTTTCCACGTCAGCATGTTTTGTATCCTGTAACCTTGTAGGAGAGATTTCCATGAGAAGGACGTCAGAGCACTAAAGGTTAGTAACACACTACTGTTAAAAAAGGTAGAACTAGTTCTGTACTGAATGCCACTTTTTAATGCTTAAAAGAGCAAGAAGGGCACAAAAAGTGAAGAGGATTAAGCAAATACACTTTAAAATGATGCAATCCTAGCTCCACATGGCTCTGTGGAAATGATCTGCTTCACTGCTCTGATCAGTTTGCACATGAGGACTGCTTTTCTTTTCTTTTCTTTTCTTTTTTTTCTTAAAGATATTTCACAGGAGGAGAACTTCTTCTCAGTGTCCAGACACGGTGAGGTGCTGCATCTTCTTGGCGGCCTCTTCTGACACCACCTTGGATGATTTCTCTGGGCTCGGAGCCGGACTTGGAGCCGGACTGGGATTTGGAGTGTTCGCTGCGCTGTTGGGATACTCCCTGTTGCCGAATATAATACTACCCACTCGCACGTTGGTGGCCCCCACCTCAATCTTCAACACAGGAGAGCACATGGAACATCAGAAAACCCTCAGAGAACACGTTAGACAGTATAATGTGCGTTTATCACATGGAATCAAATAATAGTCAGAATAATGGCAGTCTGAGACATTTTTAGTCCACATGATGCTCACCGCATGTTCAAAGTCTGTGGACATGCCCATGCTGAGCTCCACCTCCTCCAGAGGCAGCTTCAGACTGTCACACACCTCCTGTCTCCGACTCAGCAGCATCTACGAGAGAGGACACGTTGTTGAGATTAGAGCCTGAGCTGCACTTTTTCGCCCTAGACCAATATCAATATTTGGGAGTTTTAAAAAAATCTGATAACAATATATCAGCTGATTTTATTCACATAAACACATGACATTAACTAGAAGATCGCACTCTAACCTCCACCAGGTGTGACTGATGTAGTCGTACGTGGATCGCCTCTTACCTAATATGAACCCAGACACATAAATCATCCTCACACCACCCATCAAAACAATTTTACTCCACCTCTGCAGATCCCTGAAGGCTATTTTGCTTTTTAAATAATGTTGAGCAGTGCAAGCTGTGTGTGTGTGTGTTGCATTGATATGTGAGTGTTTTCTTTAATGATTAGAGAGAGTCTGTGTTCATTTATCTGAAATGTTTTCATGCAAGCAATATACTGTTAATACTTAAGCAGCAAAACTACAAACTGTACAGGACAGTGGAAACACAATGAAACTTCCAGCTTCTGAAATAAATGTTTGTAGGACGCTCTGATGGAGCTCAGAACAAATATTTGATCAGACTTAAATAACTCATGTCTCTTAATGTGTGTTCATTTCATTTTTATTATTTTTATTATCTTCAGATAAAACTGTGATCCGCACATCACTGGTGTCCAGTGTATTCATGAAAATAGCGGAATGAAGAAGAGACGACATGCAGCAGAATATTTCAGTGGACACATGATCCCCTCCAGACAGGAGTCTTGATATACATCGCTCAGCTTTGTTTTTTTAGAACTCTGTGATCTACAGAACAGAGTGCAAGAATCAAACTGTCAGCGCTCTCTGGTGGACAAACTATTTAATGAAGACAGTTTCTAAACGAACTCAAACCCAGTTTAACATTTCTGTACAGCAGTTTGTTTTTACTGATCATCTACCTCATCTGTACAATGTGATGTGATCCAACACAACATGAATGTATCTCTGCTATGACCTCTGCTTTAGAAAAGAAAGAATTCTACTTTAGGTTTATTACTGAGGTGGTAGTGGGTGGTGTTGTACTGGAGTGCATTCTATTGAATGGTATATCCATCATCATGGCCATCTCGTGTATGTACATCAGTTGGCCATTGAGCTGCCATTCAACTCAATCACCCGCCCATCAGAAGCCACAGCTGGTCCAAAAAACATAACAGGCACAAACATTGCAGTGCAGCTCAAACACACTCTTTAGTACCTGAAAGTCTGGGTTGGGGCCCAGGGTGAGGTCGTAGCCGTAGCGCCCGATGGTCATGAGTCCTGAGAAGTGCAGGGCGGAGCACTGGGACACGATGTGTTTCACTGTGTTCACCGCCTCCTCTGGTGGCAGGCCATGTTTACCTACAACATATATTTACTGGTCAGCTCTGTTCACACAGATGGTCTTTGTTCAGCTCGGTGCAGACAAACACGATGAAAGCGACACTAACTCTGTTCTCCGCTGGTGTTGATCTGCAGCATGACCTTTAACCTCTGGGTGCTGGCTCCTCTGAGACGCTGCCACGAGCTGTTGACCCGGTCGGCCAGTTTCATCGAGTCGACAGTCTCCACGAGGAACAGGTTCGGCACACCTGGGAACACAAAGACGAGACTCAGTGCAGAGTTTGTTCTTGTTTAAAAGCGGCTCGAGCAGGAGGGCTGACCTGTACTCACCCAAGAGTTTGTTGACGTTATTCTTCTGTAGATGGCCGATAAAGTGCCACTTGATTTCTGGACATGAGGCTAAAATCTGGATGAGGAAGAAAAAAAAAAAATCAGTCAAATCTCAGAACGGGATGTGAAAAACAATGAGGTCAAATAAAATCTGTGAACGTACCAGAGGATCGGAAGCTTTGTCCACAAGCTCATTGACCTGGTGTGGAGATAGAAGACGAGGTCAGTCTCTCCATTATGTCAAACCCTGACTCCTCTCAGTTTTAAATTTACACTGTGACACTTGGAAAGTGTGGAAGTGAAGCGGACCAGCAACAAGCTATACTCACATAGTTCTCTCCAAAGTTACGCTGTCCTTGCCTGTAGGCCTCCACGACCATGTCCGGGGGTTTTGTCTTGCTGACAGCAACGAGGCGTGGCGGCACAGCTGGTAGTGTCTGAGGAAGGACAGGACAGGCTCATTTTTCATCTGTATCAGTGAGTGCATCAGCAGTGTGTGTGTGTGTGTGTGTGTATGTGTGATGCGATGCAGCATGCTTGCTGAGGTCCCCTGTTTCCAGCAGAACAGTGACTCAGCCCCTGTGATGGAGCTCACTGTTCCTACCTCACACATCATACAGTGCAGATTTATAGGATCCATCCACACTGAGAGGCACGTGGAGGACACTGGAGAGATGCTGTGCATGCCTCCACACTCTGACCTACATGACCTAATGATGACAGAGCTGTAGTGTGAGGGGAGCTCGGCCCAAAGCATGGTCGTGTGAATGAATACAAACATGCCAAACGCCATCGCTGAATCAAACAGTGTATTACAGGGCAGCAGCATGCACGCTGATCCACTATGTAATCAAAGTCATCCCGCTGGCACGCCGCGAATAGACCGCTAATGGTGTTATAAAAGTGCTGCCACAAGCCCGCCTGCCTCCCATCCAAAGGTTGAGGTGTTTGGCAGCCTTACATAACGAGTCGTGCTGCCGCAGCACGACATTTTCGGCTCCCCGAGAGTGGAGCGACGTTACCGGCGCTCCGCAGAGGAGCCTCCCGGACTGCAGTTACCTTTGGCCGCCGCGCGGCCGCCTGGTTCACCCGCTCCACTACCGACTGTAGCGCCTTCCCAACCTCCTCCGACATTGCTACTTTCCACATACCGTCAAAACGGCTACGACAGAGAACGTCAAGAAACGTCTCGGCGATGACGACAATCGCCTTTCAAAATAAAAGTCCACCTGAGGAGGCAAGCGAGTCCTAAACACAGCGCCCCCTATCGACAGTGTCACTGAAGGGAGTTAACTCTACCACCACTGGATCTGTTATGTTCTGGAGAATCAGAGGAGGAAACTTAAACAATAAAATGTTTGAATTCACAGATTTATCATGACGTCATAGGCTGAATTTCTTTTAAAACACAAACAAAAAACTGTTAATGTTCAGTGACGTGTTCAGCTGATGTATGCAGGAAATGTCTGATCTGTGTGTGTTTTTAAACTGCTTGTAGAAATACAGGTATTGTTACAATCTAAGATGATAAACATTAATGTAACGTTAGTGTGATGTTTACAGGAACACCTGTGTGATACATGTGGTTTATTCTCTGTGCTGTTGTTCTCTATATCAGCACTCATGGAATGAGTGAATGAGGAACCAGTACCCAAGTACTGAGTACCTGATCATTACCTGAACTGTTGCATAAGCGTGTTGGAGTTGTTTTGAATCCTTTTGTGCCAACATTTAATAAAGTGTTTATCATTTCTGTCTCATATTCAGTTGTCAGACAGATGAGAATACTCACTGTATTCCACATTGGAAAATGTCTGAGCTCTGCACAGTAAATACTGGGCCAAAGAAAAGCAAGTTTTTCTTTCTTTGAATCTGTATTGTCACAGTCCAGAATGTGACAATACAGGAGCAACACGGAGAAAAGGATGCTGAAGACGACCTGCTGTGTATCCTCAAACTGTGACTGATTTAAACTGTTTAATCTGTACTGAGTTTAGCTGCTACTTTTAGTGCTGTAAACTAAACAATATTCCACTGGAGGCACTAGTGGATATTGACTCCCTGTAGTTTTGCTTAAGATACAAAACAGCTTCAAATATTATTTGAACTGCCAAACCAAACAGCTCTCTTAGTGTTTCCAGGGCAGGTTTAAGATGCAAAACAGCCTCACTGGGACTCCTGGAGTAATAAACTTAAGGTGAATAACCAGTGGCAGGTGGTAATAAACTGAACTACAGACACTGAATACAAAGAGAAACAGATTTATTCACAAGATTAAACAGTTCAAAACAAAACATCCTCAATCTGATGAAGGCATAACAGTGTCACAATTCAAAGACACGCGACTGCGTCACCGCTTCCAAACCAAAAAACTAAACAAGATAACAGAATGTAAAAATGTGTGGATCAGCCTTTCCTCTTCTCATACTCTCTCCAAAGCCTCCAACATGATGATGCTGTTTCCTCTGATGACCTACAAGACACGAGAGCACACACAGTTAACACAACACAGACAAAACAGACTTCTGAAGATTTCAGTGGAAAACTGGACATGTACATTCAGACTAGCCAGAACAGAACTATGAGATAGTAAACGTCCACACAGGCACGTTTTATGGGTGACCTACACTAAACGATGTTCCTAATGACCAATTTCCCCTTCATCTCTATGCCGAGAGCAGACCCTGTAAAAAACACCCCCTCCATTCTAACATGGGTCTGTGGGAGTTTGTGAGAGCATGACAGAGCAGAATATTCAAGCTCACAACCTGGACAGTCAAATTAAAATGGTGGAGGGTGAATATAGTCTACTATAGTCAACCGTCAGACACAGCTGTTCTTTTTATGGGACCTGCTGACAATATGAAAAACACAGTAATGACAGCCGAGGTACTGACCACCATGCCAATGCTGTTCTGTTGTCCTCCAGGGCCCATCTCCAGAGAGTCGTCCACCACCAGGTTCATGAAGGGGTCGAACCCCCGCAGGATGCCCTGCACGTGTCTGCCTCCATTCAGCTTCACTGAAAGTCAAAAGGGACACAGATCAACCTTCATTCACTCCTGTGTGCTGTGTGTGAGGCAGAGAGATTGGTAGCCAGAGTCTTCAGATGAGCAACAACACAGACATCAACATGTGAACCATGCTCATGTGTTGAAATATCAACTCTCATGTATACTCACAGGAGAGCTTCTTGTCCATGAACCTGTTAAAGGAAAAACAACATTAGGTTAAGTCACAGACACTTACAGCTAACAATATGCCAGTGAAGCTAGGCTAATGTTAGCTTGTTTCCATCGCAAACAATGTAGCACGGCTGCTGTAGCATCGCTTTCATTGAGAACACAGAGTACGTTTAAATTAATTAATTCATTTATTTAACGACAACTTACTTCTTCAGCTCGGGCGGGTGCGCTTTACTCATTTTGTCTTTATTCTGTAAACGCAGAAAAACTCGTTCGTCTGATTTTCGTTTCACAAAACCGCGGAAGGGAAACGTGCGCCGAGAGACCGGAAGTGACTGACCGACTTCCAGAAAGCTTTTTGCCTGTGTGTGTGTGTGTGTGTGTGTGTACAGCGCCGCCATGAGGCCAGGAGGCCACAGAGCCGGTTAGCTTCCCTTTAGGCTGGCATGACGAAACCTTTCTATTTTCTACATGAAAATAATGAACAAAAAGTGAATGTAAAAAGGACTTTGTTAATGATGAGAAATATTTGCGACTGCAATTTAATTTATTATGTTTTGCATGTGCTTCTCTGCACAGAAACAGCACAATATTTTTAAATATGGAAGAAAATAATATACAATGTTTGATGCTGTCATTCTGTAAAATATATTATGCCGAATTGTAAACATGCTCACAATCAGCAACAGACAGCGTGGTAAACTGCAGGAGGGAATACTACTAGAACTACTGACTAATATACAATACTGAATTACACTGAATAAGACTTAAAACTATAGGACTTCACATTTTGTTAAGTAATAATAAATAATAAAGTGTAAAGTGTCCATAGGTATCAAGGTGAGTGAATGGTGAATGTGAATGGTTGTTTGTATCTATGTGTCCTGCGATGAACTGGCAACTTGTCCAGGGTGTCTCTGGTGACCCTGATGAGGATAAGAGGTTACAGATAACAGATGGATAATAAAGTGTCCCTTTAAGGGTCATTATAAATGATCAAAATAATGTCAATCTCAAACCACCATGACCATTCTTGACTGTATTCACAAGATTAGTAAAGACAGTAAAGAGACAAACACCTCATGAGAACTGTTCATTTTTAATTGTGTACCTATAAAGAGCCATAAACTAATTTACAAAAAGACATTGAAAAAGTGGAAGCTTCAAAACCTATTAAATAATTTTTAATCATTTTCACAGTAGCTGAAATTTCTTCAGGAAAAAAAAAGAAAAGAAAAAAGAACTCATGTTGATCCTAGTTCATTCCCCAAAGCGCACTTATCGAGCATCACAGACGTACTGAAGGGCTGCCGTCAGTCGATCTGTTTGCATAGCTAGGTAACATCACCAGAGAGAATGCCAGCTAAGAAGACAAGCCCTAATGAAAGGCATGTACTGAGTACAACTATCCATGACTGCCATCAAGAGTTTGATCATCCTATAGATCATGGCATGAACTGCTGCCACATGTTGGATTCTTGAAACAGCAGAAAAATGTTGAAAACATTTCACACTTTGTGACTTCATTCATACCTTAGGACAAAACATGAAATATTCTGTGTTCATGTTCGCAGCACTAAATTTGCATCTAGTGCTCTAAGCAGTGCTACAAATGACAAAAGCCCAGACCCAACACATAATAGAGCGACACACCAGAGGTCTCTTCTAGCTATTGCCAAAATTAATAACTAAAATACAGCAGAATCATAAAGCACTCCAGATGTCCGGTGTAAAAATAGACTCTCGCAAACAAGAAAGACATCTGACAGTGCTTTGGCTACAACATACAGAATCCTTGTCCAAACAGCCCCATGAGGCCGAGATGATCTTAGAGCCGTCATTGAAAGTCTCTGAGCTAACGCCAACCCAACTTTAAGACGTTATGGGCAAATTAATAGTGGTGTGTCAGTGATGGAGAACTCTATTGAAGAAACATACTTGTGTTTTTGCATGTTTTCTCTTCAACCTTTCAGGCTGCCACAGGTTTCAGTGGATTTCATTCAAGTGTGAAAATCCACTTTAGCAAACGTTCCATCATCTTTAAATCATAAACCTGAAACTATTCATCTGCCCATGATTAGTGCACGCAAGTGTTTGTATAAATTCATCTTAGAGCTGGCTGCAAAACTACATACAAAGCTTTTAACAAACTGCAATGCACGACACAGTGATGATGTTATAAATGAATGAATTAAAAAAATGTTAATAATAGGCCGCCTAGGACATAAAAAACATCTGAAAGGTTCCATAAAACATGCGAAAACACAGTGCAGTCCTGTAACAATTCATTGTCTCGCATGTTGGTTTGCTTAATACTGAACCAACAGCTGTAGCTGTAAAAACATGTTCTGAACATTTCATAAATGAACTGATTAATCAACAGTAATCACAAAGATGTTATTACTATCTGCTCTCTAATCAAGGCAAAAAAGGCAAATCGCTGACAACATTCAAAGTGGATCTCAGGCTTTGTTGGCCTGGTGCGTGTAGCCCTCTGTGATGCAGTCCTCCTCCACCCTGACTCGCAGGTGCTCCTGACAGTGTTCTAAGAAAGAGTCCAGTGCTGAGAAACCCTGCTGGCAGGGCACGCAGTGGTACAGACGGTGTCTCTTTGAGCCCGGCCATTTACAGGTGTCCATCTCGCTGGTGCACACGCTGCACTTCCTCCTCTTTATTGAGGACTGGTGGAGCTCCATGTGGTCTGTCAGCTGCGACTGCACAGAGAAAACCTCTGCACAGGAGGGGCACGGGAACTCTCTCTCTACCTCCTCCTCCACTTCAGGCACTTCTCTGCATCGCTCTGGATCAGTAATCTTGTTCTCTGATCTGGGCTCTTTCCTGGGCCTCCCTGAACCAGTCTTGTTATCTGTTGGGCTGGTTTTTACTTTATTTGGTCCATTTTCTGATAACTCAGAGTCTTTGGTGGTGCATCCTGCAGACTGGCTTTCAGTTTTGATTGTGTTGAAGCTTGTGGTGGTGTGCCGTCTGTAATGTGCCCTAAGTGACAAATGATGGAGGAAGACTTTCCCGCAGACCTGACAAGGATACGTGCCTCCTCTTCGGCGCTTGCTCAAGACCGGCCTCGGTTCTCTCCTGATGTTTTTTTCTCTGCTGTGCTTCTCTTTTCTGTGCAGGTACAGCTTAGAGGTGCTCCTGAAAACCATGTCACAGGAGCGACAGTTCAGAAGCTTCTTTTCAGATTTTGGCCTTTTAATTGGATCTCCATTCACCTTAGTATTCCCTCCTTTCCTCGCTTCTCCACCTGTACCTTCTCCTTTGACCTTCGACCGCTCATCTGCATGACTGGTCTGTTCATGGCGCTGCAATCCAGCCTCTGTGCGGAAAATTCTCAAACAGAATTGGCACATATTGACAGTTCTGCTGCTGGATCGCAGGGTGTCTGAAGAATCAGAGCGGGTCGAGTCTCCCTCAGAAACTGGCGGAGAATCATCTGGAAGGCTACCGGCATCAACTAGATCTGAAGGGGTCGGTGGTTCACTACAACCAGCCTGCTGATGGTGCAGCAGGGCCTGCTTCTGGCTGAAGCCTCTCCCACACGGGGCACACGCATATGGGCTGCTGTCCAGGATGTGAGGCGGCCCTCTGCCAGGTTCTGAGGTGCGGGTCGTACACGCGGGACACAGAGAACCGAGCCGCGACTCTCCGTGACAAAGCTCGCACGGGAAGGAGTTGTGGCCACACTTATGTAACTGCAGGGATGACCTCAGGGAGAATGCCTGCCCACAGGAGGGACACCGGTGAGGTTTGGGCAATGCGTGTTTCGCTTCCTGGTGGTGCAACAGATCTGTTGCATAAGGGAAGCCCTTACCACATTCTTGACAGACAAACGTGGGCAGGTGGGATGGCTGCGGCTGTCTCAGGGTTTGCGCCGTTGGTTTCGTCTCTCTGCGCGCGATGAAGCTGGCGAGCTTGGACAGAGTATCTGCTGCTGTCCTGGAGCGGCTGAACGACTCCTGGGCCCGTGTGGCGCTCCAGCTGACTCCATCCATCCTCATTCACCAACCTTGTCCTGCTGTAGATGAGACAGCAAAAGTTTGAGTCATTAACCTGGAAACCACACAGATGTCAGACTCACAGTGAAAGGCTCAGACAGAGGCAGAGCTGTGTTCAGTGAAGCTGCTGCTGGCTGACAGTGAAGTCAGCAGCCAGTCAAGTTTTGGTGAGGAAAGGGAAGTGCCTCCTTGTTAGCTTCTGTTTTGCTAACGTTATGTGGTTAACAGGTAGCTACCCTTCATTCTACAGCAGCACACAAACTCTGTTAACAACAGCTCGACAGCATGAGATCGATTTTAGAGACAGGTCCGAGCTGCAGCCACATGAACGTCACCAACCTTTACTGCGCGGCCACTCAGCTTAGCTTCGTGTTTGCTAACGTTAGCTCGTCGCTAGCTGCGCTAACATGCTACAAATGGACGCGTTCCGTTCTGCTCGGCTAACCTTTGGCTCTCAGGCGGACGGGGCGCAGCGTTTGTGTCGGCAGCTGGTCGAACTCCCGCGGTATGTCCGGTAAAGGTTCGGTTCGGCTGACACAAACCACACTGGCATGGCTGCAAATGAAAGCGAACTTTATGGGGGTCTTCTCTGAGTCTGAGCTGGCAGCGTCACTTCCGACACGTCACTCTCCCACTTCAAAACATCTGTTGAGGTTTATTAAATGAGATGAATGTGTTTGATAGAGCAGCCTGAAATTAGTTTTAAGAGGAGACACGACAGGTGAACACGGTAAAATGTTAACAGACACCATCAAATTTCCACACATGATTACTTTATTACTTTACTTTATTTTTGCATCACAAGTTTTCAGAAATGTTATATAACTTAGAACTTATTTGGAGACCCCTTTTTATCACTCACATAAATCAGAGAATACTAGTACGACCATAAAAGTCTGCAATCAATACTCCATGTTTTATGAATCATATGTTGGATCAAATAAGACTCTATGAAAAAAAAGCCTGTACAAAACTTCAGATTATAGATGAGGTTTGTTGTATGGAAATAGTACTGAAGTAAGACGTGTGGCTCAGAGTCTGCTTTGGCCTTTAAAGATATGGATTGTAAAACTGAGACACTACAGGTGAACATGATCTAGCTGATAACTTATATTAACAATTATTTTTTGTATAGATTTCTGAAATATTTATGTTTGAATATGCAAATGAGGCATTACGTAACGTACTCTTGAATTAGGACAAATCTATAGATTCTAATAGATAAAATGCAGTAAAATAACACACACACAAGAATGCCAAAATGAAGAACAATCGTTTAATATAAACAAAAAGTTAATATACAGCATTATTTTTCTTGACTACTGAAGCACTCTAAAACAGATTGTATTGGCCCGATAAACATTTTGGCATTTTATTGTTGAAACAGCGTGAACACTTCAGAAACAAATCAACAGGATTTCATGTTGTCAGTCTTTAGTTATCATTGTGGTTTTCTGAGGACAGATGACCTTTAGATAAAAACAGTGTTGAGTGAACAATACCGGTTTGGTAGTGACACAATGGATGATGAAGCACCTGAATGAAGAACACCTACTTTAAGGCTAAAGGCATACTGTAACACTCACAACCACCATCCAACACATTTCAGACTGCTTTAAACAAGGATGATGAACTCAATTTAACAATGAATGAACCATAAAGAGGAATAGCACACAGTGCTGGGTGTTTCCAGTGATTCAGTTTTAGAAGTATCTTCAGAAGCACTTCCTGAATATGAATTGAGACTCATTCTAACCATGAAAGATGTTTCTCTGTTCAGTTTGTTGCAGTCTAAAATGACCAGGGTAGTCACCAGGAATCCACTTCCTGATTCTAGATTGTACTCACAAAGCATTTAGTTCAGAATGTTTCAACTTTGACATGTGAAGCTAAGCAAAAACCTTAAAAAACTTCTAATGTTATGGAAATCAAAGTAACAAAGTCTAATGATTGTCAGATCTTTCAAACATACAGTGTGGTATAATTAGCACTGGTAATGAAGGTAGATGAGTAGTAACACACACACACAGATCAGCCCCTCCCCCAGTTTGTCGGATCGTGTCTCCAGCAGGGAAAAGTCACAGATGTGACACAAACCTACTGAGAAGCTCAGACAATATAAAACACAAGCATTGACGATGACAAAGAATGTATCCAGGTTACACGTTAAAAGACAGGCGTACAATAGAAATGCTCATAACAAAAGGCATTGTCATATTCTGAGCTGCACTGTGTCCACTGGACTATCTCAAGTAGGACGATGGGACTAAATATCCTTCAGTACCGATGAGCACGGACAGACGCTTTTTAAACGTCTTCAACCCCAAAAACAACTGAAATGATTGTAAACTGAGGAAATCCAACATTTCATCTATTCATTATGCATACGCTGTTTGTACACTGACCACAGGTATCTAATGAGATACTTCAGAGGTTATCGTAAGATCATTTAAAAGACTACTGTCATAGTTATGCATAAAGACATTAGATTGGTAAAATGAACACACTCAGGACAAAACAGACAGAACTTCTCATTTTGTGCCATCGTGTTAATATGTGCCATCATTTCTAAATAAAACTAAAAATTCCAAAAGAGAATCAAATTTAGATTTATCTTCAGCTGACTTATGAACAGCTACATTAATCAGAAGGTCTCCATTATTTCTGGTCCAGTCAGAAGCAGAAAAGTTCAAATTTTCCCACTGCTCAGTGATTCAAACATTAAGAACCAGGAAGGAAAACTGACACCAGATCAGTTCCAAAAGAAACACCATCTGTCTGCTACTTTTGGGTCCTAAAACTTAAGACTAAAAAAAAAAAAAAATCTGAAAGTCAATTAAAGTGACCGATTCAAGTCCAAAGTGAGGACTTTTAGACGTTGATTGTACAGTGCAGATTTGGTAACCTTAAACCAAAACCTAACTCACAACAGCTCGACAGTGTCGGACTAGTATTGTAGTCGCCTCATTTCCCTCTTAAAAAACAACTAAAAAAAAAACAAAATAAAAATATCTGTAGATATCATCTTTCACTAAAAGGATGATCTCACAAACATTCATCATCCCTTTATATCACAGCAAGTTCTTCTGAGCGTACATTTCACTGGAGACAATCAATGGTGCATGAGCAAAAACAATAAAGTACACCAAGAGGCATAGCTATGTTTTTATACTGTAACAGTCCTTTGATACAATGCAGTAACCTGACTGCAAATAGTGTCATATTCACTGAGCTCTGTGGGTGCACCATAAATCCAAATCCAGCGTGACATTCACTGAGCTTGGTTTTCACAGGAGAAGTTTTGTGGCTCTGGGATGACATCCTGCAGGTGTCCTGGAGCTGCACGAGAAGACTTCCCTTCAGGTTGATGTCTGCAGATCGTCAGGTGCCCTAGGTCCATCCAGTCAGAAGGTGCTGTGTTTGCAGTGATGCAGCCTCCGGCCTATCTCTTGTAGTGGCTTGGTGCGTCTGCAAACATGTACTTTAGTCTGTAAGCTTCAGCCAGGAGGAGACCCACCTCCTCGTTACCCCAATGGATCGTGGGAAGGTTCTGCAGTAGCATTAGAAGGCCCTGAAAGCAACAAGAGACATTTACTTCTCACTGACACTACTCTGGAGAACAGGGGATAATAACAGGGTACGTATTTCATTTCACTAATATATAAAGTATGTAAAACTTAAACCATAACCCTATGTCTGACTACTGAACATGTAATGTTGAAATATTTCACTGTGGGAACCATCGAGCTGCCTTTAAGGGCTGCAACTAATGGTCAACCTAACAGTTATTGTCTCAGTGAACTGATTTATGGTTCAGTCAATTAAATGAAAAAAAAAGAAAACTGCTCATCACATTGATGTGAGGGGACGTTTTCAAATCGTCTTGTTTTGTTAACAGTCCAAAACCACCAAAAAGTTTTCACTTTACTATGACACCAGACAAGCACTAACAGTAGCATGCTCACATGCTCACGGTGACAATGCAAACATGCTGATGTTTAGCTGTTCTAATCCTTACTATATTAATAGTTTTTTATTTTATTACTTATTCATTTTTGCCTCTGGTGTTTTTTCACTGCAAGATGATGAGCTAGCGTTTCCTCAGTTTGTGTGGTGCTTATGTTTATCATGGGTGGAGGGTTGAGGCACTTTGTGTGTGTTTTTTTTTTTTAAAGACATTTTGGCCTTTTCAAGTTTTATTTATTGTACAGAGACAGCTGAAGAGTGACAGGAATGTGTGGAGAGAGAGAGATGGGGAATGAATGCAGCAAAGAGCCACAGGTCAGATTCAAACCCTGGGCAGCTACAGCAAGGACTGAGCCTTTGTACGTGGGGCAGATGCTCTACCAACTTAACTAATCGAACCCCACTCTGTGTTACATTTAATGAAAAGTGCTATACAAATAAAGTCTGACTGACTGATTGATTGGTTGACTGATTGATTGATTGATGAGTAAAATTTTAGCTACAAAGAATTAATACAATGAAAGACATCAGTACCTGAAAGTCAACCATGGAGAGGATTTCTTTGCGCCACTCGATGAGGAAAGCAGCGCAGACGTACAGGTGGAAGTGGGAGAAACCCTCTGCTTCAGCCTGAGGACCACAGAGTGATATCACAGCCAATCAGAACACAGCTAGAACCTAGTCAGTCCTAACACAGTCCACTTTACAGACACAGTAAAATGGAGCATGCCTGCAGCAGTGTGACTTCTACAGCTGTGTTTCAGGCTGTACTGGATTACTTTCTACAGTAAAGGTTTGATGATGGTGTGCACCCTGCAGCTCTACCTGGTAGGTGTCCCAGAGACGGATTGTGCAACGAAGTGGCAGCTCCCTCATCAGCAGATTGTTCATCCACCGGAAAGCGAACTGGAGGTACTCCACCTCATACCTCTTAAAATGATTGTGGATGTCCTCTGGATACACACACACGCAGGCACACACACGCACACACAGATGTTAAAATTAGGTCACTTTCTTCATGAGCTCATAGTAAACAAGCCTAAAATAGAGGAGTGAGCGGGGCAGACGTCAGTACAAAGTAGAAGCAACCTAACACCTGATGTGACACATGAAACGACAGACAGGAGTCCGCTTACCATCTATCCTGCTGACCAGCTCCTCTAAAGCTTTCACTTTGTTCTGGATTCCAGGCTGAGCGAAGGTGTAGTTGTCCTGAAAGGATTTAAATAAGTGTTTATTGAGATGTGTGTGAGACGTATATGTGTGTGTGTGTGTGTGTGTGTGTGTAGTCCGACCTGTATTCCATCCAGCAGCTTGCTCATACACCAGAAGCTGTCAGCTTCGATGTTTCTCTGGGTGTCCAGAGGCAGCGCTGCCACTTCAAAGTTCTCCACATCCTCCGCTGGGACAACAAACAACAACAAATAACTCACACAGGTGACTCATAGGTCTATGAATGCTGCTCCCTACTGAGGCTGCTTAAAGAAATGTTTATCACCTCGGATGTTATAACAACCAGAGCTGTCCCTGAAAAATCAGTGATTGGAGTCATCACTCTGAGAAGATGGAAGTAGAGAAGGGTAATGGAAACAGAGGACACTGTGACATCGGACAGCATGAGGCAGGGGAACATGACTCGTGTCTGTTGGCTGCTCCAATGCTCTTAGCTCCAGAGCTGACTGTCAGTGATGTCGATAAACTACTTTTGAACCAGACACTGGTACAATCTCCTCTGCTGCCATGCAGTGTGGCAGGAGCTGTAGTGCACTAGAATTTTACAACTGAACTGTGACTAGGACGCACACTTTCACTTCCTCTGACTCTGTGGGAATCTGACGCTTTCATAATGAACAAATGTATTAAATGTGAGTCTTGCAGGTACAACATGACACTGATGTAGGCTGATATAAGAGTGGAGTGTTGGGCTGCTGCCCTGCAGGTGAGTGGACACCGATTTAAACATGAAATATAGATTAGAAAAAGCAGGAATCACTTTCAGTTTGAAATGCAGACTCTTCAAATCCTGATTCAGGGGCAGCCTTGGTCACAACATTGTAAGCCAGAGGTAAAAACATGAATCCATCACCAGGCTAAAAAAGCCAAATAACGTAAATCAGAAACTAAAAGGTTAGGTGTGAATAGAACATGACTCTATGCAGGAATTTTTTCATCAGTAACTTACTGACAAACTCGGACAGGAAGACGACGAAGAATGGTGTGACCAGATCATTGATTCCCTGGACGTAACCACTGGCTGGGTGACGGATGGCCCAGATAAAAAGAATACGCTCAAACACCTGACGAATGAAAGACAACAAAATGGCTGATTACTTACAGGCAGACACCAGAGATCATTGTCACTTTGATTCATAACTTCAGTGTGTGAAACTCTTCGTGCAAAGAGCCAAACTGATGCACTGAATTCTTAAAACACAAAATGACACTCCACGCTGCCTCCTGAAGTCTCCTGATTTGAACGTCACCCTGGTGAGCAGCATTGCAACATAAAGGATAATTACTGTGATACATTTTAAATGTCTGGTAGTCCAGAGTAGACAAATGAAATGTTCTTTTCCTTTCGGGCTGCCACAGTATCAGATTTCACTACATGATTATCATGTCCAGAAGTCGAGCTAACAATATTATTGCAGCATGGTAAAGACCTGTGTCTTTCAAACAGTTTCTAACACACGCTTTGTGTTAGAAATCAAACTAATCTAAGTCCTGATGGAGAGTTGAGGTAATACTTTGAGAGTCTGAGAGTTCCTCTGTATGAACGAAGGATTGACTGTCGAGTAAAGTCAGACCAACTGTTAACTAGGTTCATGGCAAAATAAAGAAGTGTAAATATCAAATAAATAAGATGCCTTACTCATCGCTACTTTTGTATTTGTGAGAAAAGACTCAGACTCTGTTACTGATGAACAGCATTATTTCTGATGAGCATTTGATATCGATGTATTACCTATCCTCTGTTGTTATTATTCTGTGTGCAGTGTGAGATTCATCATTTTGTGTTACATTTTCTGAAAAATGAAGAAAACGGAGCCAAAACAGACATCTCCCAGCTGGAGTCTAATAATGTGTGTATGTAGTATGCTTAGGGCTGGGCATGGTGAACAATATGGTAAAAGTTAATGTGTCATGATTAATATGAATATTTACCATGCAAATATATAAAACTGACAGATTACTCTTCACATGTGTAAAACAGAATAAAAAATAACATCATAATTATATCAGTATAATATACAGGATCACAGGTTTCTGCTAAACACATATTTGTTGTTTTGAAAGCCACATGAAATCACCACAACTGAGGAACAAGTCATTGTCAGTGAAGTTCCTTTTTACAGAGAGGTTCCTCTGCAGTGGAGCAATCTGAAGCAGGTTCTTCCTCTGTGGCTGGCACACTTACAATCTCTCCAGTCTGATTTGTCTCTGTTTGAGCTGACTTCAAGTCAAGTCTGAGATTTGCTGAAAGGAGTCCTGGGCCTGTATCATGGCACAAGTTCAACTTAGTCTGGCTGTCTTGAGGTTACCTCTTGCTTCACAGCCTATCATCTTGATTTGAGATAACCAGTGTCAGAAAGCTGATCTACACCATCAGAGAAACTACAGAAGTCCAGTTTAGACATACGGTTGTACAAAAAATGTATTTTATCAAAACCATTTGTATTGTAAACTAAACTTCTGTCTGTATATCCAGTAAATGGATTAGTCAGCAGTTAGTTTAGCCATGCAGCAGTTGTCATGGTGCACTAGCCTGGTTAAATGAGAGCCAGCTCTATGACACCGGGACAACTGACGCCAAAGATTCTGCTCCTGCTTCACGTTTAATCACCAGAATCATCCACATGCACTTTAGATGAACTGCTGAGACTGCTGACTGCGCTTCAGTAGTTCAGGTCTCACCTCTTGTACTGTGGGCTGCTGGAACAAGGGAATTAGAGGGTTGGTTCTTGGAATGTCAATGTGGATCTAACAGGGAGAAAAATTATTGAGATGTTACTGTGGACAGCTGATAACAGGTCTGTATCATATCATAAATATGGTGGTTACAGATTATTTGGACTGATGAGTGGTAGCACTACCTGTCTGTATGTGTCTTTATAGTGCTCGTCTGTTCTGGAGTGGTAATACTGCTCTATGAAGCCAAAGTATTCTTCTCGCTTCCTTTTTAACACCAGCTCTCTGCGCTCCTTGTTGGCTGGCAGGTAGCCCTGTCAGACGCAGAGGAGAGGAGAGAAAATACAGAGACAAAGTGTCAGTGAGGAGAAGATTTCTTTTTGATTACGTAAACAGTTTCAGAGGAACGGAACAGGCCAGTTATTTGAGATAAGAGAAAGGAGAGGAGATAAGGTGGCCTAGAAGGATAAGGCTTTTGACATTATGAGAGCATGTTCTGAAAAGGAATTAACTTGCTACTCTCTACTCTGTGCAACAAGCCAAGATCAGAGCAGATCAGAGCAGAGCGGAACATGTGATGCTGCAAAACTCAAGGTCATGAGACTTACGGAGAGAAGTCTCCATGTGATTGGCCGTACTTCTCTGGGTATGCCCGACCAGCTGTGCTTCCGGAGCTCCTCTGTAACAGCACAGAGCAGATGTAAACACACAGCGACAGACAGACAGCACATTCATGTCTACTCAGTGATAGTGTGTGCTGCTCTCATACCCAGGTCAGTGTTTGGACTGGCCAGCAGCTGCTTGAATTTGTCCAGCCGGCTCTTCTCACGCACCGTCATGGGCGGTGCCCCCGACGCGTTCTGGTCTGAGATGCGAGCCACCAGCGGGATGATGGGACGGGCTGGGAGAGTGTTTTGCTTCTGCAGCGTGGAGCGTACTGTGGCCGAACAAGGAAGATAAGAAACATCTAGAAATGCAGTGCTTAAAACTTGCTTAAAACTGTGAAAACAAGAAAGAACCACAATATATGATAACCTTCAAAACCGACCCCCGTCTATACAAAGGAAAAGACAGAAACGTATGTCAGTCTAGACATTTAATTTCTCCTTTTGTTACCACATTCACTTCTATGGTTAATCTGAGTGATAGCAGAGCTTCACGTCTAAACTTCAGGATTAGATGGGAACAGGATTAGATTTGGAGTGAGGGACTATTTAGTGTACAGAGGTGGATTATTAACAGTCTATACTAATGTACAGTATAGTGTATTGTTTTAATTTGGTGTGGTCTGTCCTGTGATTATTGACTGGGTTCCTGGTTGCACCTACAAGTCCAACCAGATTCATTCTTGGAGGTTTATTTTCCTTGTATATTCTTTCCAAATGATTTCAGTGTGTATTCATTCTTTTTGTCTGACTTGGAATTTACCATGTCATTATTCTTGCCTACTAAACAATAAATGGTGTTCACACATTAGTACTGACTACTCACTGCACTGATGAATAGCAACAAACCCTGGTTCACATGAAGGTAAACTCAAAGACCTAAAATGTGTTATAAACAGTGTCAGTGCACAGTAACACTGTGTTCCTGGAGCACTCATGGTGATAAGAGCATTTGAAGAAACAGTTTGAGGACTGCAGGCTTCATGCTGAAGGCCTGATAGAATCCCACTCATCCTGACTGCATGATTAGCCCCCTAACAAAGTCTGTAATTAGCTTCACTATGAATCATCTGATAAGCTGCTTAGTAGCTCTTAATGCCATATGAGCTGCTGCAGCACGTTACACACATACCTGAAGACGTGTTGAGGTGGGCATCACTACTAGACTTGACAACCTTGCCGTTGATGTGCTCACACTCTGTGTCCTCCTCCTGCACATCCTGGAGGTTTTGAGCTTCTGTCCTGGGGCCTTCCAGTCTGTGTGACACGCCTGTTTCTGTGTCACTGCCCTGATTCTGCTGTTGCTGCGTGGAAACACATCAGAACACCTCCTTTCATTTCAGACCAACTCACAGCCATAACTACTCTGTATAAAAATGACTTGTAGATACCTGGTTCTGTGAGGACGTCGAGTGCAGGCCCGATGGCAGGGATGAAGGGAGCTGGGTGCCGAGGAAATCCTCGTCCTCCTCATCGTCGATGTCCCAAGCATCGTTGGTACTGCGGGCGAACTCATGGAAGCTAGAGGCCTTTTTAGACTTGAGATTGTTCAACTTGGGTGTTGTGTCTTTGGGATACCTGCAGAGGGACAGATGGAGAGAGCAAACAGACAGAGAGACAAACAAAAGAGAGAAAAATTGAAGTAATAATGGTCTCATTCACAGGAACACTTTTAGCTAATTACACAGAACTTTAGGAGATGATCACCAGAAGGAACAAAAACTACAAATCCAACAAAATTAAGTTTAAAAAACATAAACGTTGACACGGGTACAGTACAGGTGCATTCAATCCACAATATGCACAATTATGCAAAGCATGGAACAAAATGCTGTAAAAAGGCTAAAAATAACACAAATATAAATAAAGAAAATAGATAGATGTGGGTAACACGACGCCATGCAGTCCAGCTTAGTTCAGCACTTACGTGCGTCTCAATCGTGGGTCGAGAGGTGGATGCTGTGCTCCATAAACTGGCTGTACACTGTAGAAGATGACATGTGAAACTGTCACCTCTGTGCAGGAAAACACAGCAGCCTCCCAGTCTTTGATCTAACTAGTGCTAAATGTACTCATCAGTTATTACTCAGAGGAACGTTAGCAGACTGTCTTAATTTTTTTAATACAGATTTTTCCTTGTTGATCAGTTCATCTATTCCACAACAAGGATCACAGAAGAGAAAGGATCACAGCTGGAAATGACACTTTGGATATACAGCTGTCATACAGAATTATTATGAGCAAAGAATGTGGGTGAGGTGCACGACAAACACTGAAGATGAAGGAGAAGTTGTCTGCACACTCATCTTCCACTGATACACTGATGCAACCTACAAGGTCAGTTTGTCAGGCAAGTGTCCATGTAGTCCATGAGTTAGAAAATGACAGTTTGTATTTATTGCTTTCTGTATTTGTATACATCCATAAGGTTTTGCATCCCTCTTCAGATCATTACCCGTACACACATTTTGACTTTCTCAGTATCAGTATACTGTAGACCGCTGATGGCACGACCTGCCTGCATGAAACAGGCTGCGCTCACCGACAGCCTGACAAAACTGTGGACAACAAAGGAGTTGACTGACACGAATGGTTCTGCAGGTGATCACCTGTGTATGGGTATCTGTTTTCCTGTCTAAGGAGGCTTACACTTATGGATGAAGGCGCAGTGGGTAAAGCACCCATATCTGTGGTTCCCTGCTGGCAGAGTAAGGGAGGAGTGGATTCTTGCTTCAGAGGAGTTATGGGTTCCTTTAAATGTGTTCATTTGGGTAATGTCCCGATGATGTGCTGATGTTTTTGAATGATTCTGATTCCCACACAGTGGGGAGTATTTTGTGAAGCACAGAGCTAGCAACTGCAGCTTCACATTGTGCCTTCCACTAACAAATGACAGCTCAGTTCATCCCTGTTAGAAAATAACCTAACCTGTACCCGGTCTCAATTAGACTGGGCGGTTTGAATGTGTATCAAACAGAACTAGAGGACAGCTTGCACAGACCCTGTGTTCTTCACCACCCTGTGGTGGACATTATGTTCAGCGGATGTGAGAATCTTAATGCTCAGCTTCTTTCCAACTCTCTGGCGACCCAAAGCAAACACAGTCAAGAGTCGTAGGATGGGATCTGAGCCAGAACCACAATTGGCACCGAGGCCCCTTTCCTTCATAGAGCGCTGTGACCAGCAGGTCCTGCACCCCACTCAAACTTTTAGACTGGATTAAGGAACGTGTGCTCAAATTTCAAACCTCACTTTGTGTGCGAACTGAGGCAAGTGTGCACATCTGGGTCTGTGTTAACAGCACAGTCAGGCATTAGTTATGTCTTGTAATCAAATCATGTACATAGAAACCATAAGTTTGTGACTAGAGGGCAGCTTGAGTGTTGTCTGACATCTTTCATTCAGAGTGCTGTCTTTTTTTTAATGAGTTCTCTTTTTTCAGCACAATGGTCTAAGATGGTTTCTCCAAAATGTTGTCAGTGTGGCATAAATTTCAATCATGATAAGCGCCTTATTCAGAGTAACGCAGAGGCTTTGTGGTTCTATCACAAGGTAACAAATATCACTACTAGGATGTGGATTTTGTCAAACTGTGGCTCCTCATGCCTGAGGCTCCAAGACATCCACTTTATTCATGTCATTTGTATGAGTAAACTGACAGTAAGCTCGGTGGCTGGCTGAGAACTGGGCCTGCTGATTATCTGGCAGTGCCAGAGTCTCTTGTTTACCAGCCTCAGACTTGTTTTATCAGGAGCGGCTCAAGGACAGGCAGGCAAGACTAGCTGCTCGCTTTCCTGTTCAAACATATGTTTGTGTTTGGGCTTCCAGGCTTCCACCCACCACAGTTTGAGAAAGATCAGTGTGTGCGACAAACACAGCAACGCCCTCTCCTTAGAGATCCTCTCTATAGGGCAGGACACCCACTCAGAGACTTCACAGTCATAAAGACACTCAGGCCAATAAAGATATGAATGCATGAGCATGGGCAGGTCATGTCTTATCAATGAAGTGTGCCTGGTGAGAGATGAGAATACCTGCAGGTCCTCAATGCCCATTATAACTCATTACCATGGTGCCTATTGAGCAAGCTGTACAGGCTGAGACTAGCCTGGCCTCTCAAATATTACTACTATATTCAAGTCACAGTGAGTCACAGTTTTTTTTATGAAAAATAACAAGCTGACAATGTTTGAAGAACCCAGAGGATAGTTTAAACATGGCTGACTTTAAACACTCTATTCTACACATCTGCATGAAGACATTCTTACAGAGCTCTGACTCTGATGGCGGCAGTCAGAAATGACAAGTGAGTTTGTCTGTGCTGATGTTAGCTTGTGTTATTTTACGTATGTTGTTGCTTTGTACAGAGAGAGTGAGGACATGTCACCTGCAGCTGTCTGGATTCAAATATCTTTTTTAACCCACAGCATAGCGCCCTGCTTTAACTAAAACTGATGCTCCTCATGTTTCCTCCCACTTAAGGAACATAATACTCATTTATTTCCAGCTCATACACATCATACAGTCTCTATTTTGCCCTTTATACCAAAGACTGAACTTTGACCTGTTGGTCAACTCTTTCATAAAACACCAGGATGCATTTTCTGTAACTTCTACACTTGTGACTCTTCTGACAAACGTGACAAAGACACAGTGCTGTCATCTCTCTCAGCAGCTCACTTTGTGAGGTGTCTGAGTGTGAAAGCATATGGCGGGCGATGCACGGGCGGCGACAGCTGACACCTCACTGACACTGAGCGGTTCAGACCGCAGAGAAGACAGAGATGGAGAGCTGTGCCTCAGCTGGAGGCCGTGATAAAGACACACGGTCAAGTGAATTAAAACACACAGCTACAACACGTGGAGGTACTCGGATACATTTATACGTCACGGTGAGCTACAGAGCTCTGTGTTTGGTTAGTATAGTTCATTAGGAGTTGATTGAAGCCACAGCAGGCTGTTATTAATCTTCGTGTGCTGACCGTGGGTCACACTTACAACGACACTGAACAGAAACAGACTGCAGGAGTGTGTCCCCGCTTCGTGTATAAAAAAGAGAGGAAGACAAACTCACCTTCCGGGAATCTTTGCGTTTCTCCTCCAAAAATTGATCCTGTTCTCGGTGGCCATACTCGGATAACACAACCCCCCTCTACGCCGAAACCGGCTCCTCGCACGAACGAACCATGGGGAAACCGTTTCCGCGTTTCACCGTCTGTAAGTCAGCCTCGCCCGAGTTCTTCTGGTCTGCCTCCCCACACGGTTAGACCGCCGGGAGATAGTAATACTCAGTAATATTTAGTAATATTCAGCTTTCAAATGCGATGATGTATGATGCGGAGCACTGGAAGCCGCCATCTTGGAGCTGACCGACCGAAGAGTGCCAATTGGCGCGAGGGTCGAACAGGTGCAGTGAACGTAGCCAATCATGGAGGAGAAGGTGGAGTTACGGTGGAGTTACGGTCAGGGATGCTCGCTGATAAACATACAAAGACATGGTGGGAAGGCGGGGGGGGGGTCGACAGGGGAGACTAACTTCCAGCATGATGAGGCTGCAGACATGTTGGCTCCTGCTTGTCACAGCCGTTTCTAGCTGTTTAGCCGCCCTATGCAAGATGCTATTTAGTCACTCTCTGAGGGAGAGGTTCCTAGCTTTTTCAGGTGATCTGTGGCGATGCAACAAGAGGAAAACAGTACAGTACAGTACATTAATAAATGCAACCGATGCAGCATGTTCCTGAAACATATATGACTATAAATACAATGGCCAGCCTCCATATTCATGTGCAAAACAATAAAAAACTTGTTAGAATAACACTGATGTTTCAGGTAGTAAGACACATTTACATGTAACACTGCAACACCTTCAGCACCATTTTGGATCTGTTTTTGTGATCGGGTATGTTTTAGGCCACTGCACAAGATCAACATAAGAAAAAAACTATTGTCTACAGCATGCAAGTGCCAAAATATACAGGTACTTTAAATTCTCCCAAAATATATCCAGGCTCAACTTGCAGCTCGGTAACCCTCAGATAGCAGGAAACGGCCCTGCTGCTTGTTGTAATATTTTTTGATCAGTCAGGCGGTGAAATGCCTCGAGAGGTCACTTGTTACGCCAAGTTCTGTAACCCGTGACATTCAGCATATTTAGCTCCATTTCCAATACGTGTTACTGCTCACATTTTTTCTTTGTTAACACCATTCTGCAGAGCAGAAACGATTAGTCGACTAAGGAGATGGTCTAGAATGTATTGGTTTGAGTAACTTTTAAGCAAATCTAGCAAAACAAAAACATTTCCGGGTCACATGTTCTCTGATGTGGGAGTTTGCTGCCTTTCTGTCTGTCCGTTTATAATAAGTCAACACATTTCAAGGTTTCAACGCCGGCATTTTTTTCCATTAACATTTTGTATAAACGATTGAGCTAAAAAATAATGACAAATGTTGTTAATAGAGTCATACTGTATTTTCTTAAATATTGCATTTACTTAAAATATTGGCCCCATAATATTCATACTACGTCCCAAATTTTGTGAGAGACGAAGAAGTCTGGAATAGTTCCTGTCACGATCTTCTCTCTCTAGCAGATGTTCTGTAGCTATAAGATTACAAACCACAAGCACAGCACACAAATCTAAATACTTCCTCTGCATTTTGACCCTTGCATCTTATTTGATGAAGTAGTACTTCTCTTTTTTTCCCCGACATGCTGCATCTCGCTCCTCTGTCCACATGAGGGCAGGCATTTTCCGCTACAGTGAGAGAGCCTCGGTCAAAGTGAAACCAGCTCCACCACCTCCTGTTTACTGTAAATGTCTGAAGAGACTTTTCTATTTATGCTGCTTACTTCATATCAACACTAGATACCTATACTAGACAGTCATGTTTTACCAGAATGATCTGTAGTCTGTGAAATGAAATCATGACTCGTCATTTCATGATGAACAAAGTCACTTCGTCATTGTTTGCTTGATTCAAGGAGTCTGGTGGTTTACACGGAGCAGTTTGACGCCCTTTTGCCATATTCAAATGCAGGCAAATGTTTCATTTTACATGCTGGTCTGCATTTGAATTGCAGGTGCTCTCCTGTGTGTGTTTGTTTAGGGAAATCACAGCAGCTCCCCCACCTGTCTTCACCTCCTGCAGCGCCCAACGAACTTAAACTGACAAAATCCAGGTGAGTGTTTATTATTTGGGTTACTTGCTGGACCACTGTACTGTTTTTATAGGCTGGGGACTGTTGTGTGTTGTGGATCTTCAGTCACCATGAGTGGAGAATAACTCCATTCACACATTTTATGGGATTATCTTTTTGTAATGATTCCTCTTTTAGAGATTTCTTGTTTTCTTGTTTTGTCTTGTTTTCTTGATTTCTTTCTTGTCTCAAGTGGGTCTTGTGACTTTTTGCCACTGCGTTGCTTTCGGTGTGGCGAGCTCATGGAGGAAACAGTGGTGTGAAAGGAGCAGGCTGAGAGGAGATACACTAATAGAGTCACAAGGCAGGACAATGGGGAACTGTGTGTGGGACTGCTGGAGCTGCCTGGGGCACAACAGTTTGCTAAACGACACTCCACATTCACTTTGAACTTTTTTCTTCCAGACTGCCATGACTTATTCTTCAATGTCTTTTTCAGTGGGAGACGTTTCTTCACTAAGTACAAACCAGGTCTCTGATGTAAATTAAAATTTGATTTGATTTTAGACCCTGAAAAGGTCATATTAGTGCTCTGTCTCTTCCTGTAGACTACACTAAAGCTAACTGTTTTTCAAAATAAAAGTATAATGTGCTTTTTCATGGCAGATGCTTGGTGGATTTTAAGCCCCCAGCTATATTTTGGTTTGTATGACCCCCTTGTTTTGCTCTCCCTCTCACCCCTCAAAGGATAGCATTGTGACTCTTCCTGAAAGCTTAAGTGGCAACAAAACCACTCCGACAGCATTCTTTAAGAAAAGAGGAACTTTTTTCTTTTGTTGTCCTGTCGTCGTGTTCGGCGGCTGTTCGGCTCTACAGTTATTTTTAAAAGTTTAGAGAATTTTGGGGGTGGGATTTTAGCTTCTAAGTATTTGAGAAAAAGTTACACAGAACCTTCTTGAGAAGTTTTCTAATTTTTAAGCAGGAGTTTACTCAACCTTTTGTCAGAAGAGGTAAGGTTTCTTTTTTAATGTCACTTATGTAAACTTTACACAAGATGAAAAGTAGTAAATATTTAAGACAACATGGTGTGAGTGTTTTTGACCATTTATTAAGTGTTTATATGCTGCTTATAAATGCTAAATAGGCAGATTGTGATATCATTTAAATTGTCACAACAGTATTGTTTTTATTTCATGATTTAGCTGAGGACTTTCAGTAATGACTTATATTTCAAAGAAATGCTGATTGTTTTCTTTTTTGCACTTCATCTTCAGGCACATGGTGATGTACAGCCGAATTCTTCATCTCAAGGTCAAAGGGTCATCAATAGCTGTGCTCACATGCTCTGACTGTGACCAGGCCATGAGGAATTGTGAATTCTCTGAGAAAGGTAAGACAGATGCCTGTGTGTTTTAGGGTTGGGGTGTTTGTGCACCCTCCAGATGTGAATTACATGTGATCGTACAAGGATTATGCACTAGAATTGTAGACATGATGATAAAAGTGGCAGTAAAGTCACAGTGGTTCAGGTTCAAGTGGTAACCTGGCAAACTATGCAGAGAAATTAGTGTCAGTGGTTGTGCCAAATGTGTCTTTCGTGATTCAGTAACTCAGTTCATCGTCCGTTTATTTGATGTGTAGCATCAACTCTTGTCTCATAACTGTCTTCAGACCATGCTTCTTTTCTGTAGCAGTGTACTCGACAGAGGAGAGTTGGATAAGTGTGGATGGTGCAACTGATAAACTACAGGCTTCCTCTAATTTGGAGTCTCCAGTTTCCCCATAAGTCACTGTCAAGAAGGCTGTCGGTCACAGGCACAGAGGTTAAAGTGGGATTCAGTGTAACTCTCTAAGTCAAACATATAACTAAATACATGAATAAATAATACTGTCATTAAATGTTTCAAATAACAATGTAGAAAGAAGTTTACCTTTAAGTGCCAGCCAGAATGGCCAGAATCTTTTAATTTCTTCAGTTTAATTCGATCAAACAAAAACTGTGTTTATCTTTTAACTCTTTCACTCCTGTTTATTTGGTCGTGGCACATATCTAATCAATTATTTTTTGACCCTGCACAACCTTTCTCATTTTCCTCTTCACATAGACTGATGTTAGATTTCACTAAAGTTGAACCGAGTGTCAATAATTTGTGTAGATCTACCTCGCCCCACAAGTGAATCAATATTTTAACATTATTATATTATTATTTTTTGATTTTACTCTTTTAGATGCTGGTGTGACTGTCCCTTTACACATGTGGATTGTGATTTGTGAATGAATGATGAGATTTATATTACTATCCACAAACAAATACAACCAAACTGAAATAAGATAAGATAAGATAAGAAATTCACTTGTCACAGTAGCTCATATACACAATGTTGATAATAAATTATTCACAAGTAAGAAATATATAGAAGTATAATTCCTACAATATATGAAGTCATGCTGCTGTTGAAGAGGATCACACATCAGATTTCAATATGTGATAGATACTGATGAGCTACTGGATGTTTTTGAGACAAATACTTTCCAACATTAATGAATCACCAGATGTTCCAGTTTTCCATCAGCACCTACATGCATCATGCATTTGTGGACAGGAGGACGCAAAAAGAGTTTGAAAATTCCACCCACCAATCTAACCCAGTCCTAATCAGCTCAAATGATCTGAACCAACCAACCATCTGTACATTTACATTTATATCAGAAGCCTTTCAAAAATAAATGTTATGAATGAATCTGAAGTTGGGAATATTTCTGCTGAATGCTGACATTTATTTAGGTTGATTTATTTGTAAGATGGTAACATTTATTCAGATTGGGTGGTTTTTGTTTGTGGATATGAAGACACATTTGTAAAAAACAAACAAACATTAATTTCCAAATAATGATGCACATGGCTGCAAGGTGGTGCAGTGGTTAGCACTGTGGCCTCACAGCAAGAAGGTTCCAAGTTTGAAGTAAGCATGTTCTCCCTGTGTCTGAGTGGGTTCTTTCCGGGTTTCTCCCACAGTCCAAAGACATGCACTTATCCAGGGTGGGCCCCTGATAAGAATCAATGTTTATGTAAATTGTTGATCACGCAACACGCATGATCACAACAAGTGATTCAGCAATTAACCAATTCCACCGTTAGCCACACTTTAAAATTTTTGGGGGGCAGTGTTTATCTCAGTTGGTAGAGCAGCCGCTCCACGTACAAAGGCTCAGTCCTTGCTGTGGAAGCCCAGGGTTTGAATCTGACCTGTGGCTCTCTCCTGCATGGCATTCCCCATCTCTCTCTCTCCACACATTTCCTGTCACTCTCCAGCTGTCTCTGTCAAAATAAAGTTTGAAAAGGCCAAAAAAATAATCTATAAAACATCATTTTTTCAACCATTTCTTTCACTTATTAAAGTAACAGTGAATTGGGCTAACGAATACTAATGGAAACAAGGCAGGAAAAGGAGCACTGCACTGTTTTATCTTACTAATGTTTGAGCTGCACAGCACAGAGTAACTCTGAACAGTATTTTATAAATAAGTTTACTTGCTACTTACTGATCCCCTCAAGGGCATAACATGTATAACAACAATAACAAGAGATGTTCTCAATCTCCTTTCATTTTTACTACAAAAAATGCTCATGGTATTTAATACATCTGTATTGTTGAAATAAATGAATACATTAGAATGGTGATTGTACCATCAGCATCGCTCCTCATTGTCCATACGGTGCTACTGCACTGACGCAGCCTAGGTGTTGCTGCAAGCTCACACATGGTTGATGACCTTCTGGGTGTCTAGTGGCTGACCCCAGATCAGATTGAGGTTAGCTGCATTTTACACCCCAGTGCCTACCTATGGCACATTAATCCTCAGATCGGCATATAAATCTGTGAAGGGGAAGGCTGACCCACGCTCTCCTTCAGCACCAGGTGCTGCTCAGTGTGACGAAGAAAAAGTGAAAGAAAACATTTAGTTTGTTCTGCACGAAGGTTTTTAATGTTAACATTATTGAAGTGAGGTCGTTCTGTATCCAGCAGTGGTATGGATATATTTTGCATTTGCATCTTCATTCATGTGATCCTCTATATCATATTTTCAGCATCAGTCCAGCTCTGATGGATGAAGTCTGTGCTCGAGCATTATACAGAGCAGAGAGGATGTTTGGCTGTGGCAGCAGAAATCATAGTTGTATGATTATAGTTATATGTATATATTATCCATACTGTAGGTTTGCATGAATCTCCATAGATTTAGTATATTTTGTGTATTTGTGCTATAGTCAGATAATCTGTGTTGTGGTGTGCACTTATCGTAAAACAACTCTTCGACAAAGTGTGACAGTGTTTACTGCTGCTGTGCTTTTAGCAAATATCCATCTTTACCTCTGTGTCGTTATCACTGCACTTTCACAAACAACACACACACACACACATATAGTTAACCACCCCCTATACTCATTCCAATTGACACACTCGGTTTAGCTTTGCAAGAGATTGTGTGTTTGCATCTGTGAGTGTGTGTGTGCATGTGGCTCTGTGTATTAGCATGTGTGATTGTGTGTGTGCATGCCCAGTAGACTGAGTTATGAGCGTGAATGGAGTGAATGGTATTTGACCATGTGCATTGTGTTTTATGAGATGAGCAGGCTTTAATGACTCTGTCACCAGTAAATGGGCTCTGATTTGTAGCACAGCTGTCGCTCCACACTCCGATCAACTCAGGCCTTCTGGAGACACACACACATACACACACAGAATTAGCAAATATTTAGCACATACCTCACACCTAAACATTCATATTAAACCATAGATGCTCACAGTGCGGATGGTGTAGATTGGGATTCTGGCACAAACACCCTTTCATTAACATGTGTTGTCGATACAGAAAGTAATTGCAATCTGAAGTCTAATCAGAGAGAAATTACAGCTGTTCAAATGCAGGCAGCAGTCACACTTTAGATCTCATATCCAATCAATGCACCTATTCCTCAGAGATACCACTGATCCATACCGTGCTATTGGTAGTGTGGCTTCGATCCCATTTTTGTGGATACAGTGCAGATGGAGTTATGTTATTCATTAACACACTGTGCAGATATAGCGAGGAGGTGGCGGTTGGGAGATGTGAGTTCTTTTTCAACCAAAGAACCAATGTTTCAATGTCCATTTGTTTATATATGTGTATAAAGGTGTATGCACAGAAAGAGGTATTCAAAAACTGCAGCACCTGCAGGCTGTCCTCTTACTTTCACTTCCAGGTGTAGACATCCACCTTCACAGCTGGGTGTGGTCAGGTGAAGCCGCATTATTGCACTACATGAATGAAGGAATGAAACCTCTTTGCCCCTCTGGGTATTTGCTCAGCCTAAAGAGCATATAGAATGTCAAAAAGAACATCACATGTGACAGCACATAATGTGACATAAGAATCATAAGATAAAAAGCTGAATTTGGGAATTTATAAAGACACCAAGTACAAGTTAACAAGTGCCAGATTAACATACTCCTCTAAGATATTATATCACCTCTGCTACAAAACCTACTTATGTCAAACCTCTTCAGGATTTCTGTTGAAACCTATTCTGTCAAACCTAAAGTGACGTCATCAGGGTTATTTTTTTAGACTTTGTTTTGTGTAATAATTTGTTTTACATCAGCTAAATAATGATTTCTTTTGTGTGTGTATGTTTCGCAGAATCTTAGTTTACTTCCCTCGTGTGTTCCCCACTCAAAGCTGTAGTAGACATGTTCTTATTATAACTTCTCACCAGCAGATGTCACTGTTGCAGAGTGTTTACTGAGTTTGAAGGGTTTGGGGTCCACAGTTTCTGTAGTTTTGCTCTCCAGCAGTCGGCCCCTCTCCTCCTGCACTTCACTGCATCAAATCACAGACATTCAAACGTTGCATTGATCTATCCATCTGTCTTGTTTACTCGGCAGACTCAGAGCTTACTGACAGTGTAACAGGTGTGCCCTTTTGATTTCAGGGAAATGTCATTGCAATCTTATGACGCTGTGTATGTAGTGTGTGTGTATGTGTGTGTGTGTGCAATCAAAGCAGGTCTGTACATTATCAAGTTTGAAATGATTTCCCATGTCGTTCTCTCTCTCAGTATCATGTCCTTTGTGTCTTTTACGCTCTTGTTTACTTCTCTCTGTTCATTAAGCGGTGAGCCGCGACAGCAGTTCCACTCATCTATGCTGCACCTTGTTGACTTTAGCCTCATTATAAGGCCAAATGAATATGACGAGTTGTGACATTAGGCTACAGCTGGAACAAATGTGCCAGCCGCTCACTCTCCAGCCTGGCCAATTTCTCCCTCTCCCCCTGTTTCTCACACACATACACAAACATGTGCTCACTTTATTTTTCAGGGAAGGGCTTGGTGAGGTTGATGGGTTTGCAACAATATTGGAAATGTAGATGGGCCTGTGTTTTGAATTGGATTGCACGCTTTGATGCAGAGACAGATTGTAAACTGTGATTTTATTAAATCCTTCATTAGGATTCATCAGTGAGATTGGATCAGAAAAAGGTCACTGTGCAGATGCGCCCCCACCTCTTCTCCTCTTTGCTCCATCCCCCCTTATATATACCCTCCTCCTCTATCTCTCTTGTTTAGTCCTCCCCCCTCTCTCTCTATGCTCTGCTTCCACTCAAAGGGGCCTTGCTCTCACCCACCATCTCTCCCTTATGCTCTCTTGCGCTCTCTCTTCCCTCGCTAGCCCTTGCCCGAAACAAATTTGCGATGAAAATGGGGAAAAATGATCATCATGGGCCTGCTAGAGAAACACAAGGTGAAAGTGACATTATCCCCCCACCCTGGAACCCCCCCTTCCCCCCCTCGCAGCCATCTAGGCTGGCGCCAGTGGGACGCCTGTGCCACAAATCATTTGTATACTCTCATTTCTGCGAGCGGCCCGCGATGTTGCTTACTGCTTAGTGAGCAGATGACTTTCAGAAAGAGGAGTGAATTGGGAGGGAGGGATGAAGAGATGGGGAGATGAGGAGAGAGGAGCAGGAGGAGGAGGAGGAGGGAGGGAGGGATGAGGGGGAGGTGTGGCAATTTGCCGGCGTGCGAGGACGTCTGTGGGAGTTGGATCTGAAATTGAGAGGGAAATTGTGTGCGCCATATGTCAAGTTCTGCAAAGGAGGTTTTCATTGTGCACCTATATTGTGTGTGCGTGTGTGTGTGTACATGTATATGTGTGTGTGTATTTTCTGTTTCAGAATGAAGCATCTGGGTTGTTTATTGAATCACCTTCACCATTGTCTGCATTCCCTGCTATTATCACTGAAAGAGCTGCAGCCCCCCTAACAACGGGGAAATGGGAAATGTGGCGCACATATTGTCTGTAGCTAGTGTTTGGTCATCTTTGTCTCTCTCACATGTATGCACACACACACACACACACCCTTCCCCCACCCCTGCCCAGTGTGAGACATCATGATTCTTCTGGTACACTGAATACATTCTCCATGCAGCCTGAGCATTGGTTCACGCAGGCAAACATGTGACATTACCAGGAAATGAGTATTATGTCACCTCCATGCAGACACATGCACACACTTAAATCCCCAGGTTCATAAAACAATCATAAACACACCTCTAAGTGCATGCATGCATAGGTACGCGTTCACCTTCATGTGCACACAAACACTCCACGCATGTGTGACCCCCCCCCTCCAGACACACATAAACACGCGCCCAGATTCTCACATAAATATGCGCACAAACATCACCTTCCTGCATCTCATCCACCCATTCAACCCCCCACCCTCCTACATACACACACACACAAACATGCAAACTCACAGTCGGGACCTGGTAGAGTAAATATAGAGCAGAGACGCTGTGGCACAGTGACCTGCAGAGGAACCCGCACACTTTGTCTGCTAGTTCCACAGGGCCCCGTGCTTTCAGGAAAGCCATGCAGTATTCATGGCTCAGTCACTGGGATAGACGAGGCACGATGGTAGTAACAGCAAACACGGTGGAAGTGCGCTGCAAGCAGCTCAGCGGGGGCACTGTTACTGTTACACAATATACACACAGATACACTGTGTGTATTTGAGGCTTCAGATTTTGTTTTGTAAAATGTGTCCCTATGTGTTAAATTACACACAAGCTTGTGTGTTTGTGTGACTGCATGTTTTATGCTGGTGTGTGGTTGGACATTCATGTTTCATGTGTTTGTGTGTGTCCTCTTTATGCTCCACTGCCTACTTTGAGAAATAGGTCCATTTCTCATTATTACCCCAAAGGCTGTCTGAGTGTGGACTGTCTCAAATACACACACACACACACACACAGACACACACACACACATGCACACATACACTCCCTGTGACCCACATTAATCAGATTCAACCCCGTGGGGTCTCCAGGGAGCTTCAGGGGAGTCGTGCCCCCAGCATGGTGCACCGTGGCAGGGTCTTGACTCTGAGATCTGCAGCCCCTTAACCCTGCTGCTTCAGTCCAGAAGAACAACTGACTCTTAAAGGATGGGTTTATATTTTTTAAAGTCTGCTGTAATACAGTACTCACACAGAGGGCTGTGACGGTATGGATTTGAACTCACCGTGGGAAAAAAGCAATGTATCCCTGATGTTTTGTGGTTTTCCATGTTGAAAACAGTTATTGTTAGTTATCATAGCATGTTGTGAGCCATGCACTGTCAATCCCATGATGCCTTGATTTGAGTTTGTCACATTGAGCAGTAGAATAACATTAGATTGACCCCATAAAAAAATTGCAGTGATCAGCCCAGCAGTAGGCATCACATGACCGTGGTATTGTGGTTATATTGTTACTGTCACAGTCCTACTCACACACCCAAACAGACATGAAAATGGTTTTTGATCATTTCTCCTGCTCATGCTGGCCAATAATTGATCTCGGCCCTGATGTTCAATATATGAGAGGGAGGACAAAATCCACTGTCCTCGTTTGAGCCAAAAACAGTTTTTGTTCAGCCAAAGTTCAAAGTCCTCTCATTTTAATACAAAATTCCCTGATGAAATATGTTTACCATATTCACCAACCCTAAAGAAATAAGTTCAGTTCAGTCAGTGGAGCTTAAGAGTTGAGTTAAATGTTAACCTGTCCTTTAATGATGTTAAATCCACAAGTCATTTACTTCTCTGGTGGTTTTTGCACTGAATATAAAGATTTTTTTTTTTCATTTCATTAGATCATTTAAAGCAGTTATAGTTGTGTGGAGAGATGTTTATGATGAGTTTTCTTTAACACATTTCATATCAACTTGCTGTGAGATAAAAAGAACATAATGAACTTCTTTCTATTATTTCTAACATGGCAGCAGCAGAGGCCGCTTTGTTGACTGCACAGAGACCTGTAGCTTTTTAAGGCAGCGTCAGCAACACAGTGAACTTCTTTTCTTCAACAAACAAATAAACCCCTGAAGCATAATTAGAGCAATAACAGGTCATTTAAATGCAGTTTTATGATAAGGGGTGCTCAGTAGTCTTTCAAAGATGAGAGATAATAGGTGTTTTTGTTGGAACAGGCTCTTCTCTGTATGAAATGCAGTTTCTGGGGGAATGTATTGTTTCCGAACTTTCCCAAAGTATCACTGTGTCAAAAGTGACTTGAGACAAAGTTTGTTTATCGCCTCATTATGGATGTGGAACACATCTCCCAGCAGCACACAGTGTTTTAACAGACGCTTTGTATGCGCTCAGGTGTCACACAAAGTTGTCTTGTTTTGCAACAGAGTGCCACTTGTGACAAACTGCAAACTTTTCAACCAAGTTAGAGAATAGGCACTTTGATACTTGAATCTTTAGTTTGGCGCCTTCCTTTCTCAGACCAGGTGGGCGCCATTGAGAGGGAAATCTCTTCTTGGAGGGTGTAAGTTTGGGGTTGTACATCATGAGTGGGACGGCTTTGAAAACACACAGGCTGCTGAGTGAGTGAGTTTTGTAGACACTGAGCTCCTTTGCGGTTGCGTTCTTCAGCCCTCATGAATAATTCGGCAGCGCCGCTTGTCACTGTCGTTGTTGTTGTTGTTGTTGTCGGCTGTGGTGTCACTCCTGTCTGAGAGAGACGGAGGAGACAGAGGACTCTTTACACTTCAGTCTCCTCTGCACTTCCTCTTTCATTCACAGGGAGAGGAAGCAGCGGGGCTGTGTGCTGAGTGTGTATGAGGGAGAGAGAGAGGGAGAGAAATCATGTCTGCTGTCTGGTATAATGGCCTGTTTGTGCCTCAGTAATGGTTTGAAGGAAGGAGCAGAAGCAGGCGAGGAGCGGCGGTCCTAACCTCTCGCCTGGTTGTTTTTGTATCTGTGTGTGTTCATTTCTTCAGCAATTTTAAGTTTTGGACATTTTGGGAAATACTCTTTTTTTCTTCCTCGTTGAAATGAGATACACTTCATTGATCCCACCCCGGGGAAATTCACTCGTTACAGCAGCTCAAGAGTCAAGTAGAGGAAACATGAGTGGATGACTGAGTGATAAATAAAGATAAAACAGACAACAAACACAATACATTAAATAAAAATAAAAGTCCTATATGCAATATAAACCTTTAAGATGTAACTTATAGAGGTGACCACGATGGATAATTACACACTTATTGTAAAATAAAATTTAAAAAATACTTATCTGTAAATTAAATTATCGCACAATACAAGCTGGAATATCATAAAATAGTTGCAGTTGTAGAGTGAGAATGATGCTCAGACTGAAACCACTCTGCATGACTGTGCAGCTAATATGAAGTTAGCTTTGCTTAGCACAAAGTCAGGAAACATGTAGAACCCATGGACGGTATAAAACATGGGCATGATCTCTGTGACGTGACTCACAGGTTTCTGAAGAGCTGTTGTGAAGTTCAGTGTAGTGTCGCCACCCTGCTAGTTTAAAACTGGGGAAAGGTGTGGAGCATGGTTGGAATGAGGCTCACAGCCACAGAAGTTGCTGCTTGGTAGAAACATGTGCTATTCTGGCTCTGTGAAAATGTATTTTAGGTGAACAGTAAATGTCATGTTACGTGAAGGACTACATGGCAATGCCAGATTAGCTGTTCCCAGTTTTTATTCAGAGCTAAGCTAACTGGCTGTAGCTTCATATTCAGACAGAATAAAGAGTGATATTGGTGGTGTCTTCTCAACTAATTCTTAGCAAGTCAGTCATGTCGTGGGAACAGTCATCTGTCTGATGAGTTCATGATCTAAATGGAAACAAGAAATAGACTTTTCTACAGCAGCCGTGTCTGCTGACCTTCCAAAAACTACACACGTCCTTTAAGCCACTATGGTATTACAAGTTAAGCTGTCCATCACTGTCAGAGTACACATGTCGACAGAAGTCATGAGTAACTTCAGTGCACGGGATGTTGAAGGAAATATGCCAAAGAAGACTGGACATACACTGTACTGCTGCTGCAGCTAGTTCACATTTTGTCTTTTATTGAGGCTGATGGAGAAGAAATGAACTCCTGCGTGTGAATCATTTATGATATCCACGAATGCAGCTCCTCACCTTGCTCCCTTTCTCTGGCTTGTACTTAAATATCAGCCAATGTTGGACATGAGAGATGTGCCAACTCCACTTTTTATCCAGCCATTTAGCATTTATGCTTTATAACAGACTATAATGTCACTGTAAGGAGATATATGAAAGTTAAGTGTTTATTAATATATGTATTAATACCAGCAATTAACAGCAGCTAATGAATGACTGATAACGCTGTATAATACAGCTGTAATCATATTAATCATATATGAATATATGAATAGACAAACAAATCCTTACAGGAGTGCAGTGGAGCAGTGCAGACTTTATTCATCTCTATGGACTGTTTAATTATTGTCAGGTTTATTTGAATTAGATGTGACTGTGCTCACGTCCCATTTATTTTTCAAAATTAATATTCATTGGGTCCATTTGTGGTCAGGTCCAACATTTTGGAGATGAACCACTAGTACAGAATAAAAAATAACAGCTCTCTCTGCAAGTCTAAAAACATGTTTTTGTTTTGCTTATTATAATATAATTATGGGTTATAATCTATAGAATTCATTAATCTATAGGATTAATTCCCCCAAAAGTCCATTTAACTGATTTATAATGAAATCTGTAGAACAGTCGAAGGTACAAAGTGCAGAGCTCTGAATAATTATAGTACACATGTTAGCATGTAACTGTGGGTTGTTTCAGATTCAGTGCAGTAAAATGTGTGGCTGCAGTGATGGGGAACCCCTTAATACTCTTCCCCCATCACACACACACACACACTCCAGTAAGTACACCTCTGAAATGAAGTGAACACAATGCAGGACAAAATGAATGAGAGTAGAGAGGGGGGTGATGGAAGGTGTGTGTGTGTGTGGGGGATGGAGGGGGTGAGCCCCATTTGCATGTAAATAGCCAAACGCACCAGTCCTCCACTGCAGGGATGACAAAGAGCATTCTAGGATTGCCTGGGCTTGTTTGTCATCAGTGAAGAAGAGGAGAGAACGGCGGTCAGCGTGGTCAACAGAAAGACACAGAGAGAGAGAGAGAGAGAGAGAGAGAGAGAGAGAGAGAGAGAGAGAGAGAGAGATGGCAAATGGCTTCTCTATCTTTGACAACAAAACAAATCAAGGACAGAGGACGGACAGTGAAGTCTGTCTTTTCTCTGTCTCTCTCTCTCTCTCTCTCTCTCTCTCTCTCTCTCTCTCACCTCTTAATTCAAATTTTAATTCTTTCTTTGACCCTTCGCCCTTCTTTCCCTCACTTCATTTTCTTCCCCCCATTATTACTCTATGTCACTCACTCACTCACTCACTCACTCCATCCTCCTACCATCCCACCCGTCTTTATCATTCACATCTTTCTATGTACTTTGCCTTCCATCTTATGCTATTTCCCATAACTCTGCCGCCCCCCCCCCCCCCCCCGGATTTCCCTGGTGGACTCTTACAGTAAACTGCCTGCGTAATTTAAATGCAGTGCCTTCCTTTTCAAATGGATGGCGTGCAGGACAGGAGGAGGGATAAGAGAAAAAAGGGGAAAAAGGGGAAGCAATGAATCCCATTATCACATCTATGGAAAAGGGTCAGGACGCACACTTTATGCAGAAAGTCTCAATAAGCCAAATAAAGGCAAATAAACCAACCTGGATCATGTTGTCAAACCTACAGAAGCATATTGACGCTCTTAATTGGTTGTAAAGTTTCTGCTTGGTCATTCTTGTTTGTTGTGTATATTTCTTTACATTTAAATGTTGAAGCTCTGTCCCACTGTATTATGTGTGTGTGCGTGTTTGTGTGTGCAGCCAGGCCTGAGGCTCTCATCGTGACAGTGATGTGTTAGCTTGGCTTCCTCTCCAAACTGATCCTATGTCTCAAGAGCTTTCTTACACACATTCACACATGCATGTGAGCTAGAGGGGTTCAGCACACGTACAGTATAAACAGGAGCTTGTACTCTTTGTACTGAGCCGAACACCTTGAATCAGAAACAGACTGAATCTGACACTGATCTCAGGACGCAACACTGAATGTTGCGTGATGCTTGTTGTTGTATGTACTGAACTGTTGTTGAACATTAGCTGTGTGGTGAGTGTTCACATATCACATTAGAAAAGTCTGATGTAAAGGGCAAATTAAACAAAAATCTTTTCTTGTTAAGGTGTTTTTTTCCCCTATTTTTCCTGTTTTCCTGTGAAGAATTAATGTTATCAGGAACATTAGCGCACTCAAAATGCAAACAGAAGCCAGAGACCAAGAAGAGTTTAAACAGTTTATTGATAACCAGGGGTGATAGTGTGGGGGGAGGTTGAGATCTCGCAGTGAGGGAATCCAAAACGGTGCAGGGCTGGTGGTGGCAAGAATCCAGAAACAGGATTGAAGCTGAGACAGGGCTGGAGCTGCCTGGTGAAGAGTTGGTAGATATCCTGAGGCACAGGAGATCAAGGGTAGCACGAATCATAAAACATCTTCCAAAAAAACAAAACACAAAGTCAGACAAAGTGTTGTTACTCCAAGAAAGACTGAGCGATCAGGTGGAGTGTGGGAGGAAGAGCTGGTCTTTTGTACTGCATGGGTTGATTGGATGACGAGGAGCAGATGGTGAGGTGATCAGGCAGGTGAGAGAGAACCAGAGGCCACACCCAGCAACACACACAAACAGAGAGACACACACACACAAGGAAGGAAAGACAATGAGGGGAAAACACTGGGGAATTAAGAGGAAACAATCTCATGGTAACAGTTATTACTTTTAATCAGACATGACATTATGATGTTTAAGTCACAGGGCGCAGCAGCTGGCTGTCATGGCTCTATACTCTATGATCACTCCACACAGATCTGATGGAACCTTCTCCACATGAATACATGACACAAACACACGTTTTATCTACATCCTGCATCGTTTTTCATCGGTTGGAGTTCGACTGGTGCTCTTTTAATTATGTCTTGTTGTCTTGTATTCTGATTGGAGAATTGCCACCACCAACTGCTCATCTTGTGAACCAACTCCTAATATTTCCATAACAGTGTTATAGTCAAGTCTTCCTGTCACTGGTAGCATGATTTAGTCTTTCTCTTTCTGGACTTCACGACATTATTAATGGCACTTAGTGTGTGTGTGTGTCTGGGTGTGTGTGTGTTGGAGTCAGTGACCCCTCTCCCATTATTGATCTGGATTCTCTGTCTTGTCTCTCTGCATCTGTTTCCTCTCTGATGAAAACTCTGCCCGTCAATAACACACATCTTGCAAATGAAGAGGACTTTTCCGTTTACTGTATGTAACTGTATTCTTCTGTTGTGTTTTTCTCTCTGAAGTGTGTTAGCTGCTGTTGCATCAGTTGTTTCTTGTTTTTATCCTTTCACTCTAGGTTTTTCCCCCCTCTGTTATCACTGCATTGTATTAGTGTGAGTGTGAGATCATTCATTTTCTTCTCAAAATGTGATTTTCTCCCTTAAGGACTAATTAGCCTCGTTCCAACTGCAGGGCCAAACAGGCATAGCCAGGATTTACTCATTATTTATGCCACTAACTTTTCCTGCAAAACACTGTTTCTGCCTTCCCGTATCTTTTTTGCCAAAGGAGGTGATTTATCAGTTGGACTGTGGTTTCATATGAGTAAACTCTTGTTCTGTGCGAGCGCAGGTATAAACACAATCAACAACAACTCCAACCTGCAGGGAGAAAAACATCTGCCAAGACACTTTCAAGGCTGTTTAGACTTACATTAAAGGCCTTAGCGATGTATAGACATAAATCCTGATGTAGATGACTTTTACACACACACACACACACACACACACACACACACAGACACACAGGTAGATGCTGACAGAGTGGATGGATCCTCTCTCTTTTCAGACACGGGTTGTCCTGGTAGAGGACTCACAGACTGTGAGTGATGGATTTTAAAACCAGTTTTTCATTTGAAGACTTAATAAATTACCATAGTGAGTGGAGGTCAGAACAGTACCCTGACAGTACACAGGCATATATGATGAGGTGTCAAAGGCGCTCTGTGGAGGTTTTTCAACACTAGTAGTGCCATAAGCCAAAATTTGGTGTCCGTTTTGTTTGTGCACATGTGACATGATACATAATACTTGTTTCACACTAATCAACAGTTACACAACAGATACACACAAAGAAGCCTCAAAGACAATGAAAACAAAGACAAGCAAGCTTGTCTTGGCTTAGGTTTAAAATTTTAAGATCTTTATTTCATTCCTAAAATATTTTGTCCATGCTCAATTGGTGTGAAAATACGAGTCTCTGTTTTTAAAAAATATTCTTTCATTCTCTTTCATTGAGAAGAAGTTCTTCAACGACTTGGATGATTAACCTTTTTTGTGTTTATTAACATGATTTTGTTTTGATAAAATTGATCTTTTTTTTAATCAACTCATCAATCACTTTGATATTTGAGATTTTTTGTTCGCTTGTGAGTGGAAATAATGTATAAGTGTAAAGTAAATAAAAACAAATAAGTAACAGGAGCAGCAGTGATGATCTTCAAGTTAATGCAGCATTCTCATCCCCCCAAAATTACAAAATTTCCAGTTTCCATACTTTATGCCTTTATGCATGCCCATGGCACTAGCATCTTAGCACAAGTACTATGAACAACAATGAAAGGTGGATGGTACTCTATGAACTTCCTTGCTGGTCAGAGTCAGTGTCATAAGGTGCACCGGGAATGGCTGCCATATATCCAAAAATGTATTAAGATTGTCCATCATGTCTTTTCTCCATATGTAATATACCAGTGAGCTCACTTAACCATGTCTTAAACTGAGACACAGTTAAAATCACTTTATTTGCAGGTACATCTCCTGCTCTCTTTTCAGCTTTGTTTTACCTCTCTGCCAACTCTTTCTTATTTCTCATCATCGTTATGTGGAAATAAAGTCTCATTTTAAAGTATGTCAATTTAAAATGCCTCCCGATGGCATCATCGCATCGACATATTGGACTGACGGCATGGGTTAACTCAGATCTCCTCATGTGGTGTGAGTAAGCCAAAGTTCCTGTAAGTGTGTGTGTGTGTGTGTGTGTGTGTGTGTGTTTAACTTCACCCCACAGTGCTATGTATAAACCACAGTTGCCCCAACAAGCCATATGGTCCGGTCCTAATCTGAGCCTCATCCTGCTGATAGCACTGAGATTGACTTCTGTAATTAGATCTGATCTTGGGCTACTGGTCACACTGAGAGGAAACAAAGTGGGCTGTGGTGGATTTGAAACACATTTTTTAGTCAAAGCAGCACTTTTGTTTAATTAGCAAAGCAAAAGCCTGTGTGTCCCAAAAGCACATTTTTAATTCAGTGTGTGCAGTTTGAAGTGAAATGTGAACACAGTGTGTGTTTTTCTGGTTGAGCAGCAGGTTTTTTGGAGGGGTTCCTTGTCGGGGAATATTGATGGATGAATCCTTAACAGCTCTCACTCAGATCTAATATTCTAATGCTTCATTGCTCAGTAGCAGTAAACCTTTCCTCTCACATGTCATGACCGCAGAGTGATCTCTCCCTGCCCTCCGGCCATCTTTTCATTGTCTCTCCACCTTGATTGTTCCTCCATCTTTACAACCTCTGCAGTGAATAGATAGGGTTATAGCTGTACTCTGGGGGCCTGTTTCTTTCTTTTTCCTCTTTCTCTGCTTCAGATTCTTTCTCTCTGCCTATCTACGGCTCAACTCTGTGGCCACTCTCTTTGTCGATCTTCCACATCTACCTCCCCCTTCTCTCCCCCTCTTTCTTGTACTCTGTGCTCACCCCCTCCCTTCCTCTCTTCCCAGTATTTCTTGCAGAAGGGAAGTGCCTTTCTAATTACTCTAACCCTATTGTTGTAAACTTTAGCCGTGGCCTCTCCGAGGGGGGTCTGTTGTCCCTGGATGGAGTGGCTTTCAGGGGCCAAAATGGCTGTGTGTGTGTGTGTGTGTGTGTGTGTGTGTGTGTGTGTGTGTGTGTGTGTGCCACAGATTGATCAGATAGCACACACACACTCTACTTGGCAGACGCTCTCTCCACTGGGCAGGCGTACTGGGAACAAGGGGAAGTGGAGGGGTGGGTGCTGAATTGAATGAGGAGGAGAAAGATGGTGGTGTTGGTGGTGGGAGGGGGGGTAAAGGCAGCAGTGTCAGCGCTTATCTCCCCAGCCTGCCTCTATTTCTGTGTCCCCCAGGGGTGGGTGAGGATGGTGATTGTGACGCTTGATCTGTGTGTGTGTGTGTGTTCAGGGGTATGATATGTTGCTGTCCATGTCAAAAGTCACCTCACCCCTGGGGGCTTCCTCACAGCAATCCCCTGCGTCCTTCTGGAAGTTTTGTGAGTGCGGCGGTGCGTGTGCATGTGCATTGTCTGAAGTCGACTCTTGTTTTCTCCCTGTGTTTGAGAGATAACGACCCCTGGGCTGTAAAACTACAGCAAGAAAAGAAAAACTAACCCACAACAACAAAAAAACTTTGCTTCTCATTTTTCAGAGTAGAGCTGCACACAGTCTGTGGGTTTTGCCACTTGTCTTTATTGTGTTTTAGGGCTCTCCGAGCATCCCTCTCTCAATCTCTGGGGTTTTGTCCAGAAAGACATCACTGATTCTCTAATACAATCAGCAGAACCACAGCTGCACCACCGTGATGGCTAATTGCATCATGGAGTCGGTGATAAAGTCTGGAGTGGCCTGCTGTTGCTTTCTGGGAAGATGAGGCACTTTTTGAGTATTTTTTATCTTAAAGTTTGATGGGAAAACCTTTAATGGGTTTACAGTTAACATGGAGGAGGTGGGGGTGTATGAACAGTTCAGCAAATCATCTAACACAGGACATCACTGTCCATGTTGGTAAGGGATTGTTGTGGAAGACATCATTTGTCTAAAGAGCTGCAGGAATGAGTCCTAAAACTCAGAAATGAGTTAGCATCTTTGCACTTCAGTGGGCTGTAGATCAGATGTCTTAGCTTAAGAGATTTTCATACTGTAAGTCAGAAAATGCTGCACTGAAGCTTTTATGTGTCTTTAAAAAGTGCTTCATCACTGCAGCACTGTATCTGATCTGCCCTTACAGTACGTCTGCCCTAAATGTGTGTTTCCCTGTCCTCTCTCTGTCTCTTCCTCTGTGTTCGTCTAAACAAACCATCATATTCATTAAATGTAGTACCTATTTATTATTATTATTATTATTTAAGGTAATGTAACCCCATTGTGTAAATACAAATCAATGCAACTTAAGTTGGCAGTATGTGATCATTTTCACAAAAAAGTTTTTCTATTAATTTTAAAAAGGTTTTCTTTAATTTTAGTTTTCAGAGAATTCCAGATAGCCACAATTCATGAAACCTTTAGATTGAGAATGAACACTGTGTGTGTGTGTGTGTGTGTGTGTGTGTGTGTGTGTGTGTAACTACGTTTGTACATATGCATTTAAATTCTGTGTGAAAGCAACAAGCAGCGCTCAGACTGCTGTCAGACGATGAGCTATAGGTGTGTGTTTGATGAATGTCACAGTAACCGAGGGAAAGTGTAAAAGCTCGTGCTGCTGCAGTCTTACATTAATCTGACAGTGTTCACTTCAGACTTGTGTCTTGTTGGAAATATTACAGGATCAACAGAGTGACACTACTTTAGCACACTGTGCACACTTTGATGTGTAAAATCCTCTGTAGTAATATTAGCAAAATGCACTTTAAGAAGAACTGCTCATGCTGTTAGTGTTACACTATTATATGATATGATTACTATTTTATCACTGCAATGTTATTGCTGATGCAGTAATGTGTAATCAGTATTTTACTGATGTAGCTGGTCTGGGTGGAGCTGATTTGAAGTACTTTATATAGTATAAATCTGTAACAATTTAAATCATCTGATTTATACAGTTTGTAAGTTAGTAAAATAAATGTAGTACCTCAAATCTGTACTATAGTGCATGTGTCCATGGTCCATGGTTAGTTATTTCCACAGAGTAAAGATACATACAAACTGTACTGCAGGACATTTGATAACCGACTTGATGATGAAAACGTGGCTGAATTCATTCATTTGATTTTTTTATTTTTAAAACACATATTGCACTAGACTTTTCAACATACAGATAACATTTGGAAACAGTGTTCACTTTTCTGAACTCAATAACCACTCAAGCACGTGTGTTTTTGTCATGGGAGTTACAGAATTGTCACATGGCAATAACATGCATGTAAACTGTAAAATAAAATTCACCCTACATGCCGAAAATGAAACACTAATAATAGAGTAGTTGTAGTTGTAGCTGTGGTGAGAAAGGGGAAGAGCTTCTCACTGACCCAAGTGAATAGTGAGGCTGAGTGTCGGGGACAGTGATATTCCATCCTGAGCTGATTTTCTTTGCAGCAAATGGAGGCTAACAGGCAGGATCAAATCAGGAGATGTATTGATTTGGTCAGGAGGGACAGGATCTGGTCTCCCTCTAATCATTGAGAAAGGAGAAGCTCTTTGGGCTATAGCATTTCTAATGGGGAGAAGGGCCAATCGAACACAGCACAGCCTCATATGAAATTCATCTTTAATCTTTATGAATTATGAATTAGACTCTGTAGTAGAAAAAAAAAATGCATTTACATAACCCCTCTGACCAGTTTTCCATGTTTTATGTGTGCTGTGTTTTTTGCAGCACATTTTACAATAGAAATAATTTATTTTTGTTTCTCTCCTTATGCATACAGAATCAATACAATGCATACAAGAGTGGACAATGAGTGAATACATATTGCATGTATTCATATATACAGTACAGTAAATACCAAAACTTACATGTGTGATTGACATATACATTTTTATATATGTGCTGTCTATGAATTATTCTATATATAATTTATGTATGTTGTCATATACAGAGTGTGTACACATATAGTATGTATGCATGTGTGTGCCTTCCATTATAGTAGCTCATCCCTGTTGAATCATGCAAGTAGGCAGGAGGAACCGAAGCCTTCTCTCCCCTTGGGCAGTATTTATGGCAGCGTGTGTTAAGGTATTTTCAAACACAAAAAGGTGCTTTAAATTTCAAATGGGATTCTAGAGTGGGGTTGAAAAGGAGAAGAAGCAAATCTGTGGAGGGCTACACTTTCCACCACCACCACCACCCCCCCCCTCTCTCTCTCTCTTGTCAACCTTTTCAAAAAGCATCTATATTCTCACACCAGGCTGTAGGGGCATGTTGTCATGTTGCTATGCTACCTGAATGTCAAGCAGAATGTCAGATTTATGGCAGAGTGTGAATGTACAATAAAGATGGAGCTTCTTCTGACCAGAGAGCATGCTGGAGGAAGACAAAATAAAAGAAAGGAAGGAAAGAAAGGCTCAGAACTGCATACTGATGATATGATGATATGTAAAATCTAACTACTAAATATGTAATATTAATAAAAATCTATTGAATTTATAACATTAAAATATTTTACTTGAGGGGCGGTTCGGTGGTGCAGTGGTTGGTTAGTTAGTTAGTTTGCCTCGCAGCAAGAAGGTTTGTGGTTCGAACCCCAGCTGGGGCTTGAGTTTGAGTTCTCTCTGGGTACCTGGCTCTCCTGCTTCCTCCTACAGTCCAAAAACAAGCACTTGATTAATAATGGTGACTCTAAATTGTCCATAGGTGTGAATGGTTGTTTGTCTCTATGTGCCCTGTGTGGCAACTTGTCCAGGGTGTGCCTGCCTCTCATCCAGTGTCAGCTGGGATAGGCTCCAGGCCCACTGTGACCCTGATGAGGATAAGCAGTTACAGAAAATGGATGAATGTATGTATTTTAGTTTGTTTGTTATTTTCTTCAAGCTGTGTGACTAAAAAAAATCCAGAAAGTTCCAGTGTTAAAGGATTTGTTAATATAAACCGTCTATTTTTACGCTGCTTACAATATTCTTTTTTATACACTGTCATCAAGGTGTTTTTTAAATTCAGTGATGTGTTCCTACATTGAGATCATAGTTAGTGGACTGGCCTTTTTTAATTTGTTGACTACGTACCCACCAGATTGAACTCCTGTTGCATTCCATGTGTCCTCTTTGTTTTTCGGTTGTCTTTCATCTCTTTTGACAGTTTATGTGTTCCTGTACGTGCCTTATTTTTTTAATCACCGTATTGCACAAAAAACCTATGTATGTAAACAGAAGTGAGAAAAAATGAGAACATTTCTAAGCTTCTTTTCTAAGAATGGAGCTACTGAAATGAGCTGTGCAGTGTCAGAGATGGTGGTTAAATATGTTAAAATTAGATTCCATCAAAATACCTTATAACTAGAAATAATTTGCTGGTGATGAGGACGATGCTCATTATGCTGACATTAATGCTGATGATTTTTTACATTCATGTGTTATTTATTTTATTCAACTCCTTTTAAGTCTGGTGAGCTCATTGCCATACAGGCCTACTCAGTCCTTATATCATTACCCAGATTTCATGTAGATTAATTGAAAAATTAGCATAACTCATGCCCATCACAGTTATTACACTTTGGTGAAATGGCCCTCGGAGAGGTTTAGGGATTGAAACCTGTCCTAACCCACCATCACAGTAACCCACTTCCTCTTGCACTGCTCTCCTCCCAACCTGCTCCCCCTCCTCCTCCTCCTATAGGCTGGCCTGTACCGCGGCACACAGCAGAGGTTCAGCTAACAGAGATGGAGTAGGAAGATGTAGAAAGGTAGTACATGACAAGATGGCTTGAAAGGTTTGCTAGTGGAGACACAGACTGATGGAGATAGGGAGGGGTGGGTTGATGGAGAGAAGGATTGACAGTTAAAATGACAGAGTGGGAGATGGAGGAGATATTGTGTGTGTGGGGGGGGGGGGTGATGGAGTGGCGAGATGAGATGGCTGTTGTTGATTTCTGTGGATGTCTGGAGCACCACTGGTCAGTGATATCTGTGAGGAGAGAGAGGAGGAAAGATATTGGACCACATGTCATACTGGTGAATATAGTGTAGTACTTCCAAACACACACAACATTTGTTGAAAGGCAGATTTATAGAGACATTTGACATCGTCGTGGCTTTAAGATGATCTTCTTTTGTCACACATACCTGGAGGAAGTACTATGAATTGGATCATGATGATGTACTACACTGGAAGAGTGCCCTAAATCCCCAAAGCAAAGTGTAGAAACCTGCAAAATGGATTCATGACACCATTTTTCACACCCCTGCTTCCTGGAGTCACATAAGCACATACAGTAGTGTGTGGCACTATAGGCTCCTGCAGCTGCGTTAAATTGGACGGCTGGAGGAATGGATTGGAAAACTGATTGTGCTGTGTGTGTCTGTAGCATCTCGCTCTTATCCCAAACTAATTATCAACTGCTATTTCACTTCATGGATAAAATTAGAAATTTGTTTTTCGATTTTGTCTCGGCCATCGCAGCGATTTTTTGGGGGGGATGTGTTTTTCTGTAGCATCAAGGATCTCAATCTCATTTTCTGCTCTGAATTACTGTCTAATGAATGTAAGGTTTTGGATTTGGAGACAGGCAGACTAGCTAATGGGTTTGTTAGTTTGTTGAGTAGCATGCCACACTCATTATTGCTTTCAATGCTGTGATTAACTTGATTTGCAGAGCAAATCCATCGGAGAGAAGATGATGTGCTCACATATATAAATGCACGCATGCCCGTAATGTAATAATCCGATTTAATAAGTTATTAATATAGTTATGGGCTCAGTTGGAAATAGAAAAGTGGACGGCTGAAAACACTAAGGCAACTGATGATTATGTTGTGATTGATTTAATTTCATTTAGTAAGGGAACATGATGTTACAACAGTGACTAACAGGATAAGAAAGTCACTCAGGGGCACCTCTGGTAAAAAAGAAAAAGAGTTATATTATTGCCTCGCTATTGCCTTCCCTTTTAAACAGCTTCCATACGATTTCTCATTATATTTTTAAAGATTATTTTTATGACATTTCTGCTTTACTAGACTGCTTATAAAAGTGGAAGGCAGGACGATGAAGGAAGAAAAAATGATTTTGCCCAGGATTTCAGCTCACATAGCCTACTGAACCTCAAGGACATCGCATATTGTATCATTATTTGAGGACACGAGTGTTGAAAGTGAGAATGTCACATAATAAAAGCTCTTTAGAGACCTGTGAAGCATGGAGCCACAATAAGTCTATTCTGGGAAGGTGCTTTGTGTGCGTGAAGAGAAACATCTGAAATGAGTAAGATATGAGTAAAGGAAAGGATGTAGTCACTCAACAATGTTCTGCCCAGAAAGAGATAGGACAATGAGTCAGTGCATTGTTTGGGAAGACGCTGTGATGCTGCGAGTGACCACCAGCTTTATGGTGACAGTTAGCTGCCGGGATGAAACGATGATGTGGATTTTTCACTCATCTCTTTCATCTTCAGATATATGTCTGAGGGAGGTCCCTAAACGTCGCCTTAATGGTGTCACAGTGGTGATTATCAAGCGTCCCCGCTTCTTCGTCAAGCTCGAGGCTGTCACCAGAAATGTCAGATGCGTCCCGTGTTACTAGTCATCAAGAGAGTTACGACAGAGAGGACAGCTGTGGATTGCTGTCTTTAAGGTTAGCCATCTGGACGCAGACCAAGTCACCCTGCCTGCTAATGCATTAATGTGTGTGTGCGTGTATGTGTGTGTGAGATAACTTCATTATCATAACCAGATGAGATCAACCCACTGCTAAAGTCTCCTTCTTATTCCTGCACCAAACAAACATTCTCCAGGTGCAGCACTTTTGTCAGTTTGCAGACTAGCTCTACTTTGTGTCTGTTGGTTTGCTGTCAGTCAACAACATCATCCAGAGGCACAAAGTAGAAAAGGAACACTTCTGAGACTTCCTGAAAAACATTGTTTCTTTCCATTTAAAGATCTAGAGTGGATTTAGTGACACCTAGCAGTGAGCTCAACGCTGCTTCCCCTTCCAAGTGTGTAGGAGAAACTATGGTGGCCACATAAAAACTCGAAAATCTAGAGTCACTGTTTAGTTTGTCCATTCTGGACTACTGTAGAAACATGGTAATTTAACATGGTGGCCTGCAGCCTCTCTAAAAAAACTCAAGGTAACACTCGAAACACAACCACTCTTTTTTTTTTTTTGATGAAATACTAATGAAAACACAAATATCAATATTATATTCCAGCTCTCCAAATAGTTCCTCCTAAATGTTACACACTGCACCCTTAATGATTAAAGACAATATTACCTTTAGGGACTGTTCTGACACACTTTCTGACCTCAAACAGGGATGATTACTCATAAATTTAAGTTCACTGAATCATTGAACAAAACACACGGCACATACTACCACTACCTATGCTAGAAACACAGCCAAACTGCAACAGTGTGTGTGTGTGTGTGTGTTGAGTTACCTGCAGTGAACAGAGTCATTTATGACGCCTGGACATGCTGATAAATAACACAGCACCATCTCCTGTTGGCCACTCAACTCAGCCCCTACAGCCTTAACACCTGCCTGCCAGGAAGTACATGAAGGTCACAGGGAGGGTATTGTGTGTGTGTGTGTGTGTGTGTGTGTTTGTGTGTGTATGTGTGTGCATACAGTATCTGTCATGTAGGTTTTGGTTATGATTCAGAAACACACGTGCGCACACAGAAACACACAAACACTCCCTAAAATGTAAGTTTAATGGGTAAAGTCTGGAGCGTCTCTTCTCACCTGTCACCTCTCATTAGACTGCAGCATGACTGACCTTGTTCGTCTTTCCTAGGGCCGCTGTGGTGAGCAGTGTGTGTGTGTATGTGTGTGTGTGTTCATTCAGGGGCCGGGGCCGCCTCACCCTAATGATGTGGCTGTGAAATCGGGCCGGAGCCCAGCGCCGTCTCTCATTACGCCCCTCCAAATTCATTTGCTACGTTGGTTCTGCCTGTTCATGCATGCGCCGCACGCAACTCTGCCCATGTGGCTTTACTTGTACCTGCTGTTAGTCTACATGTAATGCATAAGCCAAAACAGTTAGTCTGACATGAGTAGGGAGAGAAATACACATGTTAAATCACACTTGGATCGTATAAAGTTGAGCGTTATTTAATTCAGAAACAAGATTACTTTGTTATGACCTGTTCAGGCCCTGGTGGATTGACCCATTACATAAGGTTAATGCAGAGTTTCCAGTTAAAGTGGGCTATTTTTATGAAGACTTACGCTATGTACCACACTATTTCATGGTCTTGACCAGTTGCTAAGCAACCAACGTAGATCCTGATCAAGATGTAGTCTATAACCCCTCTTAACAAAGAATTGTTACCTTTGGATTTTTGTGTCTTTTTTCGCAGCTTTACAGCTTCTGGTTCGGTTGGACAGCTGTGTCATGTTTCTAGTATTCGTGCTAGGCTAAGTTAGCAGACAGGCGGCTGTAGCTTGTTTAGATTATGTTATTAGGTTATTAACACCCATGAAAATAGACACATCATTCATCAAAAGAGGGAAAACACATTGCCTGCTCACACATACCTTTAGTGTCACCTTTAGTATACAGACATGAGAGTGATGTCAACCTCCTCATGAACTTTTCTTTTAGCAAAGAAAGAAACAAAGATGGAGGACATCAGGTTCTTTTTTTCAGAGTCAAAAGTCAAACATGGACTCACTTATATTAAAATGAAATATGAATTATTACTCTCAAATCTAAAAACAGATTCCCACCAGTGTTCAAACCAAACCTATAGTCTTGTAACTGTATTGTAATCTGAGTGCAGGCCGTGTCCATGCACACTAAGCTCTCATTCTTCTCTGTTATATAGTGGATGTAGCGCAGGCTGGCCTCAACACTAAATGATAAAGGTGTAAAAATTGTACTCGGTGGGGGTGGGGGGCAGTGTCCTTGTCTAGATGGGGGATGGGATTGACAGACATCCGCATCAAGCATCTCGCCTCATGACCTTGACAGGCGTGGTGTTCTAGTACGTGGTGGTAGTTACAGGATGTAGTCGTTGGACAGTAAAGGAAACACTGACTGCACTGATTCTCCACTCGGATCTGAAACACAAAGCACATGCAGTCATACACAAACATGCAGCGGATGACTGATATACAGTGCAATGCAAATGTCATAGGTTCTCTCCCTCTACGTGTTATCTGATCCACGGCTATCATGTGCATGTGTGTGTGAGTGCGTGCATGTGTGTGTGTGTGTGTATGTTGCGTCTGCCATTGCAGCAAACAGATGGTATCATAATGACATCATTGCACACTGGGGTTATGTTCTCCGAGGCTCGGAGCAGGAGGAAGAAATTAGGAGGAGGCATCAGATGAGTGTTTGTCAATTAATCTGAAAGAGACACACACACACAAAAAAAAAAAAGCCAGAGAGCTTTTCAAAACATTTAGCTTCAGTTTGCCCGACTAAACGCCACCCTGCTTTTCACCTCGCCTGTTTGGCTGTTACAAATGTCAGCGCTCCCAGTTAACTGGACTTGAAATGATCTGCCCCCCCCCCCTCCTCCTTTCTCTGCCTCTCTCTGTCATGTTCCCCTTCATTTGTTAAGGGTGCCCTGAGCACCTGAGTTTCTTTTTAAGAGCATTTCTTTTCCCCTCCTTTTTTCCCTCTCCTCTGTTCTCCAGCTCTCTCATCTCACTGAGCAGGGAGAAACCTGTCACCACACAGCATTAGTATGCTCTTTTCATATCTGTGCCTCATGCCTCTTTTTCCCCCTCCGTTCTCTTTTTCCTCTCCTTTCCTCCCCCCTCCCTCTTTCCCTGCAAACATAAAAATAGTTTATGCCTCTGACAAGAAAATGCCTCTAATCCTGAGGTTTGTTGGAGAGCAAACAGACGCAATTGGCCACTTGTTATTCTGTGTAGAATTTTCTATGTGGGGTGTTTGTGGTATCCATGGCAACAAAGTAGGGTGCACATATCCCCCCCTGTCACCGAGCAGAATGGGAGGGGAGAGGATGAAAAGAGGCGATAAAATAACACACTTACTGAAATGCACGGGGCAAGCCATAACCTGTTAGTTCAGTGGCTGCTGTGTGTTGCAGATGTGTGTTTCGGTACGAGTGTGTGTGTCGTCATTCGTCAAGTATATGATGGTATTTGTGCACCTGCGTATAGCTGTTAGCTTTCACACAATCAGATTTGCATTTCTCTGATTGCATACTTGTTTGTGTGTGTGTGTGTGTGTGTGTGTGTGTGTGTGTGTGATAGGAGGAGCACTATTACAGAGAGAGTGTGAGACAGAGAGACAGGTGTATGTTTGTGTCTTAATGCATGTGAAAACTAAAGTGAGCGGGAGGGGTGCGGGAGTCAGGAAATTGTTGTGCAGAAGGGGGGAGGATTTGCATCGTGATTTCATGTATGTGAATACACTGTGACACTTTTCTGTGTGTGTGTGTGTGTGTGTGTGTGTGTGTGCAGATGTGTACAGGTACATATTTAACTGACTTCACTGCTCCAATTTCCTGCCTCTTCTCTTCTCTTCTCTTCTCTTCTCTTCTCTTCTCTTCTCTTCTCTTCTCTTCTCTTCTCTTCTCTTCTCTTCTCTTCTCTTCTCTTCTCTCCTGTTTGATTTGTTGAATTCCTTTTGAACCCAGCTGTCACTTTGTTTTTTTCATCCCACAGAGATTTGCCATCAAGCGGAAGAAAACAGGATTATAACTTTAAAAACGGCAACAACAAACAGAATTCTTGCTAACGTCTTTCCTTTTACAATCAAGTCTCTTCCTGTTAATCTGTCTTTCGGGCACGTGCTTGATCAATAAGCTGATGACTGTTGAAAGGTTGGACTTGGGGTCAGGGTGAGAGGCCACAGGGTTCAGAGGTCATGGGGTGTGTTGTGAATGCTGAGTGTCTAGCGAGTGACCTCGTCCTGCTGGACACTGACCTGGCTACACCACCTTCATTTAAATGCACATACAAGTCATGAACAGTGTGTGGGTTCATTCATCTACCAAGACTGTACCAAGTCAGAACAAGTCTCACATTTAGTTGGAATCATTGTTGTATTTGTTCTCGGTCCAAACGAACAGTGTTTTGGCAGTGATGCCACAGTATGTGTAGAATCTCATTAGCTACTTTTTAATTTCACTTCTTAGAGTTGTCACAGTTCCATCATGGACTTTTTGCCTTAGTAGAAAACTTTACTTACCCCTTGAGGAACATTTAATCTTTTGGCAGAACATAAAAAGCCTTGAAAAGAAAGACACAATCCTAACCATGACAACAAATCGACAAACATGGAAACGTGATATTGCACATGCTGTGGATCCCTGTAGAGCCAGAATACAGTGTGTTTAATATTTAATGTTAAATAAAGTCTTTTTTTCAGTCTCTAAGATAAGTGGCACGAGGAGTAAAACACTGTTTGTTTTCCAGACACCTCCTTCTAGATGGGAATACACTGAAGTCAGTGAAGAGAGGCTGCTGAGGGTGTGTGAGCAGGGAGTGTGTTTTACTTCTTGTGATGAATGGAGATTTGTGAGTGTTTATTTTTATGGATGTTAATCACCTAACACATTCATTCTAGAGCTAAACCAGCAGAATACAGCCAGAAATCTATAGGTAAAGATCCGGCTGGATCACATCTGAACAAATAACAGAGATTTAAGTTTTGGCTGCGTTCTGATCTCAGCGCTGCGATTAGAGAGCACATCACACAGCCTTTGAATTCGGAGTGCTTCATCGCAAAAAATCAGAAGGCAGTGTCGTGTCGATGTTCCCAGGTGATTTCCCCCAGCTGTGTCTCTTATCCAGTAGCTGCACAGCATGTTCCTTTCTGTTTCCTGCTCTCCTTTTTATCTGTCATCCTCTCAGCATTGTAATTGAAGATTAATAGAACAGGAGTACTGCATCCAGTGAATAGTAACTAGCTCAGATTATTCAGCACTGACTTGTAATCTCTGATATCAGTCTCAGTCCAGCGTCCATGTCAGCAGACTGTAACCTGGACCTGAGGTGAATACAAAAGCTTATATTGTCTATTTTTATTATTAGTGATCTGCAGATCTTCTTCCTCTGTGCCTTAAAGCTCCATTATTGTGCCAAAAAATTTAGAAACACACCAGTGAACCATGCTGTTGCACTTTATGACATACTCCTTCATCATGACCATGCATACTGTAGTTTATTTTAACTCAATCAGTCACACGCCATCATGCCACTGTAAGTACTCACCAGTGTGTATTAATCTGCGTTTGAAAATAGTCCCCAGCTAATGCACTATTTTCTCCTGTCTGAGTAATGTTTGTTAAAAACTACAGTGGCCAGCTGTTTGAGCAAATTACTAATGCTTTGTTAAAAAATGAATATATTATATGAATATATTTGTGACCACAGAAGCAGTGGGAGACTGCTGAGAGAAGTATTTCATTATTGACTTTTTGGTCTATTTTGTGGGAGTTATTAACTAAAAGAAAGAATACAGAACTGAGCTTTAAAAAATGACATTTTTAATCTTCACTAGGAAGAGGTTAGCAAAATGGAAAGTACTGAGAGACACACTTAAAGGCTTTCTCACACTGTTCAGCTACTGAACAACACATATGGAAACATGCTAACACTAGCTCAGTCACAATATGTTTTCAAGCTTATTTCTGTTTTCTACTGTACTTCATCAGGATGAATCAGTTTCTTAAGGTTTTAAATGTTGATGAGTATGAGTTCATTTTCTGTTCTCCCCCACAAATGATCTCTCTTAACCTGTAGCCACAAAACACACAACTAGCTGATCCACTTTATCCACTTCTTTTAAGTATTCACTGTAGCAGTGGACACAGAATGTGAGTGAACGCAGCAGGACTCCCAGAAAACAATGCAAACTTGTTTTGACCCACCTGCAAGCACTACATCTGGTGGCCCTGTACCCTTATTTTCACCCCTGTCCTCAACCCAAAACCACCCACTGATTAAAGCTGTGAAGTATCCTGCAACACAGGACAGGAATCAATAAGTGAATTAGACTCTACTTTCAGCTTCCTCTCCAGCCAGCCGGTCCCAAAACCAGCTGCCTGGGATAATGGGCCTGGACATGGGGGAGTGTGGGTGTGAGTGGAGGAGGCTGGCGGGAACAAAGAGGCTTTAAAGGAGTGTGATATACTGCTGTGACACATTATCTCTACACACTTATGTATATCCAACAGTATGTGACAGTAGTGGGGACGTACTACTCTAAAGCTCATACACGTTTGACATTTCCTTTAAAGTAGAGGAGGACACTACAGATACATGTTTACCATCAGAATCTCAGCGGGGTGCTGCTTACTCGCCACTGAGAGAGCTGTTTTGTTCCGATGTATCCTTTTTATTTTTTTAGATTGTGGTGACATCTCTGCCGCAAAGCACTTAATACTGCAGATCTTCCCAGAAATCAGCCGTCAGGCAACGTGACGTCACTGCCCTCACATTTTCTGTCCTGGTCACTGCTCAGGCTATCTGCTACTTTTCTTCTGTTTATATATGTGGAAAGACAACATGCATCTTGGGAGCATTTTCCATCATCATTTACTCATGTAGTGTCATTTTGAGGTACTTGTACTTACTTTGTACTTAGTATTTCCATTTTCTTTTTATACTCTCAATTCAGAGGGAAATATTGTACTTTTTACTCCACTACATTCATTTAATAACTACTTACTGGTTACTAGATTCCAATTAATAATTAAAAATGTTACTGACAAATAAATTACGATTTAATATTATAGATTAGGACTTTATCGGAAATGTGTGTGAAATTCAGAAGCTAGCAGTGTATAAAGTAGTGAAGGTCAGCCTCACCTTCATCAGCTGCAACATTAAAGTGATGAACACATGAATGCAATCATAATTATAATCCAACATTGTTCTGGAATAGTGCCATTCTGCATAATAAATACTCATGTATTCAAACTTTTAATTAAAACTTTGAATACATGACTTTTACTTGTAGCAGAGTATTTCTGCATTATGGTACTGCTACTTTTACTTCTGAGTACTTCTTCCACCACTGATGATCTACCAGGGCGCCCAGTAAGTGAGCTCTTTTAAAAGCCCATGCACAACACAGCACATCACGTTGGGGGTGATGGCACACTTAACACTGAATCATTGTTGTATCAGAAACAATTCAACCACACGGCTGTGTGTGGCTCGGAGGTAGAGTGGGTTGTCACTAATCAGATGATCGGCGGTTCAATCCCCGGCTCCTCCAGTCTGCATGTCGAAGTGTCCTTGGGCAAGATACTGAACTCCAAATTGCTCCTGCAGGCTGTTCCATCAGTGTGTGAATGTGTATGAATGGTTAGCTCCTCAAACTGATGAACAGTTGGCACCTTGCATGGCAAGCAATGCCATCAGTGTATGAATGTGTGTGAATGGGTGAATGAGATATGTAGTGTAAAAGAGCTTTGAGTGGTTGGAAGACCAGAAAGGTGTTATATAAGTACAGTCCATTTACCATCTTGTGTCAGTCCTATAGTATGAAGATATAGAGGCAGCAAAGGGAGCAAATATAGGATATGCCAAAACAGACATTCATTATTCATTAGTGAGCCTTAGAGGTGCTTTACAGATGGCTTTATTCAACCATTTTTACATATGCAGGAGTACTGCCCAACCTGTAAACACACTTTTGATGTGTAATGTCAGTTTAAAGTTATCAGCCAGTTGATCAATGGAGAAAAAAAAATGAACCTATGCCAGGGAAACCTGACAAGATCTATGTAATGTAAAGATGAAATAAGATCATTCTTTTCTAAAAAGAGTGACTGCCATTCCCATGTGACAAAAACTAATATCTAAATAATAATATTAATTCTAATAATATGTGTATACATAATACACATATTTAGGATTCAGATATCAGGGATCTGGGGGGCTCCCTGCTCATTCCTTTGTCTTTCTACATAATCTCACACTTTTGCACACATTTAAATATCAGGAAATTAAATATTTGTTGAGACAATGACTCGTCTCAACAGAGAGATCCTGAATCCTGCCTGTTCTTAGCCCCTCTCATATCGGCAGGAACGCTCATTATTCATTACTTTGTGTTTGTGTTAGTGCCATGTTTCTCCCTCTGTTTGGCAGCGGACTGGTTGTGTTTGTGCCACACTCTTAGCGGGGGTGTGATGTCATATCACAGTGCCATGTTCTGCCGCCACGACGGTGCATCTGCTGTTGATCTTGGTTTAACTAAGGAACGCCACGCCAAGTCAGGCCTGAATTAACAGGATCATCACCATCAGTAAATACGGGAATAGTACATTTGCACGTCACTGTTGTCGGGTAAAGATCTCATATCTCATATGTGTCATATTTTCAGCTTTGCTTTAGTCTTGATTACTGTGCATATTTAAACCTTTTCATCAGTGATATTTTCAAGGTTCAGAGGAGGATTTAATCCTTTACTGACAATAAACAGCACCAAAGTCTGACTTTAAAACTGACAGACTGAAGGATAACTGCTCTTTTGTCTCAATATTGTGGGTAAATCTCAGACTTTATTTGATGGATTTTCATCAAGTGTATGAAAACATTAACCCATCATCATGCAGCGTTCCAACACAGTCATTGAGGTCGTACACTTTGGGTTTCAGAGCGCAGCAGGCAGTGCAGAACACATCACATACTTGCACTTCTGTTGTCTTTCATCCTGTCAGTCAGTCCATTCAGTCAATTTTACATTCAATACTGACTTCACAGCGATGAGATATAAAAGCTTCAGCGTGACTGACATTTTGCAACATGCAAACTGCTGATGATATTCTTGTGATCTCTCAAGCAACACATGCAAAACACGCAGAGGAGGCTGTGAATAAACGTCTATCAGCCTGCAGCTAGTGCACAGGTTACTCTGCCACGTTAGTCATCAAGCATGCCTCCACCGCTCAAAGCAAGATGTTTTTGAATGTATGAATTTTATATGTAGATGGATCGAATTTACCCCAGATAACGCCCGTCCTGTCAGACCTGTAACTAAAACTTCAGCTTCCTTTGCCTGTACTATCTACAAAGAATAATACACCATCACAACTGTCACTGTCACACATTATACGAGAAGTGTGCCATGCTGATTGCGACCCCTTCGCCTCACTATCTCCTAATGTAAAGGAGAAACTACAGTGACCGTAAATGGCCTGAAATATGCAATAGGCCCTATTTAGAGTCAGTGTTTAGTTTGTTTTTAGTTTTTTAGTTTTTTTTCGGGGCTACTGCAGAAACATGGCGGTTCAATGTGACAAACTCTATGGAAGAGGATAAAATTTTAAAGTAAATCATAAAACAGGTGATTACGCACGAATAACAACATAGTGATCAATATTATATTCTATTTCTGCCATATCTACCATATTCCATATTATTTAACTCATCAGTTTCATACAAATGACTGATTGCTCCTGTGTCCTCACACAGCACATCGATAGTTTACAGTTATAAAACACTTTTATATAAATAAATGGATGTTTAATTTGAGACAGAAGTAAGACAAGTCATACCTTTACTTTTTGATGGCACATTCACAGTTAGCTGTAGCTCACTGACTCTGAGCTGGTTGAAAACTCCATCACTGTGTCCATTTTAAAATGAGAACCATGCAAAAGCTCTGAAATATGCATTTGAGGGCTACATGATATCACACTGTAATATAATAATGTACAGATTACTGACAAAAGCTTGCAGCAAATAGGCTAATCAGTATCCTTAATCAAACATGCATGGAGCTACAGTAGTTAGCCTCAGTACTTTAGTAGGCCTACAGTATGATGAAGGACAAATGAACATTGGACATTCTAACATAACGCTGTTTAGATGTTTATCATAGCAACACATATCTACATGGACAAACAGCAGAAAGCTTGTGAAGTTCTTCCAAATCCATAACTTTAGGTTAAACTGATATATAACATTTAGGGAGCAGTGTACTCTTTCCAGCATAACCCTACATAACAAAACTCAGTCTCAGTGCTGACAGCTATGCCACACCCTGACAATGTACAGGGTCTTTAAAAACACATCAGTGAGTCACACTGTTGCATTGGCATGTTCCTTCATTATCATAAACACACACACCGTAGTTCATACTCAATAAAACAGCAAATGTATATTAACTTATAATTACTGCTAAAAATAGTCCCCAAGAAATGCACTTTTGCTTTTCCTCTGCACAGTTTGAGCAGTGTTAGTTAAAAAAAGATAGTGACCAGCTGTTTTAGGAAATTGCTGTCCTTTTGTTACAAATGAAAGTATGTCTTCATGACCTGTTTTTAAAGATTTAGAATAAGAAGAATAAGAATCAGTGGGCTAGGACAGGGGCGGAAAGTCAGAAAGCATTTAGAGACAAACTAATTGTTGGTTTTGGTCTTTTTGGATTTGTTTGTTCTTCTGCAGCCCCGCAGGCTGCTGAGGAGGACTGTGAAGGATGAACAGGTTGTGTTTGAGAAAACCAGACCGATGTCTGTGTTCTTCTTTCCCTCCTCTGGATGACTCATACAGGGAGTCTTCATACTGATTTACTTAGGCACCTATAGTGTGTATGTGCAAACCTGGACACACACTCCAAATTTTCTTTTTGAGCGGATGTCTGTCACAATGCCATTTCTTCCTTTTCATACCCGCCCAGCTGTGCCCCGTGTGGTTGTACAAATGTTGGCATGCATCGTGTGTTTGCTCTTTATGTTTGCTTTGGAGGCGTGCACAAACAAGATTGTGAAAACATGCCAATGCTGTGTGCTCTTAGTGTGCAATTATCACGTTTTTCAATAATTCTCTCACATATCTGTATTTGTGCATGTCGGTACTGTACATCTTTGGATGCTTTGTCTGTGGAGGCTGTTTCTGTAAAGAAGCGCTCTGAGTGTAATATTGTTTATTTGTCACTCCCTGGGGTGTGTCTGTTTGTATGCACATTATATTTATGTGACTGTCTACATGTAATTTGTAGGAACTCTAGATGCATGTGAGTGTTTGTGAAGGCGTGTGTTTGTGTGTTTCTGTATGCACCAAACTCTTCATGCACCTGTGCGCTGTGAGTGATTTGTGCCCAGATCCACATCTGTACACTTCATGGTTTATCTTGCAGTCTTGTTGATGTTTCAGAGGAGGAACCAGTGCTGCTGGCTGTTTCTCCCTCAGTCCTTCCTCACCACAGCCACCCCTATTAACACTTCCATTAATACTAGATCACAGATGGAAATCATCCTCTCACCCCGCAGATGCTTTTAGATTTTGATGAGTGTTTTTATTCAACTCCCAGGGAGAGTAAAGCAGCAGGACAACTAGTTTTATTGATGGCAGAGAAAATATGCCTCTACTTTCTTTCCAGCGTTTCTCTTCTGACTTTTTCCTCAGCACACATTTGTAGCGATCAGTTGATGAGAAAGAGAGAGGGCAGAAGAAAAGGAGAGGATGGTGGTTGGGCTGACAATGAAAGCTGAGAAGGAAAAACAAGTATATTTGTCTCATTTGCATGCAGGCCTTTCAGCTCCTCAAACTTTCAATCTTTCCAGTTGCGATCCCCATGCGCGTACTTGACAGACAAGAGATGAGCTGCATAGAATACCAAGTGGCTCTGCATGTTCATATTAGCACACAACATATAGCTGTGTATATATATACACACACACACACACACACACACACACACACACATAAGTGCACACATGCACGAGCAAATCACCCACAAGCACAAAACACTTATGTGCAATCCACACTTACACGCACATACACCGCTGATTCCATTACCCGACTGCTTGTCACTCACAAACACACATATTAACATTCATGCTCACACATACCCCCCTTCTCAGATAATCACTTGAATGCACAAACATACATACATTCACACATAAACAGATGCAAATTCCCCTTCGATCTCACAAAGGCGTACAGATATCACAGACATAAACTATTCAAACATTAGGCAAAAGCATTCTTATAGATACACAGAAATGCACATATTTAAACCTGGTCTTTGCAATAGGGGAGACACACACCGTGCTGCTGACACGTTACTGTACTGGCTGTTCAAACACATCCACACAAACAGAGACACACATTGTGCTAGATGATTTGTTTCCTCCTCCTCTCTGATGCTTATGAATAATACACGAATCTCAGGGGAACTTTTTGCTTCACATAAATAAGAATTTAGATAGAAAATTGCATTATTAATCTGTGGCTTCTGGCTCGGCTTTTCCTGTAAAGAATTCATACAATGTTGCAAGTTTACAGCCTCACAAGGATGGAGGCCTAAAGGGCCAGTGAGTTATGCGGCAGTAGATATCAGTGTTTGGGATGGAAGCCAGAGGCGGCTTGCATTGATTTCTTCTTTAAACTGGTGATCCCTGATACAAAAAGTGTTATGGTGTTAAATTCTTGCTATGACACGAGCTGAGTGCTTACTGGGCTACACTACATGTAGACAGACATTATTTTATATAGTAGATGGTAATATGTCTGAATTGACAGGGGTATGACCGGAATTGAACTGGAAGGACATTGTGGTTATATGGTATGCACAATTCTTCAATAAACACATTTACGTAATATCATCACAAGTCTTTGTTAATGTTAGCTGTGCATATGAAAAAAAAAAATCTGTCTATTTATTATCAGTTTGTTTAAAATCTCAAAAACTGATACCAGCATACCAGCTCAGGGTACATTTGAAAAAAAAGAAAGAAAGACTAAGAACATTCAGTAATATCACATCCACTCACTCACTCACTCACTCACTCACTCACTCACTCACTCACTCACTCACTCACTCACTCACTCACTCATTCACTTTAATTTTACATTTTCTCTCATTAAGCTTTATGTTTAGTTCCAGGCCATTTCATGTGATTAATCAGCTAACACAGACAGTTTTTTAGCGTTCCAGTTTATTCAAATTTCTGACATAAATCATTTTTCATAATTTCTGTATTGATTTTCTCACACTGAGTTTATGTTAGGTTATGTTCACGTCAGCACTGGTCTCTGTTACAACATGTGTCATTAAGTTGTGTCACTCAGTTCAGATTGTGTTTTATTGACTGTGCCCAGTCCAGTTCATATGTATTTGCATATATTATATAAACAGTCCATATAATGAAAAGCCACATTTTAGAAATCTAAAACACAGGAGGTATTCGTACTCAAGTGACGGGAGCATGCTTTAACCTCTGGCCTGGCCTGCTGTGTGTTTCAGCTGCAGATGTTTGCATGCAGGATGAGAGGTGTGAATTCAGGCTCAGATTATCACGCGGAATTCTTTTCTCAGTGAGTCATTTGATGACTTGGAGAATGTGGTCTAGTCTAAAGACCATCAAGAGTCAGTGTAGTTGAAGACGTAAAGTTTGTATACATGTGGCACATATTATATGTGAGTATGTACTGCTCATCAGCATAAGATAGGAGGATTAGAGGAGTGTGAAGAATTTCTTTCTTTCTTTCTAACCCCCCACCCTGATGAGATCAGATGAAGAAAGCCCCTCCAGGTACAGCACACGTCGTCTGCATGGCCTTGGCCCTCAGGGGCCACTATAAAGAACGTGTCAGCGAAGGAGACCATCTCCATTTATATGTCTCACGTGAGTGCTGCCACACTTTTACGACTGCCATTCACCCATAAAACTATACTGCCGTCATATGTGTTGAAACACACACACACACACACACACACACACACACACACACACACACACACACACACACACACACTGAAACCTGCATACATGCAGAGACAGGTGCATGGACACGTGACTTGGACACTCCATGGCTGCGTCTGACACAAACAATGTATGAAGCACTTCATGCATGTTCACCATCGTTTTGATGCAGTGTTCCAAACAAAAGGCGGATTTTGAGAACTGGTGACACAAACATAAAAACATGTTCTCAGAATAATCACAATCACATACCGGTGTCTGAAAGAAAAACATCACAGCACAGAATATTAGCCTGTACTTCCCAGCATGCATGTATATAGTCTGTCATAGCGACATCCTTTTCAGTTCAGAACAACTGCCTCATCTGTGAAAAAAGAAAGAAACTCTCATTCAAACATTGGCTGAACTCTATAATGCATTTTGACTGTGGACTCCCCTTCACTTACATTTAAATGGCTTCATTGCACTGCACTCAAAAAAAAAAAAAAAAAAAAAAAAAAAAATCAAATGTTGACTTTAATTAAATTTATTTTGTCAACAGGTTCCATGTAACTGTATTTTTTAAAGTTTTTTAAACTCAAAATTTTATGTTAGGGGTTCAATTACATAGCATTCTTAAAATAACTTATTAAATATATTACCTATTAAATTTAATTAAAGTTAACGTTTGATTTTTTTTTTTGAGTGTATGTGTGAACTTTAAACAAACAACATACAACATGTTAATTGAAAAAACTATTTTTTAACTTTAAACAAAGCCAAGCTAGCTGTTTCCCCTCTGTTAGCAGTCTTTCTGCTAAGCTAAGCTAAACATATATGTAACATATATAGCCAATAAACATGAGAGCAGCGTTGGTGAATATTTAATTGATAACAATGAAAGGAGGATGTTTTATCGTGCTCAGTGAAATATAATAATGAAGTTCCACCGATGGTTTGGCTGAATGGACATACAGACTGTTGCCCCCTGTATTATTTCATATTCACAGGGTCAAGAAAAGTATTTTAGTACTTTCAGTGTAAATCATTTCTAGTTTTCTCTATGCAAATGTGTTCCGCCCTTGTTACCTCTTCCTCTTCACTTGTACCTACCAGAATACCCACCCAGTATTTCCTTAAATAATGTAATATAATAGTTCTGTGTGTGTGTGTGTGTGTGTGTGTGTGTGTGTGTGTGTGTGTGTGTGTGTGTGTGTGTGTATTTGCAGTTGCACTCTGTGTGCGTTCAGAGGGGGAGTTGTGATCTCACAGGCAGTAGTGTGCCTTATTAAGAGACACAAAGCCCCCAGCAGGTGCTCCTTCCCTGGCTTTGTCTCTTGTGCTCTCTGCTGTTTATTTGTTCAACTCGTAGAAAAGCCCCCCCCCCTCCATTCTCTCTCTATTTCTCTCTTTCTCTCTCTCTCACACTCTCTCTCCCTCTCTTTTAGTCCTCAGAGAAAACAAAGAGCAGACACACAAAGACAGGACTGCCCTCGCATCCTGACAGCAACAAAGCCAAACTACACATGTCAGAGATGGCATGGCATGGAATGGCAGGTGTTCCATGGACGGGAAAACTGGAAGCAAACTTTCCATGTTTCTCCCCATTTTCCTGAAGCTGAGCCGCATGAGGCAGTCAGTGCAGAGGTCTAACTAGCACACACTGACAGATAAGGTAGAAAATGTGTAAGCATGTCCACACGTACAGCTCTCACTTTTGGCCCCTGCCATGGTGAGAGGTCAAACACACTTTTTTATGAACTGTATGTAACATGGACTGCTAAAAGTGACATTTTGGACTGAAGTGAAATATAGGAGCCAAAATGTTTCATTTGAACTCACAAACTGAAAAATTAAAGCTGTTTATCACATTTCTTACAACTTAAAAATCAGAGGCAGAGGTGAGCACACACCTTCTGATTATATATAGCAGCAAAAAAACAGTAGGACATGAGGTTAGTTCGAATATAGAGGATTTAACGTTGAAGGAGAAGGACTGTGCGTCATTTCAAGATTTTTATTGACGTAATTGGACTTATTCAAATTATTTTGATAAGCCTTACACACATTTGTAGGGGAGATGTAATCTCAGTATCTCTGTATCAGATTATTGTAAATGTCACATATAAACATTTACACTAAGTGCATGATGTATGTGTTTACAGAAAAACATAAAATGTAAAGATTTGTAGAGTGAATCTGCGTCTCTGATTGGCTATTGCCGCTCGAAGCATACATGTGATGAATCATGTGATCATATGAGAGTTCTTAAAGGTCATGAGGTCACTCCTGCACTTCTTTGCATGTAGGATTGAACCATATCATAACCATAGAATATGAGTTGAACTGTGGCTGACACTTCTCCGATCTCAGTATTTTTTTTTCCCCATGTATTTTTATTAGGCGTTTATAATACAAAATGTTGGAGTCTGTCTTCTAGAACATATCTTATTCTTTCCAGACGGAGTGTATTAGTTAATTCTTCTAGCCACATCTTTGATATTGGTGTGCCTACACTCTTCCATAACGTAAGAATCATTTTTTCACTATGATAAGATCATATGAAATAAAACGTTGTGCTTTGTTTATTTATTTAAAAGTTTCAGACACCCCAAGAATAATAAGTAAAGGATCTGGCTTTATCACAAACCTCATAACCTCGGACATTATATTAAAAACACCAGACCAGAAAGAGTCAATTTTGGGGCATCTCCGATCTCAGTTGAACCGTGAAATTTGCTTTGTTACTAATACCTCTCAGATAATTAGAGAATTTGACCACTGTGATTTAACACATGGACCAGAATGATATCACTGGCATTAGTGCCTTGTCAATATGGACCAATACACCCAGGATCAATACTTTGTCAATATTTGTTTTTCTGGCTCTCCATATGTGTGTGTGTGTGTGTACGTCTGCTTGTGTGTGGAGAGAGGGCTGCTTGCCAGCTGTGCAATCTGTTCAGTAATCTCAGGTCTGGTCTGTACACACACTCCACAATCTGCTAGCTCCAGTACAACTGGCCCTACCGACTAATATATATATATATATATATATATATATATATATAATAGAAAAAAAGATTGGATCAATTGACCTTCACTTGTTTTCAAAGTTAAATCTGTGTTTAAGTTTAGACACACACAGACACATAAACACACACACTTTACATTTAAATTCAGTGCATCTGTGCAATCTCTCCCTGACAACCTGAAATCCATAGGATATTACTTCTTCCCCTTCTCATCCTGAGTGCTGTGTTTCTCAAAGTATACCTCAAGAATATTAAAATCACAGCTCGCCGCACACTGTTACTTCCCAGCAGCTAACCCACTCTCTTCCTGATTCACAATAACCCTTATCAGCCCAATTTCCCTTCTCTCTTCCCTTGCCCATTTTAACACGACGCCCTGTTTGTTGTTTAAATGGAAGGGAGAGAAAATTGGCCACTTTTGCCGTTCAGAAACTCCCGCAGCTGTCGGTAATCGCTGTGCGTGTGTATGTGTGTGCGCACACCGCGGTAATGTGCAGTTACCACAGTAGGGGTGCGTGGGGCGGGGGCTTGGAGAGAGGGGTCATGGCGTGCGGCGGAGAAAGCACTATTAGGAGAAAATGATAGGCCTGTCCCTGAAACTCCATTATACACCAAACACTTAAAAGACTGGACCGGCTTCATTACAGGGCAACATGAATCATGCAGCACTCACACAAGCAACTGCCCCCCCCCCCCCCCCCCCCCCCCCTTCTGCTCTCTCTCTGTATCCCACTCTCTCCCCCAACACAGCCTTCTGTTTAAACTGGAGGATCGCCAGGAAAGAGGGATGGAGAGGGATGTAGTGAGGGAGGGAGCGGAGTAAAGCGGAACAGAAGAGGCTTCGATGTTGCCGAGGGCCAAGTCTGTTTGCCTCGGGTCTGACAAACGGGAGGAGAGGAGGAGGAGGTAGACGAAATAAGAGAAAGAGAGAAGTAGAGGAGATAGGACAGAGAGGAGAGGAAAGAGGAGATAGGAGTGAAGAAGAGGACAGTAGATGAGAAGATAGAAGTATAGAGGAGAGAAGGAGATGAAGTACGTGGACAAAAAAAGAAAGGGAATAAGGAGGAGGAGAGGAGTGACTTGCTGGGGCATGCTGTAGTCTGTGTGATGGAAAATAGATGGAGGTGTGACTTCAAGTGATCTGTATGAGTGTGTGTGTGTGTGTGTGCCCTTACACTTGCCTGCTCTTCTGTCTTTGTCCATCTGTGTCACTGTACACAGTTGTGTAAAGACAGCCTGTTAGCATTTGTGTACGTTGGTAATGAGCGTTTGTTGGTAATGAGTGTGCATGTCTTTATATGTGCACATGCGTAGCGAGCATGTGTTTTTATTAGTGTGTGAGTAAACCGACCATTTGTGTGTGTCTGTGTGTGTGTGTGTGTGTGTGTGTGTACTCCAGAGTGTGTCACAGCATGCTGCCAGAGGGCCAGGGCAGTGAGCCAGACCCAGGGCACAGCATGACACTGTGTCCCAATCTGTGTTGTGAGTGCCTCAATTACCCATCAGCCTGACAGAGAGAGAGAGAGAGAGAGAGAGAGAGAGATAGATAGATAGATAGATAGAGAGAGAGAGAGAGAGAGAGAGAGAGAGAGAAAGTGTGTGTGTACAGACAGGGATGGATAATTCCTGATTTTCACAGGCACTTAAATCCAAAACTACGCATCACCGTGTCCCCCAGAAAACCTTCTATCTCCACTTCTCTTCTTTCCATATTGTCGATCACACTGACACAGCACAGCGAAGGTTCAGCTCTCTCTGTCTCAAACTTAGAACACACCTACCTGCTGTCAGGTCAGTCTATCCTGGGAAACTCACAGGAGGCAGCAGCAAAAAGAAGAACTTTATTTAGAACAAGCAACAGAAGAATTGGACAGTTAAGTGTGCTCACAAGAGCACCACCTATAAAAAGTTCATCATTTTCAGGACAGTACTCAGTGTTTGAATAGACACAAAGTTCATTGCTACAATGTCATGACAGTATTTTACAGCACAGTTGAGTTTTAGAGAATTTGTAGCACTTATTTTTCAAATCTATTGCACTACACGCCTGTAGACGCTACAGCTAACATGTACAGAGGTTGTCACAGTGTCAGAATTTTAAACTCTGATACAATACTAGTATAAAAAATGAGTTCTGACACCACGGAAAAAAAGAACAAGTCACCAAATACTGATGAACAGGCATTATGGGCTGAAATATGTGCCACATAATTTTAATTTGTATTGTTCACTTTGAATCACTGCACTGAAAAACTGAATCTGAATTGTAATGTGAAATTGAATTTATTAGTTTGGAACTGAACATTCAGTTCTCACAATTCAAATTCAGTTCTCACAATTTAATTCAGTTCTCACTGGGGCAGTTACCACTGCCCAGCCACAGCAACTGCTGCTGTTATAAGCATTTGTTTTTAGTTTTTGTTTTATAAAACAGTCGTCAGAGTTGTATTAGACTCGCTGGCAGTAACATTTCTATTACGTGATTTCTGCATTAATTTGCAAGGTTTTCTTAATTAATCTTTCAACCCTTGCCACTGTGTGGCGCAGCTGCCACTGACATGCCCTGGCAACTACTGCTGCTTTGATCATCTGTTTTTATTTTTTATTTTATAATAATAATTTACTGTGACCTTTTTCTTATGTAGTGTATCATGTTTGCATAATTGAACAGCATATTTTCTCAAATATATTCAATGGTAGACAGCCCTTAATGCAGGATTTTAAATTAGAATCCCGTGATGCTGGGTGTCGTTTAGTTCAGTTGGTAGAGCATCCGCCCCATGTACAAAGGCACAGTCCTTGCCACGGCAGCCCAGGGTTTGAATCCGACCTGTGGTTCTTTCCCGCATGTCATTCCCCATCTCTCTCTCCCCACATTCCTGTCACTCTTCAAGCTGTCTCAAGCTGTCAAATAAAGCTCAAAAAGGCCAAAAATATAGGTCTATACTGTAGGCGTGATTGGCAGTGGCAGCTGCCCAGACACTGGTAGCAGTTGAGACAGATGTTGAGAGATTAATTAAATCAATGCAAATTAATTCAGAAATCACATGATGGAAATGCCACTTCCATCGAGTCTAATACAACAATGACTGTTTTATAAAATAAAAACAGATGATCAATGCAGCAGTAGTTGCCGTGGCATGTCAGTGGCAGCTGCGCCACACAGCGGCAGTGGTTGAGAGATTAATTAAGAAAACCTCTCAAATTAATGCAGAAATCACATAATGGAAATGCCAGCAAGTCTAATACAACTCTGACGACTGTTTTATAAAATAAAAATTAAAAATAAATGCCCATAACAGCAGCAGTTGCTGTGGCACACACAGACCCCGGCAACTGCCGTGGCACACACACAGACACACACGTTACACTTGCTATATAGAAGAGAAATAAATCACAACTGTGACAGTTGGTATTTCACTCATGAGTGTTTTACTTGAATGAATAAGTACCACACTTACTCCAGGTATGTGGGAGGAGACCAAAGCAATCGATCCAGGACTGCAGGTTCGAAACCATCCTGGTGATGACCGATCAACGCTACAACCACTTGAATTATTATTAATTATAAGTATTATAATTATAAGTATTAATGAAAAATAAACACTTTTAAACTCTTTTTAACATTTGACTATATTTAACTTCAATATTATTTTAACCATTACTGATCATGAATTCTGCTATACCTTGTTTTTTTTTTTAAACTTATAACAGCATAGAGTACGCATATAAACTTGTCACCCACACACACACACATGCATAGCGGCATGTCAGTGGCAGCTGCGCCACACAGTGGCAGCGGTTGAAAGATTAATTAAGAAAACCTTGCAAATTAATGCAGAATACACATAATAGAAATGCTACTGCCAGCAAGTCAAATACAACTCTGACAACGGTTTTATAAAATGAAAATAAAAAACAGATGCCCATAACAGCAGCAGTTGCCGTGGCAGTCACCGGTAGCTGCCTCAGACACCGGCAACTGCCGTGCAGTGTTGCCAGGTGGGAAATGTAGGATTATCATACCAGAGACATAAAATTATCGTATTTTGAGGGAAATTATCGCACACCCATCATAACCAAAATAACAGGTCTATTGATGCGTTTTAGTCGCTTTAGGCTATGTGGTGTCAGTACGGAATGCATTGCACCACATCAGCAGCCCCACAGTTGTGTTAGGCTAATGCCGCGGTTCTCAAATCACTGGTAAGGAATAGAGATGTGACAGGTTGGGATGTCTGCTTCATCAGTTTCTTTAATCTGATGTTATTGAGTTAGAATTTAGATACAACATAATGTTATTTGAAAATGTTAAGCTTGGCGTATTTCATTAGCATTGCGTTGGGCCGATGGGGGCAGGTGGGGCTTGAAAATCCCCCTTGTCCAAAGTGGGGAGTGACTGAAAAAGTTTGAGAACTACTGGGCTAATGTGTCCCCCATAAACAATTTTTTTCCTCGCTTGACTTCCCAACCCGACTGGAGTGTTTTATGGGGCGGGCTGATTGGGATGATTGTTGTTCTGAGGCAAACGCATGAACGTTACTCGTAGCTCGCATTTAGAAAAGCACGATTGGCTGCCTGGAAACTTGTCACATGGAAACAGATACCTTCAGGGTTCACACAAAAAACTTCAACAGACAGTTGTGGCAGGCTGACCACACATTCACAGGATGCTCAAATTATCGTATATTTGGGATTATTGATCACACATCGTAAATTGAAATTAAATTTTGAGAACTGAATTTGAATTGTGAGAACTGAATGTTCAATTCCAAACTAATACATTCATTTTCAAATTACAATTCAGATTCAGTTTTTCAATGCAGTGATTCAAACTGAACAATACAAATTCAAATTATGTGATTCAAATTCAATTTTTTAATGCAATTATTCAAGTTAAGCAATTCAAATTCAAATATAAATGATTCAAATTCAGTTTCTGGTGGCACATATTTCAGCCCATAAGGCGTCTGTAATGTGCCAGTAAAGCCTGGGAAGAGGAAGACCGCTCAATAGTAAACATGGACATTAACAATGCTGGGTTTAAAATACTTCTGCTTTGAGGAAGGAAATGGATTCAAGGATGTTGTTGGACCACAGGGATACACATGATGTGTTTTGATGAGTAACACTATGTTTGCAAGAAAACTGCACAGGAAACTTCAGTTATCGTGTGAGTTAGCATATGTGGAAACCCTGCTTTCTGCCCGCTGTACAATTCTGGATATTAGTGAAGTTAGCATGTGAAATGAAACCATGAATTTCTGCTGTATGTCATCAAAGTACACAAAGTACACCAGATGTGTATACCAAATGTCTTAGCAAAATCATCTAATATTAGATGTGTGCAGTGTGTACGGGTGAAGCTTAACTCATAAGAAATTATGTCAATACAGGATTTAATAAGTATTTTTTATCTGCTGCAGGGATGATGAACAGAGACTGCACACCTGTCTGTGGTTTGTTTTCTCTGAAATATTACAAGCATAACAACGTAATTACTTTTCCATCTAAAGTCATCCGTCTGCAGCTCTATCAGCTGTCACCGAATGACTCCCTGAAACACGTCAAACTGATCAGCAAAGCATTGATCACAGAGCCTGACAAACATTTGGACTTTTCATTAAAAAGCTATAAACAGAAACAGTGTGAGCTTTGTGTTTCCTTAGAACAGGCATTTCCTCCTATTTGTATAAAACCACAAAGCCCTTTATCAGATCACCAGATTCTAAAAGCTAATTCTGCGCTCTGAGCTAACAGGGAGGCTTCCGTCTTGAGATGGTTGAACCTTTTTCTGTCACGCCCGTCACTTTTGTGATTTGTGCACTTTATGAAATCAAAGTGGTGCTCCCATCTCAGCGCGTTGATTGAGCATTAACTGCCCGCTCTGAACAATTCTCTAGCATCCATAACTGTTTACTGTCTAATGATTTCTGTATGAAAGAACTGTGTGTCAATACAGCAGTGTTTGTTTGCTGACTGGAAGTCCCTAATGTCCAATTTCCACCACCAACAGAACATGGATCCACATCCAGCAACAGTTATGCTACTAATGATTCTAGCAACTGTAATCGTATAATGGCTTTTCAGATAATCAGCCACTTAGAAACTCAAACACAGTTGTGAGTGATGACAGGTTAGGGTCAGACATAGGTTAGTGAGAAGTAGGGTTAGTTAGTAGGATGAAATCACAGTATGAGGACAAAGATACAAATATACACAGATAGTAAAAGAATACATGAAAATCCAAAAAGGTGTTGTTAGAACCTGAACCACATGACCTCCTCTCTGCCATGAGCAAGCACTTGGTGACGGTGGCAAGGGAAAACAGGCAGAAACCTCGAGCAGAACCAAGCTCCTTGGTGTGCTGTCATCAGCCATGACTGACAAGAGACAGATGTACAGCATGATAGCTTGATAGCTGAAGGATTTGACAGAGACAAATAAATCAGCTAATTAAAGCTGAGAACCAACAGAGACTTCAGGAAGTACGAAGGTGAATCCTCTAAAATAAGATCACTGTTTTGTCGCGGTTTCTGGGTTCTGTCAATGAAATGGTTCCACTCGCTCACAGCACTGTTCTCTGCTTATGAGCAGGTGAAACTAAGTGGGTGTGAGTAAATCTTTGCTTTACTTTGTTGTGTTGATGTGTGTGAATAAAAATTGACACTTGACACGTGGTGGTAGATCTGAAACAATTACTTGATGACTTGATTCTTTGATCAAAAGAAAATGAATCAGAAATGTAGTTTTGCTTGTTTGTTGTTGTTTTTCCGTTTCCTAAATGTCAGAACTTTTGATTTTCTTCATCACATATGATAGTGAACTGGATAAGTTTGAGGTTTGGACTACTTGTCAGACAAAACAAGATATTTGATTCTTTGATGGCCATTTTTCAGTCTTTTATTAATCGATAATGGAAAAAATTATCAGCTGCAACTCTAGTTGTACGAGAAATAAACAGCAGAATAGCACAAAGCTTCTTATGATCAAAATAGTGCTTATATTCTGACTTTTACTCGTACATCGATGTGTTGCATAAGCTGCCTCCTCCAGCTTCAAATCCACGACATGAGGCTGGAAAACTGTGGCATGACAAGTTATGGCTGGCTTCAGTCTGTCTTACATGTTCCATGGCAAGTCTTCAAACTCTTATACAAACAGTGCTGAGCTCCTCTCAGGCAAACTGCAAACCAGCTTCAGTTTAGTGAACAGATTTTTCCTCCAATCCTCATTTTTCTGCACATGAACAGAAAACGAACTGTGACGCTATTACCAAACATATTTTACACAAATAATGTGATTCATATTATCATTTCATTTCCTTCATGAATGTTTCAGAGAGATGATAAATGTTTCTATAATTTTTCAAATCTTTGGAAGCTCACACAGATTGGTGTGTCATGTACATGTGCACACTGAAAAATAACACGTGTATTGTTTGTTATGTCTTGTGTTATGTCTATACCATGTCTGTACACATTTTCTCTGTCACTTCTCGTTCCTTTTTGCCTCCCTAGCATCACCATGGACATACGAAGTGCCGCCATTAGCACAAGATGGTTTGACAGTGAAGTGCTACATACCACGCGCTTGGAGACGGCCACACATGCAGTCATTCACTAGAGTGGGATGAACCACATTTTTCAGATACTTGAGAGAAATAGATGCAGTGCTCTGCACAACACCTGAGATTATTAACATTTTTTTATCTCACCATGGAGCTGAAGTATCTGACAATGAAGGATGTTTTATTGTCACAAACTAAACTTTGTGTGTCTGCCCTTTTGTCAATATGTATATATATATATATACTGTATATAGCTTTGTTCCACATTGAAAAAACAGCATACACACATACACACACATATACATATATATACATATATTTGTGTGTGTGTGTGTGTGTGTGTGTGTGTATATATATATATATATATATATATATATATATATATGTGTGTGTGTGTGTGTGTGTGTATACCAGCTCTTGACACACACACTCCTTTAGAGCCTGACCTTCTTCAGTCCCTCCTTCACTATCATAACATCACTCACACCCGGCCCACTCTGAGCCTCCTCCCCACCAACATAATGTCATTTGCATACAGATGTCTCACTTGTGCTGATAATGCATGCGACAAGCCTGTGTGTGTGTGTGCGTGTGTGTGTGTGTGTGTGTGTGTGAGAGAGAGAGAGAGAGAGAGAGAGAGAGAGAGAGAGAGAGAGAGAGAGAGAGTGAGTATAGGTTGTGACTGCAATCAGCTGACTGAGTACAGGTTAGGGCTTGAAGGCAAAGCTAGATGTGCAACCTTGTGAAAAAAACCTCATTGCAATTATTATCACCATCATTATCACAAGTATGACAACTTCTTTGGCCTGGAAAAACAACACACACACACACACACACACACACACACACACACACATGCAGTAATGTGAGCACTGAAAAGCGAGAGGTCGGGGGAGGAAGAAAGGATGGAGTGATGGATTGAAGAAAAAAAAGACTCCTTTTAGTTTGTGGAATAACTGTGCCTGGCAGACACAAGTAAAAAGGGATTGAGTTGAACTCATCAGGGCCCCGTTCCAAATCTGTGGCCCTGCCCCCAACCTCCCTCTTTCACTTCTTCTCCTTCTTCTTCCTTCTGCGTTTTCTTCTCTTGCCTCATGAAACAAGCCACCTACACTTTAGGACATCTGCTAAGCTGATTTTCTGGAGCTTAGCAGCACCACAGTGGTATCAAAGAGATTAGGTGAAACAACATCCAACTCTGGCTTTGTGCTGTTTTTCAATAATGCAGCGCTGTGCAACTGGGCGCATGTGTTTGTGCCTGTTTCGCCTCCAGTGCGCGCTTGCCTGCACACAAGCTGACTGTGCGTGTGCGTGGGTGTGTGTATTATGCTTGGTGTTACAGTGCCATAAGTCACAGAGCTGGTGTAATACAGTTGCATCTGGAGTGTGAGTGCTTCTTTGCGAATAAGGATTGAGAAAGCGTAACCAAAGAGCTGCTTCAGAGGATCTCTCACTCTTCTCAAAACTGAATGCTGGGGTTATTTTCTGCCCTGTGAGACCAAAAAACAATCACACATCTGCACTTTGTGTGTTTTTATTCTGTTTGTTTTGTCTGGCTTACCTTGTGCGCATCTTTCTCCACAGAGCACATACGTTAATTTGTTTTATTCTGCTGTACATTTGGTAATGAAAGGGTGCTTTATGAAGCGCAGTGACTATATCTTACTGCATTATGCATGCATGATGGCTAACGCTTAGTAACTATCCACACACATAATTAAGTAGTGAAATGTAATAATGTCATTTATCCCTCTGGGTTTAGGGTTTGAATAATTGCTGCAGAGTCAGCCTACTGTGCATTATATTTGTGTGTGTGTGTGTATGTGTGTGTGTGTGTGTGTGTGTGTGTGTGTGACCACGGCTGCATGCATGCTTGCTTTTTCTGTCCTTGTGTGTGTGAGAGAGAGATCAAGAGAGGGTGTTCTCATTTAGTTTTTTTTTTTCTTTCTTTCCAACAGCTTTCACTTTTTTGTGCTCGCTAACTAGAGAAAAAAGAGTGGGGTGGGGAGGGGGTGGGGGCAAGCCAGAGAGCGTTGGGTGCTGTGTCAGTCTGATATTTTCCATAGTGACAGCTGGGCCCAGAAGCTCAGAACCTTTTCTTCTGGCACACAAAGCCCATTAAGTATGCCACTCGCTCAATGGCCCCCGCAGCCTCCAAATTGCTCCAAGCTCCTCCCTAAAGTGTGGCAGCCTTTGTCATTGTAATCAGGCCTTGTATGTGAAGTGCTGCCTGTATTTACCACTGCTCAGGGTGCATATTTGCCCAGCCTGCTGCTGCCGGGTGAGCCCAGGAGGAGAGAGAGAGAGAAAGAGAGAGAGAGAGGAGAGAGAGGAGAGAGGAGAGAGACTTACAGAGAAAAAAAAGAGGAGGAGGAGAGGACTTAAAGACAGGAAAAGATGAGAGTTGGAGATCTTGAAAAAAAAGGAGGGGAAAGGAGATGGGAATAGCTCCAGACATGAACAGAGAGGGGATGAAAAGATGGGAGGGTCAAGTGTGGATGGAGAAAGTGATGTGAAGAAATCAGTAGTGGTTAGGCCTCAAAGAATTTGACTCTGTGACTTCGGGGGGTCAAGCAGTCCAGCTCAGCGGGGGGACAGATTTTGGGACACGGGAGGAGTGTGATGCTTGACTGCACTGCGGGGTAGAAGAGGAGGGGTGTGACGGGAGGGCTTATTTACAACTTTGTCAGATTCTGTGTGGTTTGAGGTGTCGCTTTGCACGTGAAGAGATTCAGGCGTGATGATGAGTTGAAGAAAGAAAGATAAAAAAGAGTCGCACAGTGAAGTCCAGATCAGTCTAACTGACAGGCGAAGCGGCAGAAAAGTACAGCAGACAGACAGACGAACAGACGACGCAGAGGAGTGGAGCGATGTGATGCCTTTTGGCAGAGCTGACCCCATTCCACGTGTCAAACCCCCTCCACCCGCCCCCGTGGGGAGGCCCAAGCTGTGGATCTGGATGGGGAGGGTGGGGGCGGTGGGGTGCTCTAGAGATGACGGTCATCCAAAGTGGCATCCAGACCAAACTTTGTCTGTCTCTTGGCCTTTTCTTTTCACTTTGAGTGTGTGTGTGTGTGTGTGTGTGTGTGTGTGTGTGTGTGTGTGTGTGTGTGCACGCCTGTTAAAAATGCATAACTCCCACAAAAGAGACAGGAGGGAGACGTATAATAAGGTAGTAATGAGGAGCCAGAGGCAGTTTGTGTCTTTCTTTCTTGTCTCGTGTTAAAGAAAATGCCGACACATTTTATATACACCACCAAAGTTTATTATGTTGAAGATATGTAGTCATGTGACCGTACAGTACATGAAACAGCTCGTACTGGCTGTGATCCTCCTGCTCATACTGAGTCTACTGAGAGATTCCTTTCTGATATCACCCCTGCAAATCAGCAAGGAAATGAATAAGACACAAATATGCATTCTGTATTAAAAACACACAGTCATCAACAATTGGCTGAATGCTTTCAGTCATATTTTAACCAAATCAGTAATCAATGGTCCCAGCTTCTCAAATGAGAGGATCTGTCACTTTTCTTTGTCATATAGCTAAGCTAGCTTTTGGGTGTTAGACTTTGAAGTGATTAAATGATAATAATAATATTAATACTACTACTACTAATACTACTACTAATAATAATGTACATGGATCATGTGAGTTTTGTTTTAAGACAGACTTGAAAAAATGTGACTCCTCCGTGAACACGGCATGTTGTTGTCTGCATTTTGAATTAAACTCCAAAGATAGATCCCTTCCCTCTGCGGGTGAAGTGCTCAACTGTGTCTAATGGGAGTTGACAGATATGGGTATGATCATGCTGTATGGATGTTAGAGAGAAAGAGAGAGAGAGATTGGGGGTGTGAAAGTGTGAGAGGGAGAGTGAGGGAAATAAAGCCATCAGGGTATGAACCGTGATTGTTATCATGAGATCAGAAGCAGGACTCTGATGTCAAACGTCCATCTGTGCGTGAGCCCGGGATGTGTGAGCGTGGAACTGCTCCTAGATCAGCAGTGTCTCCCCAAACGACACACAACTTCCACTTTGTTACTTCAAACACAAATCTGCACATTTATTAAAGGGAAAACTTTTCCCTTCCAGCGGAGGCTGACCCCTTTGTCTCTCCACCAGCTCGCTGGAAAGTTGTTACTATTCTAGATGCAGAATAATGATAATGAAAGCGTAGGAGTGAACATTTAAGAAGACTTTTGAATAATGATGATGAAGACGGAGTGAAATTTCCATTAATTAACTCACACGGGTCATTTTCTCAACAAGGTTCTGTTTCCTTCTCTTCAGTGTGTATATGTGTGTGTGTGTGTGTGTGTGTGTGTGTGTGTGTGAGTGTGTATGTGTATTTGTTTAAACTTTATTGTCACCACTGTCTCCAGGACAGCTGGAGGCTATGTCAGAGTTCAGCTGCTTGTTATACAGAGCAGAGAATAAAGGGGAGGAGGGGTTCTGTGTGTATTTGTGTGTTTGCATATGTCTGTGAATGTGCAGTACGTGTGTGTGTGTGTGTGTGTGTGTGTGTGTGTGTGTGTGTCTGTGCGTTTGGTCCTATCTGGGTAGTGGAACAGAAGGGTGGGGATGAATAGTGAAGTTAATAGGCTAATGAGAGCACGGTGCTCAGGAAGAGTACAAGAGGCTGTCTGGCATCGCAAGATAAAAACTTGCTGTGGCATTAGTGGACACCCAGCAGTCCTCCTTCACAGCAACACCTCCTTTGTCCACTCACACCCAAAAGTCAGTTTAATAAGCTGTGTGTGTGTGTGTGTGTGTGTGTGAGGCACAGCTGAGTGTTCAGATAAGGATTGTTGTTCACTAGATAAAAACAATAAAGGTGTCAGTGTCAGGTTTGGATGGTTTGTATGGTTTGGATGGTCGTGGGCTGTGTTTGAATGGAAAGATGTGCCTCATAGATTGTGCCTCAAGTTTAACTGTGTTAGTAGCACATGATAATGCAGAATCAGGTTTAGTTTGATGCATGAAGCAACAATCAGATGATTTGGTGTAGTTGGCAACATGTGACAGTATGTATGTGTTCATACAGTGACAATATGAACTCTTTATCTTGGGTTAGTTTCATTCAGCTCACTTTATTTTAGTTATGACAGTCCAGGCTCAAATTATTAAATTTAGTTTTGTTTCTTTTAGTTTAATTTAGTTTAATTAAGTTGAATTTAGATTAGTTTACTGAGCTTGTGCCACTCCTTGAAGAGTGTCCGGGAACTGTTTAGACTGCTGCACCGTTTGGGTGTAAAGTGAATAGTGCAACGATGCTAATTCGCTAGTTCGTTAATGGGATTTTCCATATTATGTTAGCATTGAGCTAAGCGCTACTCATTACCACTTCTGTTGTGTGGAGTAAATTATAACTTTGGTGTATGTTTATACATGTTGTATTTATTGATGTATAAGAAACAGACAAAACAAAGCCTGACATCGTTTTTTTTATTTTTTGTATTGCAGTTTCACAGATCCTCTTAAGTAAAACATCAAAACCTACCTGAAGACTCTGCAGTGTTTTACTGAGAAACTGTTTAACTATCTGCCAAGTTAGAAGTTGGCCGCATTCTTGCAAGGGCAGAATAGTGAAAAGACTTATTCCTGACAGGTTATCTACAGAGAAGTGGATCTTCGTGGAAATACACAGTCTCCCTCTGATGTTAAAGCTGCAAGATGGATAATAATGAAGACACATTTGTGACAAGATCAGTGTGTTCCAACACCTCACGTGGCAGTCAGTGTTCTTCAGCCAGCACCATTGCAGCCAGGGTGCGTGCAAAAGCAGAGACTGCGTGTGCAAAGGCATCGTTTGCACAAAAAGAAGCAGACGTGATGAAAGCTCAAGCATATGCTGAAGAGCAACAACAAAAGGCTGCAGCTGAGGCTGCGAGAAAGAAAGCAGAGCTAGAAGCTAGTCTGCACACATTGAAACTAGAGAGCGAGGCTGCAGCTGCCATCGCTGAAGCTAACACTTTGGAAGCAGCTGCTGAGAATGAGCTTGGAGAGCTAGATAGCGCTAGCCTAAAAAATGAATATGCTGAGCGTGTTACATTGAGAATCAAAGCTACCGGAACCCACAGCAACACCAATGGTCCAGCCAACAATGGACAACGGTGAGACAGCTGAAAACAATGTGAAGGAAGGTAAAGACGAGTCAAGCGAGGTCAGCAACTATGAACTCAGCTACCATGACCAACCTTCTCATCCAACATTCAAACAGGAGGACAATTCCACTTCATATCATCCTCACGCTCACACAAGTGTATCCAGAATTGTCTCCCGTGCAGTTCAAATCCACGCAATTACAGCCATCGGATGCAATCACACAACATAAGACAAACCAGCAGTAACTACCAACCTCCTCACTCACATACTGGTGCCACTCCCAGAACCAACGAACCCAGTTCATCATCTACAACTTATCTGGCCAAGTACTTAATTCGTTGAAAGATGATGAGCTCTTGTCTGTTGAGGTTTGACAACCATCCTGAAAATTATTGGACCTGGAAGGAATCCTTTCACAGTTGTGCAGTGGATTTAAACCTGACAGTGAGGGAGGAACTTGATCTGCTGTGTAAATGGTTTGGACCAAAATCATCCGAACATGCAAACAGAATACGGGCAGTTCACATCCATGACGCAGCAGTAAGTGTGAATGCAGCGTGGTAAAGGTTGAAAGACTGCTATGGATCACCCGAAGTTATAGAAAATGCACTCCTCGAGAAGGTGGACGAGTTTCCACTCAAGAAAATCAAAGACTCAGAGAGTTGGGAAACCTTCTTTTGGAGCTTGAAGCGGCCAGGGTGGATGGATTTCTGCCTGGTCTCAATTACCTGGACACTTCTTGTGGCATTACTCCGATTGTCCAGAAGCTGCCATATTCCCTGCGTGACAAGTGGGTCTCTGTAGTTTCACATTACAAAGAAAAATATCACATATCATACCCACCTTTCTCCTTCTTTACTAAGTTTGTTTGTGATCAAGCCAAAACACTCAACGATCTGAGCTTTGCCCCACTCACAGGTGGTATAAGCATGGGAAAGGTGGAGCAGTCCTACAACACAAAAAGTTTCAAAACAGTTTCTGTCAGAAAGACAGAGGTCTCAGCGAACTCTGATAGCAACCACAACAGTCCTGCAGAGAAAATGATGGTTGACCCAGATAAGCAATGTCCACTCCACTGCAAACGGCAGCTGTGGCTCGGAGGTAGAGCGGGTCGTCCACTAATCAGAAGATCAGTGGTTCGATCCCCGGTTCGATCCCCTCCAGTCTGCATGTCGAAGTGTGGCACCCCAAATTGAACCCCAAACTGAACCCCAAATTGCTCCCGAAGGCTGCGCCATCGGTGTGTGAATTCCTCGAACTGATGAGCACTTGGCACCTTGCATAGCAATGCCATCAGTGTATGAATGGGTGAATGTAAAGCGCTTTGAGTGGTCGGAAGACTAGAAAGGCGCTATATAAGTACAGTCCATTTACCATTTACAAACCACAGCCCCTGAAGACCTGCTCGGGTGGCTAACAATTTCATCATGGAGTCGCTATATGGTAAAACTTGCATTCCTCTCCCTCCTCTAATCGAAATGTGACGTTTCCAGACGACAAGTCTGAAATCTGAAGTCAGCTCTTGACCCCTCTGCATCCATCCTTATCTTGCTCGGCCGAGACAAGCCACATGCACACAAGGTTCGAGAACAATGCAATGGGCCTCACAATGCCCTCTATGCCCAGTGTCTCGACTTGGGCTGGGTGATTGTAGGAGAGGCCCACAAATTGTATTGTGCCGACGTCTACCGGACTAACGTGCTGAGTAATGGACGTATCTCTGTTTGACCCTTGTACCAATAGCATCCACATCAAAGAGAGGCCGGATATTCCAATGCATCGCCATCACTTTCCAAAGGGTAATGAGCCAAAAGACCTGTTCATCTCCCTTATCGATGTCCTGTTGAGTGGCCCTGACCTGAATAATATGCATTTGGGAGTACTCACTCGCTTCCGCAAGGAACCTGTGGCGGCGGATGTAGAACAAATGTTCTATTGCTTCATGGTGTGCCAGGAGCATCGTGATTTCTTATGTTTCCTCTGGTTTGAGGACAATGACCCTATGAAAAAGATCACAGAGTACCGCATGACTATACACGTTTTTGGCAATAGCCCCTCTTCCGCTGTTGCCATATATAGTTTGAGGAGAGTGGCTCTATAAGATCTGGAAGAATTTGGCACAGAGGCAAAACAGTTTGTTCTCAGGAATGTCTGTGTTGACGATGGGCTTACCTCATTCTCCACTGACGATGACACCATCCAAGTCCTGAAAAAGACCAAAGGAATGTTAGCTGATTCAAACATATGACTGCATAAAATAGCATCCTACCATGCAGTGATGGAAGCATTTCTGCCCAAAGAACGTGCTAAAGAGCTGAAAGACGTAGAGTTGTGTGGACCCTCTACTACTGTGGAGAAGTTTGGGTCTTAACTGGCACCTTCAATCTGACAGCTTTACCTTCTTTGTCTCTAGAGAGGAGAAGCCATTCACCTGGTGGCGCATTCTCTCTACAGTCAACAGTGTATTTGATCGGTCGCCCTTTGGATTCTGGGAGGAAAGAGACAGGTATTGAGCATCATACACAAGTGCGTCACCTGCAGGAGGTTGAGAGAAAGTATGGAGAAACAAAAAATGTCCAACTTACCTGCTGATCGGCTCACCAAAGCACCTCCATTCACACAGGTTGGATTGGATTTGTTTGGACCATGGTCCAGCTGTGCTCGCCGTACAAGGGGAGGCCTCTCAGAAAGCAATGGCTGGGTTGTCATGTTTACCTGTTTGGTCACAAGAGCGGTTCATATGGAGATAGTGGAGTCTCTGTCAACCTCAAGCTTCATAAATGCACCAAGGAGGTTCACTGCCATCCGGGGTCCAGCAAAGCTCTTCCGGTCGGATCAAGGAACGAACTTTGTCGGCGCATGTAAAGAACTTTGCATAACACCGGAAAATGCAGAGCTTAAGTCCTACCTCAAAGACCAAGGCTGTAACTGGGACTTCAATCTTCCACACTCGTCCCACATGGTTGGGAGTGTGGGAAAGAATGATAGGAGTTGCTCGTCATATCCTAGATGGCTTGTTGCTCAAGGTGCATTCCCCCAGTCTGACACATGAAGTTACAGATGTGATGCTGATAGCAGAGGTTGTCGCCATATGCACGGCCAGTAGTTCCTGTGTCGTCAGATCCCAACATGCCTACTGTGCTCACCCCTATGCTTTTAACACAGAAGGTTGATTCGGTGTCAGCTCCATCAGTAGACCTTGGTCTGAAGGATCTCTACTGGAGTCAGTGGAAGCAGGTCCAGAGACTCACTGATTCATTCCGGAAGCGAGGGCGTCAAGAGTACCTGGTGACACCCCAGCCAAGAAGGAAATGACAAGGAGACCAACCCAACCTGCAAATTGGAGACACTGTGCTCTTAAAAGACGACCAAGCCAAACTAAACGAATGGCCAATGGGACTCAGTTAACACCTTTCCTGGCCAAGACAACAGAGTCCATAAAGTAGAAGTCAGAGCTGTTAAAGGTGGTTCCCCCAAGGTATATTCGTGACCCGCTACAGATGTAATGTTACTACTTAAAGGTACATAGTGGTATAGCATTATACCAGGCGGGGAATTGTTTAGGCTACTGCACCGTTTGTTCCTGCAGGCTTACAGTAGTTTATTCCAGCCTTCATCTTCACCACTCACACTTCATTTTTCTTCCTGCTGTACCTAGAAGGGACATAAGTCTGTAAGTAGATTGTTAGTGTGTGACTTACCTGTTATGGCGTCCCGTTTTGGTTTACTATCATTTGGGTGTAAAGTGAATAGTGCAACCGATGCTAATTGGCTAGCCCATTAGTATTATGTTAGCATTAAGCTAAGTGCTACTTATTACCACTTCTGTTGTGTGGAGTAAATTATAACTTTGGTGTATGTTTATGCATGTTGTATTTATGGATGTATAAGAAACAGACACAACAAAGTCTGACATAGTTTTTTTTTTAATTTTTTGTATTGTAGTTTCACAGATCTTTTAAAGTAAAACATCAAAACCTACCTGAAGACTCTGCAGTGTTTTACTGAGAAACTGTTTAACTATCTGCCAAGTTAGAAGTCGGCTGCATTCAGGAGGGCAGGATAGAGCTATTGGAGCTAAAAGATCTAAAATGTCAAAGTGAACTTTGACTGATTTTGGATCAACAATCTTTCATTTAGTTTATTTCAATTTAGTGTGATGTGATGAGAAGTGTTTTAAAAATTAGGTCAGTACATATAGTTCTGTTTCTTTCTTTTTTCCTGAGTTTGGGAAAACAATTATTTGAGATGAATCCAATTTAGTTTAGTCATGACACACATTTCAATGAATTTAGTGTTTTTTGTTTGTTTGTTTGTTTTTTAGCTTAGTAAAAAAAACATTCAAGCTTATTGTGAGGAGAAACAGTTATTTTAGTCCAGGGCAATCCAGGGCACTCAGTTTAATTTATTTCAGTCGTGACAATTTTAGCTCATTATACAAAATTTAATTCAGTTTGATTTTGTTTCATTTTTGAAAACTGAATTTAGTTTTGTGTTTCTTACTTTACACAGACACAAGAACCAATGTTTCTGTTTAGGTTTGTCATAGAGGATCAGTTGAGTTCAGAAACAGTTTGGACTTCTAATAACTCAATAACCGACTTTCATTTGGTTTTCTTTGATACCAAAATTCACTCTTACAGGATTAAAGTGCATGAAGTGAATTTTGTTTCTTTCAGCTTAGTTTAGTTCACATGAGTTAAGTTTTGTTTTGTTCCATAGCACATAAGTCAGTTATTTAACCTACAGGGACGGTAAACGGTGGAGGCAGTTGATTTGATTTGAGTTGGTTTTAGTTTAATACCACACATTAATAAAAAATAATTGGTAATATGTCTTACACAACACACAATAGTTGAATGGTCATGAAATAATTTGAAATGAAAAAGAAAAGCAGTAGAATGTGGTGAGGTTACTTAACAACCCCCCCTCCCCATTATATCTTGGAAAGATGGGGATGGGGGTAATGGGAGCAAGCAATGGGAGAGCTCATTATCTGGCAGACCATCTGCTATTGGGAGGGAGGAACTGTCTGTCTGTCCCAGACACAGACACTGTGAATAGGCCTGCAGTTAGAGTGAAAATGTCCTCTAACTTCCCTAAATGAGCTGTACATCTGCTACGTGTGCACATGTGATCAAGGAGGCTGCTTTAAAGCACCGTGAGAGAAAATTCTGTTAACATGAGCAGGGTGTGATAACATGTATGCTGGGGGTTATAGATCACAGTAGAATCAAAGAAAGTAGAAAAATAAATAACAAAGTACTGATTATATAAAAAGGCACAATAATATATATATATATATATAATCGGTGTTGTGGTCTGTCTGTGGGTTTTTATTTTTATTCATGTAGTTTCTCTCTTTTCAAACTTTTTCTGTCATATTTCTGTATCCTTCTCTGGTTCGTCTGGAGTTGTATTTGTATATATCTGTATATGTATCATCATCATGTTTGAGAGAAATGAGTCCAGATCTAAAAATAGTGATGAGATGAAACATGTGAGCTTGTAGACAGAGTTTGTGGAGTTTGAATCAGATGGCTGGCTGGGGGAGCTTAGTGTGAGAAGTTGCCGGGCGCAGCAGATGCTCTTTGTTGCTGTTCAGGCTATTGTTGTTGAAAGCTGAGACTGGGGAGACTGGGATTGGGTCCAGCTCCCCGGCAGCAGGAGGGCATAACCCATTCCTATTGGCACTCTGGGAGTGTCACTCAGCTTGCACGTCCCGCCCATCAGCCCTCCCTTCTGCCCGGCCGGGGAAGTTGATGTAAAGTTTGAGCAACTTTGTCCGGCAGAAGTAAACTCCAGCGGCACTTTGCGGGTCGCTGCGGGACAGAACAGAGAGAGAGGCAGACAGGAGGACCGCAAACATGAAGCTGTGTCGCACCTTTCTAGGTTCGTATCACTGACTTGTTTTCACTTTACAGCAGTAACTTAAAGTTCTGTTAAAGTTCTGTTTTGGCATCTAAGTGTGTGTTTATGATGATACAGTGTATGTGTGTGTGTGACTCCTCCGCTTTGGCTCTGTAGTAATAATCAGATCTGCTGTAGATGAATATTACACACAGAAGTACTTTAAAACGTGCCAGTCGCAGCAGAAGCAAAACGGTTTCTTTTCAGAATAAAAGTCTTTTTAAAGACAGTGCAGCCGTCTCTGGTCAGGATTAAAGAGGCTTATCGTTTGTCTCATCACACCAGCTGTACCTTTAAAACCTTAAACGCTGCAGGCTTCATTCAGCACACACCAGCTTTGTTAAAATAAACTTGTGAACTTCTCCATAGCCTCAAACTGCAACCAAACTTCGACCCCCGTGGTAAAAACTGGCCAGACAAAGGACAGTTGGTCCCCTAGGGACCGTGTGGCCCCGGTACCGTGGGGACAATGCCAAGCTGCGGGCTTATTAAAAACTTTTTGTTGTGTTAGTCTGTCGGCTTGTTCCATCTGTCGAGGGACTATAGGGGCCTCCCCCAGTCCCAACCTCAGCGCTCAGTCAGCTGCTGCCCCATGTAATATTTATACTGGCTGCCTGCATGGCCCGGCCCCGCACAATATATCCACCATACAACAGCTATAGTCTGGAGCGACGAGACCATTAAAATGCTACAGGCCTCTGCCATCTGCATCTGCACAGACTTTCTAACAACAGAGGAAAAGTTTTCCCAGCTGATGGACCGGCTGTCGGGTCACCGTCAGACCTTCAAAATAAAATCTCAAAGTGAAGTTTCAGTTAGTTTAAACGTGACCCGTCAGTTTAAAACAATAAAAAATACAAACATATAAAATAAAAACTCATTCAATTTATTTGACTGACAATTTCATTTAACGTGACTTTGAATTCTATTATTAAGAAATATACAAACTTATCATAAGATTTATTTGAAATGATTTTAGTTTAGCTTGTGGTGTTCAGGTGTAACAGCACCCAGTTATTCATTATTTCATTATTTTAACTTATAATAACAGCTCAAGGGGGCATATTTGATTTAGTTCCACCTTGTAACAACACAGGAAGAAGGTTACAGCTTATTTTGAGCCTTAACTTTCAAATTAAAATGTAAAAAGTTAGTTAATAAAAGTGGATTTTGGCTTTGTTTGTTTTATTTGATTTTAGTAAAAAAACAACTATTTGTAATATCCTCCAAATCCTTCAAATAAATAAAATAATAACGTATCCAATAGTTTAATCTAATCCAGTTTGGTTTTATTATTTTAATTGAGACAATTCAGGTTCATATAGTTGAATTTTATTTTTGTTTATTTTAGTTGAATTCATTAAAACTTGAGCTTATTATGAGGACAAAGTGAGATCAGGTCGTGTCCTTTAAGATAAAATAAAAAAGTGAAACAACTTGAACTAAATGAATGTCAGTATTCAGATGTTGCATATAAATAATACCTGAAATCAAATATTTGAGTTTGATGCCATTAAACTGGACTGATGCTGCAGTTAATGAGGCACACATTCAGTGAGAACAGGGCGCAGACAAAAGCCTTTGTTAGCTCAACAATATGCTTATGTAAGGTATTGTACAGGCCTGAGAGCCTCAGCGGGCCGGAGCTGTCCACAGTCCTGAACACACACACACGCGCTCGTGCGCGCGTTCTCAGCACTTTGGAGCTGTCCACAGTCCTGAAATCTCCCCACTCGTGATGATGGTGTGAGTTGATTTGAACAGTTTGTGTTCAAACTGTGACTTTCTACCTTCTCTATAATCTCCGGTATGTTCCACTCAGGCCTCCGTACCCCGCTCTGAACCTCTCAGTTCACATCCGTACCTGATCCGTTACAGGCCCAAAGTTTCACACACACCCGTCCCCTCTGCTGATTTTCTCTCTTTTGTTTATTGGACTGTCGATGCTGTTGTTGTGAACCCCCCTCTCTCTCTCTCACCCCCAGTCTGAAATCATACTGATGCAGCGTGCACGGCCAGTGATCGATTTCAGCTCAATACATAACAATGGGATTGCACAAAAAGAGCCTGCTGCAAAGAGATAAGAATTTAATAAATTTCTGAAAGCTAGAGTTGGGCTTTTGAATATTCCTGTTTTGTGCGCAACGTGGAGACAGCAGATAAAGGATGGCATTTGTAGGGACTATTCTCAAATGGCAATGAATGGTTGTCATTTCCACTAATGGTTTCAAAACAGCAAGCAAAAAGCGCAGTGTGAGCAACATTTGGGAGTGACTCAGTTACTATTAAGACTAGCTGTTTGTTATTTTTGAGGCGCGCTGACAGTTGGCATTATTCTCTCGGTGAGCCCTCCAGAAACTATCAACACATCTGGGCTGACAGAGATCCTCTGTAAAAACACACCTTACATCTCACCTGATATATGTTTGTATATTTCAAAACAATTTTCAGACATATTATTTACCGCGATAATTCAGATTGATATCGCGCCTCCATCCCCCTCCTTTCCCCAGGCATAAATAATTTTGAGTAAAACGCCAGGGCTCGCCTCTCTGCCTACAAGTCGTTAAAACCTTCTTTCCTTACGCAGGAATTATCAGATGCTGTCAGCGCAGCGCACAGACTAACTCTGCATACAACTACACCATCAATTCCCAGTCCTGGAGAAAGAAATGTCCCCTGAATGAATTATTGGACGGTACCACTTTCCAGGATGTGTGTGGGGGTGGGTGAAGGATTACAGTAACCTCCGTAGTGCATTTGCGGAACATGAAGAACTTGTCAGTGGAGTGAAATGTATGAACCATGAGCTGAGTGTGGAAGGTGGTGCTGGCTCAGTCCTACAGAGTCCTCAGGACTGTGTGTGATGTTCGAACTGTTCAGGTGAAGCAGCACTTCTTCTCATATCTGGAAAATGTGGTTTGAAGTTTTATTGGTTCAGATGATCTGTGTGTTTGAGAGAGGGGAGGGAAGAGGGGAGAGAGGAGGAGAAAGTCAAAGAAAGAGGGAGTAATGTGCGTATGCCCATTGAGTTGAGTGTGTGTAGTAAGGGGGACCTCAAGCCCTGCCCATCTGATGCTGGAGGTTTACTACAGCTTCCGTGATGTCATGGCAAAGAGGCGGAGGGAGGAGATAGGGGGTGTGAAGAGGGGATGGAGAGGGTGAGGGGGTACAGTGGCTCATGAGGGGAAAGGTAAGTCAATATTACGTTTTTCTCGCTGACAAGGCAAATGAAGCCATGTTTTTGCTTACAAACAAGTAACATCTTAACGCCTCGATCCGGAGCCGTGCGCCGGTGCGCTGTGGAGGAGAGGCCGCCCCGGACAAACCTTCGCTCGCTCGCTCGCGCTTTATTATTGATCACATCTGGACATTTGTAACAGGATAGATGTCGTTTTTTCCCCAACATTTACTCAGGATATCTTTTTGTAAACTACTTTGGCAGTGAGCTGCAACTCTCAAAACACAACAAGGACACCGCGCCAAAGCCCGACGGAAACATTGTTAATCCAGGTAACGAGAAAGAAAAACACTGGCTTTTGTTTTGATTATAAGAAACCGCAATTTAGATTTAGAAACACAAATCACAAGGCCCTTTTTTCCATAACTTTAATATTCCCTCCAACATCAATGTATCGCTGTTTAGACGCATTGATGTGATTCTGCTGTTTTCTACATTTATTCATTTTCTGAATATGACTTGAAACTTCCATCTGATCTATGAGCAGTTTGATTTTTCCTCCTAGAGGGTGCTTATTTCTTAACTCTCCATTTATTCACGTCCTCAAACAGCTGCTCTTGATAGCAGGCTGCAGCGGCCTGCACGTTGTTTTGCCCTCAGATGTTCATATTTACACTGACGCCTCAAGAAGAGTGGGAATAAAGCGACTATAGCGCTTCTCTGAATCACTCTGAACCTTCTACTTCTCTGTCATTCTGCCTCTTTCGGCAGTTCATCCAGTGTGTGCGTGTGTGTGTGTGTGTGTGAGAGGAGAGAGAGAGAGAGAGAGAGAGAGAGAGAGAGTGAATAGTGAGTGAGTGTGTGTCACACTGTGTCTAAAAATGGACTATATTATTTCTCATTCTCAGTGTTTATTATTAAACTGAGTCATACTTGAAGTGTATTGCCACTCTGTCCTCTAGTTTAACCTTCATCTTCAGGGATAAACAGGCCTCTTTGCTGGACTCACACGGCTCTGGGTTGTTTCAGTGAAGTGTGTGTGTAGAGATTCAGCTCAGAGAATTGTGTTATTACGATGTTACAATGGGCGTAGGCACAACTCCCGTGTGTGTGTGTGTGTGTGTGTTTGTGTGTGGATGCACAGACAGATGGATGGATGGAAGGATGGAGTGAATGTGTGTTTGAGGAGAAGGAGGAGGGTTGGCCATTTGATCCTCTGCAGCAAAAAAACAGAGATGCTCTCTTCAAATGTCAGCCGCCTTTAGAGCTGCGCAGATTAAAAAAAAGTCCTCAGAAGCGCGCGCGCTAGAAATAAACACCGGGCCGTCGGGAGGCAGGCTCGAGCTGCACATTTCACCGGATTTTCAAGTGCTCATCTTGTCGGATTCACCCCGAGAGCTGTGCTGTGCTGCGGTGCAGAATGGGAGCCTGTGCGTTGTGTTTTTCTTTACTATCCCCCCTCCTCCCCTCCCCCTTGCCACCTTTCTTGCTTTGCTTAGATGGCCCACGTAATGTGCTGTGTGTATGTGTGCGCCTCACAGTCTGTCAAAGCACCTGCGTCCTAAGATGGAGAAAGAGATGGGGATGATGATACACAGGTGTTATGTCACCCGCTCTTTAAGTTGCTCTGTCACTGTGGATGGAGCTGATCAGGACCGAGCAGCGCAGCTCCCGGCCTCAAACTTCAGCCCATAGTTTTAAATGTTAGACGATCTGAACAGTGGTTCATGGTTGGAAGGTAAAAGCATCTCAACTTGCTTCACTTCACTGCGTTTCCATTTTGAAAACACTTTGGAAACCTGGACTGAATCTGTATGAGTCTGTATTTTTAGGAGAAAAAAGTCTTTTAATTGTCAGATTTCCACTTACTGCAGTGATGTTTGCCTTCTGTTGCTGTCAGACTGCATGATGATGTTTGACTGTTTTTAAAATATGAAAAACATTGATAGTTCACTTTTTTAATTTGCGGTACGTGATTGCGTTTCCAGGTTGTTAGTTGATGAAAATTCACAGAAGGGCCTTTACCCATTATTACGCTGCAGGTGTATTGTTGATAGATGAATGCATCACAACAAGCAGAAATATTGTTTTTATTCTGTTTTACTTTTCCTGTGAAGTGTAGCCTAGTTTCGGGGATTACAGGTGGGTTATTTGGTGCTTTATGCTGTCAGTTGGAGGCTATAACAGCAGAGTATGGAGCTGCATGTAGCACAGGCCTGATGTGAAGTTTTTGTTTTGTTACCATGATAGGAGAAACCTCTATTTATGAAGGGTTGAATAGCCCATGGTGAGGACAGCAGGTGCCAGAGGGAGGTGTGACATGTTGGAGGAGCAGCAGAATTGATGCCCTGCGTCATTCAAAGCCTATCAGAAATCTAAGCAATACAAGCAAAGTCAGGGTGTAGTGGAGCTGCAATGGAAACAGGCATTTAAAATGAAAACCTGAAATAATGAATTTCATGCCCACCTGCGTTAAAGGGGAAATAAATAAAAAAAGAAAATTAATTAAAAAAGTAAGCCAAATATGCTAAGTTCTCAGAAAGGGAGAGGAGAAAAAGCCTGACATGCAGAACTGTTTTAGAAAAGCGTCACAAGCTGCTGCCTGCGCAGAGGGGGTGCACAGATCTCTACAGTTAGTGTGATGTTTTATAAGCAGCAGTGACACGCTGGTGTTGTTTCTCTCAGATGCTGAGGTCAGGGTGGCCCTCAGGAGCTCCTCCAAAGCTGGTTACCATGGCGCCCTCTCTTCCACACCCCACCCCTTATAAGCTCCCATCCCATAACTGATGAATACACACAAACACCTCACACACTACATTATTTGTTCTGACAAAATGCTTGCCGTCTGTAGTTCACTCCAAATAAAAGAGAGTACTTTGTTTAACCTTCAGGGACAGGGACAGTCAAGCGAGTGCTCAGAGGCTTATCTGAATGATATTTTTAACACAAATCTAATTTTTCACATTTGATAAACTGGTTGTTGATTTTCTTTTTGTCTGTGGCACAAAGAAAGCAGTGAGTAATATGAGACCATGCTGCTCCACAGCTTTTGATTTCTCTGTCTCTTCTGCCCGCCTCACTCTAATCACACTAAGTTGTCTCTAAATCCTGCTTAACAGGACCAGGGGTGTACAGCTGGCCCCGGGCCTGTATGGACATAATACTGTTACAGACAGTTCACCCCTGGTATTTAATCTAACTATGGATTTAGGCCTCTTGCTCCATTGTCCCAGTACAATGCAGCTGTCAGCTATAATGGTATCACTCAGGGCCATACTTTGTTTCCTGAGTGTAGATTTTCTTCTATTATTAATTTATAGAGATGCAAATATATTTGACTGTAGATTATTTCTCTTTTGCAGAACAGGAAAGATTTTCTAAACTGAATCCATAAATACAAGCTTGGCTATTTTATTTCAGAATCCTGGCAGTAAAATCTGTTTTTTTTTAATCCATTCATTTTGTATTCATCTTTCTCCCCGGCCCCTACTTCTGATTAGCAAAGCCTCCCGGTGAATGGCTAATTGTCTGCATTACTCCTCAATTTTCACTGCAAAATAATGACTGTGAGTCTTTTAGAGGGTGGGAATGAAACAGCATCTGATCAAAGAATAGAGAGTACACATCCTGAGCAGACAAGGCTCAAAATTAGTTTATGTTTTTCATCTGTGAGCAGTCCAGATGTTCACGTTTTCATGAAACAGCAGAGGATAGTGTAAAGAGGTCAACTGAGCCATATTTTCTGTGATTTTTATAAAATCTCAATGATCCAGATATCCCACACAGGTTCCTAATATTTTCTGTGTCTGTAGCAGGAGCAGTGGCACAGGACTGAACAAAGTGAGCAGGGGCGGCTGACACATGGCCTGGCGACGTGTCCTAATAGAAGCGCTATTATATATTTGGCATTTAGGAAGGGCTCTGGCTCCTTGGCCCCTCAAACTAAACTATACAGGACCGATGCTCACTTCACTCCACTTTAAAAGGAGGGAAAAAAAGAGAGGAAAGAAAGAAAGTGAGTGAGTTTGCGTGCTTAGAGTCAGAGATAGCTGAGACAGAGATAGAGATGCAGGCAGACAGCATTGCTGTTGTAATCACTTTCTCTGAGGAGTGAAAGTTGATAAACAAGCGTTTTTGCAAATTGCTGGCTGTGCTTTGGCGAGGGATTTTGCATGTAGTGGGCCAAAGTAGGGATGGGCGGAGGGTGGAGGGGTGATGGAGGAGGAGGAGCAGAGGAGGGGATGGAGGGTAGGGCTGGTCTGCTTTGGGACCCCTCGGATCTGGACATGCAGCCTTTTGTTGTCTCTCTGACTGTTGCTTTCAGCAGTCACTTTGCATGCACTGTGGGTTCACATACAGGACAGCGTGTGCAAATGACTCACTGTATCTCTGAGAGAGCAGGAAGCCAGATATAAGGTAGAGATGCTAGTTGGGAAGAATTGAGATGGACAGATGCATCTTGCACAAGGCCAGGGATTTCTATTCAGATTCAAGTGTAGAAAAGGTTTATGTTCTTTTCGACATGGCAAGTGATTTGAAGAGCTCTATTACTCATAATCATTTCAAATTTGGAACATTTATTCCAGTTTCTCTTAAAATGTTTGCCCCTTGAATTTACTGTGTAAAACTTGATTTGTGAATGATTACTCCCTCCATAATATTGCAGCTTCAATTTACATTTCAATTGAGGGAATCAGAGTGTCCTGGCCGACCTTGGTCTGTTTGGGTATTTCTCTAGATATTCTTGAGGACAGACCAGATAGGTAGCCCTTACAGACAATGAGTCACTGTAAACTCAAGGAGCACTTCCTCTTACAACATTACTTCTTGCCTGCCGCAAAGCACAATCCATATAAAGGTGAAAGCTAAAGGAGTATATATGTGTATATATCCGAAGAATCAGGCCCCTACCGTACCAGCTCAGCGGTGCATGGAAAGAGAAGCGAGAGGGTGAGAGAAGGAGAGCCACATCCGCCTGGTTTGGAGTCCTGCAGCTGAAGTTTTAAAGATACACTAGTTGAAAGTTCAGCCAGGCATTCTACACAGAAAAGCACACTGCACTCTTTGACACTGACTCTGTGTTTTGTGTTTAACACCTCTATCACGAGCAGCCTCTCTGAAAGTAGGAAGAATGGAAAAGGGATTTGTATTAGATGTGGTACATGTTTCTCCTGGACGATCAGGAAGATGAAGTGAAGAGCTATTGCCTTGATGAAAAAATGGGGAGGGGAAGAGAAAAAAGAGGCAGGTTATGTATGATTCATTATTTACTGACCATTCTTCAGCCCCTCTCCTTGCGTCGCCCCATCCCTATTAAGCTTATATGTGCACCTGAAAAGCTCGATAAAATGCACAAATTTGATTGATTCTAATAGCAGACTGACAGGGACCCCACAGCTGGGGCATAGCCATGCCTGTGTGTGTGTGTGTGTGTGTGTGTGTAAAGAATACACAGTGTTCTTTTAGTTAATAAAGTGTCTGCAGCATATCAAGGTGCCCCGACCTAAAGTAGCACCTCCCTCCTTCCTTCCTTTATCCAAACACTTCTTACATCCTTTGATGCTGATGCTGTAGATTTACGTATGACAACTCTATTTTTTCCTCTTTTGTCTTTTCCCTAAATTCTTCCCCCTCTTTCCCCCTCTTGCCCCCTTGTTGTTTCTTCTCTCTTTTCTTTGGCTTTTAGAAAATGAGTTCGGGAGTGAGCTGGTGAACCAGCGGTGGACAGCGAGAGGACCAGCAGCAGCTGTCAGGCCTCCCAGAGACTGCAGAGCCGTCGACCAATCATGAGTGATGACAAGGCCCTGCATCCCCCCTCCCTCGCCATCCTCTTCACCCACTCACCACCCCCACCACCCCCCTCAACCTGATTCTGCTTCCTGGGCATTTCCCAATCCCTCACTCAGCAGGAAAATAAAAAAGGGTGGAGGCAGAGGGGAAGGATGGAAAAGAGAGACTCTATGTGTGTGTGTGTGTGTGTGTGGGGGTTGATGGCCACACTGGACAGAAAAACATGAATCAAACAGCACATCAAATCTCCTTTCGGCCCTTCCATCCTCTGCCTCAGCCCTGCTCTGCTTAGTTCAGTTTGATTAAGCTCAGCATGGCACAGCTCAGCATTTTCCTGCTGCTGAGTTCCCTTCACTTCACAGGATTTTTGTATTGAACCACAATGGAAAAAGAAACTCAAAGGATGTCCTTGGGCTACTCTACTTTTTGTCCATGATATTCGTCCTTATCAGCAGAGGAGAAAAATGCTCTCTCTTCCCCCACCTCTCTTCCTCCCTTTTAACCCTCTCTGCTGTTCTAAACTCCTCTCCTGCTTTGTGCATTACTTTGATCTCAAACTTCTGACCCAAATTGCCACCATTTCAAGTTTATTTCTCCATTCTGAAAACATCTGCTCCTTTTCTCCCCCTGCACATCACAGCTGAGATTGTGACTCAACAAAGAGATGGAGAGGGATTGAGGGAGATTGAAGAGAGGAGAGAGGTGGTGGGTGGTGAGATAGGGGTGGTGTTGTGTGTGTGTGTGTGTGTGTGTGTGTGGGGGTCCCCTGGGCCCAGTAAAAGTAGTTTTGCTTCCCCCCTGATGGCTCGGGTTCATCTGAAGAGATGACTTTTATTGATTTAGCTGCAGTTTCTGCGCTGAGGGCCGCAGAGAGGGGAGGAGCCAGTTTCTTTACTACCCACCACCACCCTGTCTGTTTGGTGACACTTGTGATACCTGTCACACAACCTTCTCATTATCTTCTTGTAGCAGACTGGAAATGAATGAAAGAACTGAGGATCAGAAGTGAAAGAGATGCCCGTTATGAACAGTGAGATCACATCAGGATGACTCACACTGTAAATAGCAAACCTCTGACAGCACACATACTCATTATGCGGTGACATGCTCAGTCTTCCGCATGAAAGGTAGAAACGTAACATCTCCCCTCCTCCCCTCCTCTACTCACCCTGCCTTCTGTAAATTATTGAAGTGAAACTGTGGAAGGGCTAAGCTGTGCATGATCCAACATGGAGGCAGGCGCGTGCTCCGCGCCTGTCGAGGAAGTATGCAAGCGCGCCTCTAATTGTAGCTGCTGTCCGCCCAGGTAATCTTTGGAGATGTCAGTCTCGTTGGCTTGATTGTGAACCTCCTCTCAACTCCTCTCTCTGAACATCTCCGCCCCACCTTAACCCCTCCTTTCCTCATCTCCTCTTGTAAACCTGAAAATGAATAAGAGTCATTTATGTGCACCAGGGACGAAGGTGACCTTCTCCTCATAAGTCGTGCCCCAGCCAGCCATTTACATGAGCTGTCAGAATGCAGGAGACCAGGAGCCCTCCTGCTCCGACCGTTGCACACAAAGGACATAATTGATAATGTACAACACAGCCTGTAGGGATGAGCGTCTTCCTCCTCCTCTTCCTCCTCCTCCTTCTTTTCTTCTTCTTCTGCTGCTGCTCCTTTTATTCCACTAGTTAAACCCCAAGACACACACACACATATGCACATGCTGCTGTACACACTTAGTGGTTCTTGCCCAGGCACACATGGACACACCACCTCCTCTCTCTTTATTTTCTTCTCTTCCTTCTGTCTCTTTCTATGCCTTTCTCTGTTCCAGCATAAGACATTTGCTGGCACCGTGTAGGCCCCACTACATACACACTGTTCAAAGGAGTCTAATTAAAAGACAACAAGGTAAAGGACAAGTTCTGAGCATACATTAAAAGAGCCCTTTGAAGAGATTATGAAAATCAGGTGAATGCCTGCCTGGCTGCATCTGGATTCGCTCACTGTGACTTTGTGTTCATACAAATTTAATGAGCTGGAATTGAAAGGAAGGACAGGAAAGAGGAGAATCAGATGTGCTTACTATTTGAAGTAATGCGTAGCTATGGTTACGCAAACATGTAAGCAATAGGGTCCTTTTCAGTCCGGTTTGGTTAATCGATGACTGTCAATGTAAGGAGGAGGCAAAGGAAGAAGGATGAAAAGTACAGGAGTAATAGAACAGTATATAATCTTCCTTTTTCATACACATTTCATAAACACCCTCTCTGCCTAGCTCTCCTTCCCTCCATGGTTACATATCACAAAGTGGTTCGCCAACATTGTTTGTGTATCTATAATTGCATTCGATTCATAGACGTTTAACCTTCTTACTTCTCTTTACCTCACATTTACAGGTTAGTTTGAATTCAGAGACATTCAGCTCTGTGATCACAGTTTACTCTAGCTCTGATCTGTGGAAATTTCACACATATCATTGACTAAACAATAAATCAGAAATGAATCTGCAGCTTATTTTGTTGTACAGTAAAAATACACCAAACTGCTAAATGTGTTCCCTACATTGTAGGACATGGTGATGTCACAGCTGACTCAATATGTAAATTCAAATTTCTACTTTCTATACATCAAATTAGCTGAGCTACTCAATAGTCTTTCCACATCACCCAACCAAATGCAGAAGTAACCCGGGTACTTGTTATGCAGGAGAACACTCATTTTGAGTGTTGTGTTATTTTAATGGAGTGAAGCTAATTTTAATGACTTCATATACATGCTAGTCCAGTTTGATCTTGAGTTTTGTGTGTGGAATTATAATCTGGAAGAGGAATAAGAATACATTTCCCTCCAGTGTAAATAAAATTCTCTGAGTGCCTCAAAAGTTTTACTTAATTACATCGCCTCTCTTCCACTACTGCTCCTTTCACATGTGCATGCAAGGAAGTGCAGACAGTTGGTGTAAGGAAGTGGACTTTGAACTATACACAGCCACAGGGCACACAAAGGGGAGCACACACACATTATGACAGAAAACTCTTCACCGCACACTCGTTGCTGCTCTTCTTCCCACACAGCACTGTAGGAGGGCACGAAGTCAACTCTCCCTTCAGGCAGGGCACTGCGCTGCTGCTTGTTGCGCGACTCCTCATTAACAGCGCTTGATCAAAGAGTTGAGCTGAGACAGACAGAGAGAGAGGAGAGAGAGAGAGAGGCAGGCCAAGGCAGTGGAGACTCACACAGGAAGGAGGGCTAGTGCCTGCACCTGCCACCTCGGCCAAACACTAGGCAGCTAATGAATGAGCGCAGGGGAAAAAAGGCCTTAACAACAACAACAACAGTGTGCTTCATCTTCCTCTCATCCCATACAACCTCCTTCTTTTCATAAGTAGTCTATTAGCAGGAAAGGGTATTGCCAAATAGAGAGAGGGAGAAAAAAAAAGAAGGAGAGAGTAACAGATTCCCCGTGTTTGAATCCCACTGTGGCTGTACCAACTTGACTATAGAGAAGCAACAAAGCAGCTAAGTGCCTGGGCAAGGAGAGGAGGCAGGGTGTGTAGGCAACTGGGGAGGAGGGGTTTGAGGGTGCAGGGGGGGGGGGGGGTGATATATATGTATAAAAAAATCCAGAGTCCAGTAATCAAAGCTAATGGCTCCATTGTGTCTAAAAAGCATCTGATAGCTTTAGAGTGCAGCGATGAGTGAGGAGAGGAGGCGCTGAGGAGGTGTGGCCGAGGGTCAGTATGTGTGTGTGTGTGTGTGTGTGTGTGTGTGAGTGTGTGTGAGTGTGTTTGAGGCAGCAGGGTTAACACCTGCTCCTTTGTGGCTTAAAAGCCGAGCCAGGAGTAAGCAAGCAGCGGGCGCGTGCGCACACACACACACACACACACACACACACACACACACACACACAGGCTCTTAAAAGGGTTATTACTGTGGCTTTTTAGCAGCCTGTGTGTTTTTGCTTTATTATTATATTCAGCATAGTTATGATTGTCAGTCCCTGTGCTCATGGGGGCCGTGGCCTGTGTGCACTGCCTGTTGCCTCTGCACAGTGTACAATCATGTGTACCATTCAGGTGCAGGAAATTACAGGGAGAGTGATGGGTGGTGTGTGTGTGTGTGTGTGTGTGTGTGTGTGTGTGCGCGTGCATGTGTGTGTGTTGGGGGACTGGGTGGGTAGGTGGGTAGCTTTAACAACAGGGTTTGTTTCCCGTTCCATACCATGTAGCCTTTGTTTCCGTCTCTCTTTTGACTAAGTGTGCAGGACAGTGCCTTCACTATGTGAGAGACTGGTGAGTTTTTTGTTTTTTTTTCCCGAGAATTACAGATATGATCGTCTCTTTGTGTCAGCGTTACCTTTGGTGTGTTTCAATGGGAACATTCTGAGTGAGGGTTATTATAGCAGCTCTTTTGAAGCAGAGGAAGGACAATTAACTGTGGATGTGTGCAGGAATACAGTGAGAGCATTGAGAAATTTCCACTGATGGTCTCTCTTCTCTCTCCCTCCTTCTGTTTCTCCTCCATGCTTTGTCTCCCTCTTTTCTCCATCACAGATGAGTGTGGAGGGTGATGACAAGCGAACACGCACCCGGTCCAAGGGAATCAGAGGTAAATGTTTGTCATGTCTCTCCATCATGTCAGGGCCTGTCTGTTATAGGGCCTTAATTTAATACACATTCACTCACAGTCCTTCATGCACACATCAGTTCCTCTTTATCTCGGCTGAAAAGACTTTAGACCAACTTTAATTTCATCTTGACTATGTTATATTAAAGGCAGATCTTGCAGTGTGGACCAGTGAGCTCCACTTCTGTCTGAACCAGCAACATTTTTACAGCTTTTATTTAAACTCAGTTTAAACTCTAGCGTTCCAGTGCAAACCATGCTTTATGATGTTACTAATCTAAGTATATGAACATGTTTGTATAATATTTTGTGAACTGCTAAACATGAATGTACACACATCAGGGGAAAAGTGGCAGCATGAAAGAATTCAGCGCAGAAAAAGAATCAGTGCAGATGATTTCTGTTCATATCATATCAGACCCCACACACTGCTACTTTAATTTAAACTGATATTTTTGACAAAACAGATACAGATTTGCATATGAGTGAGTGTGTGTGTGTGTGAATGTTAGCGTGTATATTGATACATGTCTTTCTTCATGTGTTTGTATGTGTACAAACGTGTGTGTGTGTGTGTGTGTTTGATGTTTAGAAGTGAGACAGCAGAGCAACAGTTCACAGGGCGTTCAGAGCGCAGGAAGGCGTCCAGTCATTCCAACTGCATGATGAAAGACTGAGAAACTCATATGCTGTACACACAAACACACACATGACTCACACATCAGTGTGTGTGTATGCCTCAGTGTGTGTATTGTTTATGCTCTTAGTGTATCTTGATACTCAGGCTCTTTCTGACATGTGATTAATGCATGTGATATGGGAGCCCAGACTGAATTCTCCAGGATTGTATTGTTTTCTCGTTTGCTCCAAATGAAAATAGGATATTTCTCCAAACTCATTCTATCGCTCAACTCCCAATCGATGCCTATAGCCAGCTGAGATCGCTGTGTGTGTGTGTGTGTGTATTTGTGAGTTTGTGAGCAGAGCTTGATTTATGTTTTGAAGGCAATTACTATAAGTTGTCCCAGAAAGAAGGTCTGTTTTCTACTGATGAAGGCAGTTTTCCTTTTAATTTCATTTTCCCAATTATGATAACTAAAGTGCAACAATTAATCATGTTTTATTGCTGAAGTCTGCATATAATTGTCATTTTTTTTCTGAACAGTTTGGCTGATTTAGGTTTTCTCCTGTGTGTATGCTTTTGTGTGTGTGTTTGCCTGTGTGTGTGTGAGTGTGTATGTGTTATTTTATACAGTATGTTTGTGCAGGCCAGCGTTTGTTTTGTGTTGGCCTTTGTGAATGTGTGTTTATGTGTGTGTATGTTTGCATGCAGATATGTGTGTGTGTGTGTGTTTGTATGTGTAGCTCAGGAATGTGTTGGTGTGTGTTTTTTCTCTCCTGATCATACAGTCAGCAGTGTGTAAGCTTCTATGAGGAGGCCTCATGGGAATCTTATGCATTTGTGATTTATTGATCTGAGTTTCTTTTAGCAGAGCGGCTTTCTGAGCAGTCGTTCACCTTTGTTCTCCCTCCCTGTATCTTTTTTTCTCCTCCTCCCCCTCCCCACCCCCCTCTCTTTCTCTCTCAGTTCCTATTGAGCTCGTAGGACAAGAGCTGAGGTAAGGAAACACCTTCATCTTTGTGCAAATCCCTTTCATAAAGTTCTTTTATCTGCACCGCAGAGCACCCCCCGGCACTCGTAGAATCACTATCAGTGCTTCTTTAGATGATGTCGTATATTATTATTTTTTTATTTCTTATCATCAGCGCTCCTCTGCTCGTGGTCAGTGCCTCCAACAGGCTGCTATTGATTTCTCACAGCCTTTTGCTATTTCCTGCTATGAACACATGCAGTAGATGCAATGAAAGGGGCGTATGATCTTTTTGCAGTCCGATCGAAGGATACAGTGTGAGCAGAGAGGATGGTGAAGGGCGAGGACTTTGTTTTTCTCCTGGCTTACCTTCCTCGTTCTCCTCTTCCCCTTTCCCACCCAGGTGGTAGCCTTTCAGGGCCTCACTGCTCTCCAAGCCCATTGTCCTCCTTCCTCTGCCTCCTTCGATATTATTTTTTCATCCTCTCTCATTTTGTCACACTTCACCTCTGAGCATCGATCTGTGCTCAGCACTCCAAAATAACCTTTTGCTTTGTGCATTAAGGAAAAGAAAAAAAGAAACGGTTAGGGAGGCCAGAGATCAGCTCATTTAAAATGCAAATGTAGTTTTTTTTTTAATAAGTGAAATTAATAATAAGGATAATTGGAGTAATAAAGGGCAATTGCTGGGGGAAGTTAATGAGAATTGAAATGAGCCGTCCTGAGGGGTCATAGCAACCTGAATCAGAGGAGAGAGAGCGAGAGAGAGTGGGGGCGAGGCCTGCTGATGATGAGTGGTGAGGAGAGCCGAGCAGGGGAAATTACAGCAGGTCTCCGCTGATCCTTATCGCTCATACGAACAGGATATAGGCCAGGGTTGATGTACGACATACAATATTATGTTCTCTGCGGCTTGATGCCACCTGCATTCATGCATTATGTGTGTCTGCTAGACAGATGGTGTGTGTGTGTGCGTGTGTGTGTGTGTGTGTGTGTGTTACATATCGTGCATGTGCATTTGTATGACATGTGTGCTCAATTTGCATGTCTTTGCCTTGCTTTGCTTTATCTTAATTTACTTTGTTTATTGTCTGTGGTTATCATTGCTTCTGCATAGGGACTAAAATGCACCATGTCTTAAACATATCTCTAACCTCCATCCATCCCATCCAGCTGCCCCACCCCTGGATGCAATGGCTCTGGCCATATCAGTGGGAGATACTCACGACACAGAAGGTAGGACAGATTAAAAACCCACCCTCTGTCTGTCCTTCTTCTCTGTCTGTCTGTCCTCCTCATCCTCTCTGCCACACAGCACCTCGCTTTGCAGAGAAAACCACATATCACTTTTTTAAAGAAATAAACCACACTTGCCCATAAATTTGGAACAAAATATTTTGACCTCTTCTCATGAAATGATTGTGACAATGTGATTTTTTCTTGATAGATGAAGATGAAAATAGATGAAGTGTATCTTCTCAAAACTTTATTGATCAAACATATCACAGTGAACATGAAACCACAAGTTACCTGATGTGTATAAACAGGAATAAAAAGAGGAACGTGTCTGAACCAAAATTACTCCATCTTTATGGGCAATGGTGTAATAGTTGGACCTGGGCAATAAGCTTTTTTTGCTTTCGTCAGATGTCAAGATCAACACATCTCTCATGTGTGTACAGTAATTATGAAGCTCTGGTTAGCCATCGCATAGCATAGTTTAGCATAAAGACTGGAAGCTTTGGTCAAAGGTAACAAAATCCACCTCCCAGCACCTCTGAACCTCATACGTTATAATTTTTTTAGTGTAAAAGCGTGATTTTAGGGGGTGTTTTGTTGAAATTGCATTGCATTTCACCCTTTTATAAAGTAAAAAAGTAAAGTAAAGTTAATAAAGCGCTTCAGACATACTTTTTTTTTTTTGCTTGTGGACAGAGCAAGGCTACCCCAATCCCCTTGTCCAGTCTTTTCCAGTCCAGCTTCTGGCTGTAGCTTCATATTCAGATAATTACTTGAGTCACCAACTGTTTTTTTTTAAAACATAACTTTGAGTTGCAGAAATATTCTGAAAACTTCTGATCTTCTTTCTCTTTTGTCTTGTTTGGGGACTTCTGAGTTAGACGAGCGTTACAGTGCCTTCATTGAAAATTTCTTTGTTTCTGGAGCAAAAAATAAAGACATAGACACAAGGTTAGAATCACAATTTTTAGAGCTCACAATGAGACGTACTGTACTGATTTTATCTTTTGTTATTATGTAAATTGCAGGCGTTCATGATATGAACACGTTTCAAGGATACTGAATGACCCCTGACAGGGGCCAAAGTCAGACTGGGAAAAAAGGAGCACATTAATTATGTAATCTTGAATAATCACATGCCAGTGAGAGGAGCTGTTTTTGATATTACACAAAACTCCCACAGCCCCTCAGTGTAAACCTCAGTAACAAAGCTTTCAGTGGAGAGCAGTGTGACGTGCTTTCCTCAGGTTTTTATTCCAGCTTCATCCTCCCTCCCTGCTCGTCTGTGTCGCTTACCCTCAGAGACCTTGCGAGACTCGGGGCAGCTCACTGGCTTGTGACTCCTCTTTATTGAGGGGCAGATATTAGCTATCTGTTTACATGTGTATTCATTCAGCAGGCAATTTCAGATGCACTTTGTTTATAGATCGTCCCTCAGTCTCCCTCGGCGTCTCCCAGGTGAGAGTAAGAGGGAGTTTATTGGATTTCACCCTCCGCTGCCTCGCCCGCCCGCTTCTCCATACAAGTTGTTCATTAAGCGTTCCAGTCAATTGGCTGAGATTGGTTGTGATGTCTGAGTAAGCCAGCATGGCGCCCCCCCCAGGCCACATGTTTGGACTCGCACTATCTGCTGCTCCATCCTTCTTCATGTCAAAACACATACACACCCTCCATTATGCTGCTTAAAGTCACTCATGGACATGATGAGGTGCATGAGGTTTTATTGGACGTGTTAGAGCAGATTTGTGATTTCTAATTACAGCCCTGCTTGGTATTCATGATGATTTTCTCTCTGCTCTCTCTTACTTTTCCTTCTATCTTTCTCCATCTTTCTTTCCCTCCATTAGTGTTCTGGGTTGCCCAATAGCAAGAAAGCGTCGTCTAGAGGAAGCCGAGGCCGAGCAGGAGCAAGAGCAGGATACAGAGCGGCCTGCCTCCAAGAGGAAGGCCCACCCCCTGAAACTGGCCCTGGACGAGGGCTTCAGCGCAGAAAGTGACGCCAGCAGTGAGGCTGAGGGCGAGGGAGACAAGGATGAGGAGCGAGCAGGAGAGACCAAGGAGGTGGAGAAGGAGGAGAGGGAGGCATCTGTAGAGGAGGAGATGACAGAAGACCTGATGCAGGATGGACAGACGAATGGACAAGAGGACGATATACAGCAGCAGGAAGAGGAGAGAGAAAAAGAGACATATCAGAAGGAGGAGAACACATTTGCAGCTGATGAAGGTAGGCTTTTCCTGCTCCAGACAGTCGTCATACTGTCGTTGTCCTGTTTCCTATACCAAAGCAAGACATTCAAGGTTGTCTAATTAGGATCCTGGTATTTTCTGACATTTTATAGATTAAATAATAAACTGATTAAAGGGGTACTGAAGTGAAGTGGACTGATATATCCAGATTTTAAGTCTCTTGTGTTGTTTAAACTCTAAACCACGCTGTCACCAGATGTGGAGGCAAAGAAAACAAATGAAATGATCCATCTGACAGAGAGGCTACAAAAAGTCTCTGCACAGGTCTGTAATATTACAGGAGGGGACTTGTCATGCCTCCTAATGACCGCTTGGGGCACTAGAACTTTGTGAATGACTTTCATGGAGAAGCTGTTCTACATCTCCACACTCACAGCCGGTCACAGCAGGTGTTTTATCTCATTGTGAGTTCACAGTGAATGACTTAGCAGGCAGGAAAATGATGCCAGTGATGATACAGATATCGCTGACGACAGCTTTAGCTCACTGCATGACTCACGTTTTCCTGCGTGTCACAGCTCTGACCTCTTCGTCTCTGCTTCCACAGAAGAAGAGTGTGTGATCATTGAGCCTGAGCAAGAAGCGGCGCCACCTGCTGCTGAGTGCCAGTCTCCCTCTCAAAGCGCTGAAGAGGTGGCCAACTCTCTGCTCCACCTTGGCCGAGTCTCCAGAAACAATGCTCCAACTGTGGCCACTCAGCAGCCTGTTGCTATGGAGACTGAGGAGGATGTCACCGTGGCAGCTGAACAGGGTGAAGAAGCAAAGGACGAGCAGGAGGAGGACAATGAGGGGGAAGAGGAAGAGGAGGAGGTTATGCACAGAGTTCAAGTTTTGGAAGAGTCAGCCGCTGTGCAGAAGGAAGGAGCTGAAGTAGAAGAGGAGTTGGAGGATGAGCAAGAAGAGTGCCCAGTCAGCAACCACGAGAGCCAGGAGAACCACCGTCATGTGACCGAAGATGTCCACCATAAACAGATCAAAGATGTAGAGAAGGAGGAAGAGGAAGAGATGGCAGTGCCAGCACAGCGGGTCACTCCAGCAGAAGAAGAGGATGAGGAGAAAGACAAAGAAGACCGCAGGGAGGTGAACCACATCCTGCCCATTTCTGATGTGCCAACTGCCATCCGCACCATCACCAGCACCGCCGCAGCTCAGGGAACACACATCGAAGCTCAAGACCACAGAGCCAGTCCTCAGGAGGACTACAAATCACACAGGGGTAGTCCCCTTGAAAACTACAACACCAACAGAGCCAGTCCACTTGACAAATATGACTCTCATAAACGTAGCCCGCCTCAGAACTACAAGGCCAGTCCTCCTTTAAGCTACAGCTCCCACAGGGCCAGTCCACTTGAGGACTACTTTCCCAACATTCGAGGTGAGAACTATAAAATCCACAAAGCCTCGTCCTCGGCCTCTCCCGACATCATCGAGGTGAGATCAGATAAGTCAGAGGAGAAAGACTTCGATGACATGGACGGGGATGATGAGCGCGACGATGAAGACAGCCTGTCACAGCGCTCCACGGTGACGGACGAGTCAGAGATGTTTGACATAACCCGAGGGAACCTTGGCCTGCTGGAGCAAGCCATCGCCTTGAAGGCGGAGCAGGTGAAGCCGGCTGGGCCCAGAGAGCTGCTTTGCGCCCCAGATATCCACCACCAGCGATACTTTACCATGGATGACAGGCCCAAGCACCTGGACATCATCCGCAAAAGCTACTTCAGCAAAGGTAGGGCAGAGGTACAACATGTGCTGAAATATCAAAAGTTGCCTTGGGTAGGCAATACATCAGGAACATTCAGTTTACTTATTTTGTTAAAGCTACGTTAGCATCACGTGGCTGTGCTGCTACAAGCAGGGCTGTCACCTTGATGGTGAATTCAAGGACGCTCTGATATCTGAGGCTTGATATTCATCTGCTGATGGTATCATTTTTTTTCTTAAGCTACAAGCATTGACAAGAATAAAGACGACAACGTGTCACAAGAAAGTTTTACATTTTCAAACTTTCTGTAGTGTTGGAGAGCAGTGAGCGGTAAACCAAATCATCTGCATGATACACAGAAATGATTGGACCATACATTTAGTCACACATAGATCAGCATACAGAAAATGACGTTTTAAAACAGCACAAGGTGTCATGTGCTGAACTTTGGGAGCGGAGCATACAAATAAACACACTGTACCAATTAAACAGCGATGAGTCACAGAGCTCTGTTTTGATCCTCACTCCTCCATTGTGACGGAGATGAAGTGGTTCCAGCTGAATAGACTTCCATGAAGAGCTGAGAGGAAGTGCTTGAGCGAGGAGGAACAACCGTGAGGGAGGGAACATGAGAGAGATGACAACATGGAAGAGAGAGGGAAGAGAATGGGTGCAAGTTGTTCCGCAGTCAGCGGTGTAGTGTTTGTTTACATGCTGCATGTGTTCGGGCCTTGTATTTCGCAGTTGGCACGCTGCCCACTTGTCATGCTCCTCACAGTATAGCAGTAGTGTGATTACATGCCTGGTGCTGCCCTCTCCTTGGCCTCAGCTCCCTCCTGTGGTGACGTTCCTGTTCTGCTCACTGCTAATTAGGAGATGCGTGTCTCGTTAACATTCAATTTGAAGGCCAATAGAGCATCACACCATCCTCTTGCTCCTTTTCCCTCTCTCCAGTGCCACCGATACTGGCTGGCCTACCTCCAGTAGCTGTAGGGAGCAGCAGGCATATCTAACTGTGCGTAAATTAGAGTGGTACGATTTCCTCCTCGTGTATTTTGTCTGCATATAGGATAAGCAAGTCGACTTTGTTCAAGTTAACTTTGGAAAAGCTGTAATATTTCTTAAATTTGATAATATTTCATCCTTGACAGCATTTACAGGAACACAAATCACATTTAGACAAGTGCTTCAAACACGTTGTGCATTTACATAAGCCACGAGGAGCAGATACAGATGGTGTTGCTTTTGTACAGTCGTCTGAAATATGTCTAGATTTCACGCTCAGCCAAGCAGACTGTCTGATGGCATTAACCACTTGCGTTTGTCCTCCCTATTCATCCCACCTTCCCCTCTTCTCTTTTCACTCTTGTTTCTCCATTGACCCTGTCCTGTCCTCCTCTATCCAGAGAGCAGTAGGCCAGAGAAGAGGGAGATCAAGTGTCCCACCCCAGGTTGTGATGGAACAGGTCACGTGACCGGTCTTTACCCCCACCACCGCAGCCTGTCAGGCTGTCCGCACAAGGACAGGATCCCCCCGGAGAGTGAGTTGTCTTCAGTTGCTTAGGAGATGAAAATAAGCACGGAGAGAAGAAAAGTGACAACAAAGGACAGGCTGACAGGAAGTCAGACATCAAAATAGCTGCAATATTCACCATTTTGTAATATTTACCATAGTTAAGAAGAGGGGAGGGTCAGAAGAAGATATTACAATGCCAGGGTGGGTCTAGCTTTTTTCTAAAAGGAAATAAGAGATTCGACATCTCTCCTTGTCAAAGTCCTGTACATGAAAAGAGTGTTTGAAATTGGATTGTGGATTTCTCTGACTGTGTGTGTGTGTGTGTGTTCCTCCTCAGTTCTAGCCATGCATGAGAATGTGCTGAAGTGTCCAACTCCTGGCTGCACTGGTCAGGGCCATGTTAACAGCAACCGTAACACACACCGCAGGTATTCATTCACACCTTCATTACAGTACAGAATCTGTGTAGATGTGTGTTCATTTGATTGTCTGCATCTTTGCAGTTGAGAGCGTCATGTACAAAGTGTATATTCCCGTTGATGTATTTGCAGGCTCATATATTCATGTATGCAGGACAGCAAATGTGTCAGTCCGCAGCAGTGTGATGCAGATCTGCGTGGTCAGCAACATGCTCTCCTTTTGATATTCATATTCTTTCTCTTCCTCCATCCCTCCAGTCTGTCTGGATGCCCCATTGCTGCTGCAGAGAAGCTGTCCAAGGGCCACGATAAGCCACATCTCTCTCAGCCAGGCAGCGAGCACCTCAATGACAGAGTGCTGAGGTGAGTAATCGGTCAAAAAGTATCCAATCGTATGATTGGCTTGCTACACATAATAAGTATGGTCACCAAATAGCGATAAAAGTCAAAAGTCAAAAATATAACTGAATACATTAATTAGATAAGTGTAAAAAATGACTTAAGGCTTTACACTTCCCAGTTAAGCTAATGTCCAAAAGAGATGGGTACAAAGAGAAGAGAAAAGGGCTTTTTAAATTTCTTCAAATCTACCTCTTTATATGTTAATATGTCTTTATATGGTAATTAGCTATTTGCATGCACTGTACATTTATCTCCATAAGACTGTCTTCCATTACCTGCAGTGTTAGTTGTTGGAATATTTAAGTAAAGTAAGTCAGTTTCACTTAGCAACAACCAAGCCGAAATCCCCTAACTTCATCAATCCAGTGCTGCATTAACAGTGAACAGTGAAGACACTGCTCGGTCCAATACAATACAGCTCTCTTCAGCAAGAACCACAGTGGAGTCTTGGACATTACTGCGTTATCCGAGACTTTTTTTTTTTTTTTTTTTAGATGTGTACGATTAATCTTCTTAATGTCAAAAACCTTCTAATTAGCATCATTTAGCTAACGTTGTTAGTGTTATTTTTCCAGAAGAAAAACTTTAAGCACTGTTACAAGAGTTCATGCAGTGATGTCAGGGAGTATGCAGTATATAGATAATTAAACATCAATCATACTATTAACTATAAGTTAATAGTATAATGAAATTAGTTACAGCAACTACACACACACTATCTCATTATAACACAAGCAGGAGGAAAATAGAAAATGTCTGTTGGGTAATAAATAAAGATTAAACGTGTGCTACGAGCAAAAAGGGAAATAAATATATTGGACATAAAGGATATAAATAATGTTTCTCTTTTTTTAACAGTTAATGGGAGGTTATAGGAAAAATATAAAGAAAAGTATAGAGTTTTTACATTTCATTTGAATTAAAAGTATTCACATTTAATGTATTCAGTTTTATTTTTGACTCGTGATGACCCTTAAGTGATGGGTGGGCATAATGAACCTGTTTCCTCCAATATAACCCCACACGGCTGAATCCTCCTCAAGGTTAGCTAGTTTACAACTGAGCCACAGAGGCAATCCTGACCTTGGTTATTGTGCCTCTCACAAGGGGTAAAGCTGGCCTGTGAATGGCTCAGTTTAACGAGGAGGTCTTGAAGCATTCAGTCCGGCGGTCCAATCATTACTGTCACCTCACATACTGAGATCTCTTTATCTCCATTCATCTCTCCAACTGGTCAGACGCCGTGATCATGGCCAGAAGAATGATAATTAACACAAACCAGACACTGGTATTATGCTAAGTCCACGCTCTTCCTCATTGGTATTTTAATTAATAATGCAGCTGATAAGCTAATTATACAAGTTGTAGGGGCATTGCGGGGGGATAGGAAAAATAATTGCTTTCCTCGAGGAAAACCTCATCAGTGGTCGGACAAAGCATCAAGGATTAAAATATAATAAGGCTTGCTTTGTTTTTCCTTCTAAGATTGTTATTAAAATTAGCTCAGTTGTCTGTTATGTATGTAGCTGAAGAATTCCTCGGTGTGGTCTATGTTCTAAAGGAATCCATGCCCAATAAATAAAGATCCCCTGTGATCAGTGCTACAAAGTTTCTGACTGTCATAAAAATCCTCCAGATGTGATTGTGTATTTTTAGCGTGACTACAGAACAGGTCATGCAACTTATTAATGAGCGTATGCTTAGAGACCAGAGACTATGATATGGGCGTCAGTGAAAATGATGAGGAAGATGGCTAGACTCCCCCTGCCTCCATCCTGCACACCACCACCCCGCCTCCCTCTTTCACCCTTCTTTCTTTGCCGCTCTCCTCTCCTCCTCCTCTCTTCTTTCTCGCTCCCCCCGCCCTTCTGCCTCTCCCTGGTCTATCAGTGGATTTACGCCAACAGGTCTGACAAAAGCCCAGGCTCTCCAGGAAAACGAGAGGGCTTAAAGCTCATAAATTCCATGCTGTACAACATGCAAATGTGCCCTCTGCTGATAAGAGAGCTTTTAATCCTGCTGCACTCCTGCTAAGTACACCGTTGCCCCTATCTTTACTCTCTCTGTGTCACTCTACCTCGCTCTCTCATTCTCTCTTTCTCTTATTCTCTTTTTTCTCTCCTCTATTTGTTTTTTTATGTTTATTGTGTGACTCTTTATTGTGCAATCCTTTTTTATATCCCATCTCTCCTTGCTATTCTATTCTATTCTGCTCAGTTCTACTCCATTCTATTTTCTGCTTTATTTCTTCTAAATTCCCCTCCTGCCCCACCCTGACGTCCTCTTGTTCTCCCCCTCACAGGCCTATGTGCTTTGTGAAGCAGCTGGAGGTGCCCCAGTATGGCAGCTACAGGCCCAACATGGCACCCGCCACACCTCGTGCCAACCTGGCCAAGGAGCTGGAGAAGTACTCCAAGGTGTCCTTCGATTATGCAAGCTTTGACGCTCAAGTGTTCGGGAAGCGCATGCTTGCTCCAAAGATGCCCACCAGCGAAACCTCACCCAAAGCCTTCAAAAGTAAGAGAGGGCTTTCTTTTGCCCTGAATACGATGTGTCGGCTGAGGCTGATTCTTCTTTTTTTTATTGCTTTTTTTTTTACTCAGTATGATTGGTATTGCATTCAAGGTATAACTCCACATTTTATGAAACATGTTTATTCACTTTCTTGCTGAAAATTAGATGAGAGGATTGATACCAATTTTATATCTGTGCATTAAATATGAAGCAGGTGACAGTTATATGCTTGATAAATCATGTATGAAGACTGAATCTTTTTTGGTTACTCAATGCCAAAAGTCTTTCTTCTTATAATCTATTATCTTTCTTGTTTTTATGCAATTGCTCTGTTGCCTTAAGAACTGTTAGTTGTTGTCTATTTCTGTTTTTACTCTTTTCTACTACTGTTCTGTGAAGCACTTTGGGCTACAATTCTGTATGAAAGGTGCTATATAAATAAATAAAGTTGATTTGAGTTGAGTATATTACAGTACACATTTCTTTCTTTTTTCTTCTCCATTTGGTTGTGTCCTACTTTTTTAATCACCTGATCTAAGTTGACTTTTTTCTTCTCCTACAGCTAAGCCCTCATTCCCCAAGTCATCATCGCCCAGCCTCAGTCTCCACGGTTACGGGAAGAGCTCCTCCTTGGCCTATGACTACTCCCATGATGCAGAGGCCGCTCACATGGCTGCCACTGCCATCCTGAACCTGTCCACACGCTGCTGGGAGAAACCTGAAAACCTCAGCACCAAACCCCAAAACAAGGTTAATAGACTGTTATCATTTATGTTTTTTTTATCTTCATAATTAGCACTTTAAGGATCGTAGTTAATCATAAAAGGAATGAGAATAAATCCCTCCTGTTTCTTAGGTGATCATACAGCAACGTATAAATCTGAAATTGTTGTTTATGGGCGATGCCATTATTGTAAAGTTATTAGCCTGCTCGTCTCAGCTCTCGCTGAAAGAGATTATTAGCTGATTGTAGTGCAGATTGAAACATTGCAGGCCACAGCTGGTGAGATGAGAGAGGATGGCAGTGGGTGTGCCTCTCCTCTCCTCTCCCCATCAACTCTGCATGAATATATCATCAGGAGACATTGGCTTACAGCAACAGGATGGTGTTGAGATGCAGTTGCATCACCTTTTTCGTCCTCTTTCATCCTTTCATCCCTCCATCCCACACACTTTTCATGTTGTTATTGAATTTGGCTCACTGCCAGCTCCCTGGATTACTTTTCCACCAGGTAGCCTTTTTTCATTATCTGCCGGATGGATCTCCCACCACTCTTTCTTTCATTCTCTTTTCACATCTCCTTTTACTCTTTTTATTTCCCTCTTTTCCTCCCTATGTAAGTCTCACCGATTCCCCCTCTGTCTATACCTCTCTATCTCTCACTCACTTCCCCTTTCCCCTCTCTGTGCACAGGAGGTGTAATTGGAGCACCACTTTCCCCCATATTGTGATTTTTAAAAGCCCTTTTGCCTCACAGAGGAGAGAAAGTGACTGCTTCATCATTTTTCGATTTCCTGACATGGTTTTAGGAAGATAAAAAGAGAAGATTAATGTCTCTGGCAGCAGAGCAGAGCAAGGTGTTGTTCAGCAAGGCACTGATCCAAGATCAGGCCTTAGCTGCACAGCATTACAGCACAGATCAACCAGGGACTGATCTGGAATCAGAGATGGAGCCAGTGGAAATCCAATATTGAAACATTGGAACACTGAGCTCATCAACCAGGGACAGTTCTGGGAACAGTTCCCATTTTTTTCTCCTCTTCTCCTAACCCTTTGATTTTTCTGGCCCCTGACCAGCCCATATGAGCGCCATTTTAGATGAATGCTGAAAACATGGCTCATCTCAGCCCTGTGTTTCTGTTCACCTGCCAGCACTATAATAGAGCGCGAGAGATGAGCCATACTGTTGCTGCTGTTGGCAAAGTATTTGCAGAGTACATTAGACATCATTACTAGCATGCTTAAGCGATGAAGGCGGTATTCTGAACTCGAACATGTGGCACTCTGAACTGCTGCATGACTGTTTAAATGTTTGTTTGGTTCATGCTCAAGGGCAATTTTACAAGAAGGTGAAGGTCGATGGGCTGAAATAGGAAGAAATCAACTATTAGAGTTGAGTGTAATCTGAATGTGACTGTGGGTTGTAGGAAGTTATGACTCAGGAGAGGAGGTGTGTTAATGTATGCACAGGGCTGCAATTGAATCTGCTAAGAGGGTAATTAATTTAATCACCATCATCATCATCATCATCATTGTACAGGACGGCCTCTCATGTACACTGAAGTGCACCAGAGGATACTCCATTAGTCATTTATATTTGACAATACTTAATTAGTTGGTTCTGTATTTTTTCACAGTTAACGACTATGTATGGATCCCTGGTTAATAAAAAAATAAAACAGTTAATACTATTATTGACTCAGTAAATCAGAAATAAATCAGGTAACTATTATGAAATGTCATTTTATTATTTTTACTTTCATAAGAATAATTTGTCCTCACCTGTCAGCCCACCATCATGTGCATAACTGCTAATTTGGCCAGCAAGCAAGCAAGCTTAGCTTTGGTTAGCTCGTGTGTCCTAAGGCAGCAGTAATGGCAGTAGCCTGATGCTTGGGAGATGTACTGTGTATCAAATAAAGGCAAAAATGACAAAATTATATATTTCATTTGACATATTGATAGTCTCATTTAATATTGAACACTCTGGGATGCCATAACTTCAGTTCACAAAGGTAATGTAATGTATGAAAAGCTCATGATGCTGCGATATGGCCTCACGTCTGAGCATCCTCATGTTCTCTCCAGGAAATGGACATTGAGGTGGACGAGAACGGCACCCTGGACCTGAGCATGAAGAAGCCCATCAAACGCGAGGGCAGTCTCTCCGGCACCAGTCCGGGGGTTCGATCCCCGGACCCTTCTTCCTCTTCTTCCTCGCTTCATCACGGTGGAAGCAGCGGGATGACATCACCAAACCTTCACGCTTACAAGCAGGAGGAGTGGGAGGGACCTCTGGATTACACCAAACCCAACCGCCAAAGGGAGGAGGAAATGGACGAGGTCAGTACAATTAGACAAGCAAAAGAACGAGCTCCAAACACGCAGTGTTTCCTATGATATTATTCACAGAGGAAGTGTTGCAACATAAATAATAACAGACAAAATTCCCCCAAAGCTTTTTGAAGAAGAAACTCTTACTTGTTTACATCACTTTGTCTTTCTCTAATCCCCTCGCCTTATTTCCTGTCCCCTTGTCCTCTTTCTATTATTCATTTATTTCACAGAAATACAGAGTTACTGTACAGTTAAAACACTGCACCGTGTAACAGAGGTGGTGTGTCAGGTGCATTGCACCATCCTGACTTTGGCATATGCAAATTTTACTCCTTTGAACTTTTTCAAAAGAAATATAAAGGGCTTTGAGTGTAAATTTTTTATGAGACACTCTGCATCACAAAATAATAGAAAAGGGATCAGAGTAGAGACTTATGTGCACATGATTTGCAAACTTTCTTTCCTTGAATACATACTGTATATGCAAACTACTGTGAGACAGTCTTTCATCAAAACAGATCTAAAAAATCAATACAACAACACATTAGTACAATTTAAATGATCAGAAACACTGATGAATTACAGCACATTTGGGCTCATCTTCTATCTTTTAATTGATTTTTTCAGATGGAGCACACAGGCCAGTCATTTGTCTCATCTGACCCAGAGGACTGCGACATGATGCAGGACTGTCTGGAGGAGAGGAAGTACCCGGGAGAGGTTACAACCCCGAGCTTCAAGGTCAAGTTCCAGCCCAAGGATAGCAAGAAAGAGCTGCTCTCGTAAGTAACAAGAGTCTATAGCATTAAGCTAAATGCTAACACCAGCCTGATAACAGTACAGCGGTATTAGTTTTCGTCACAAACCAAAGTAGTTGACACATAAATATTTTGACCTGATCAGGGTGAAAAGTTAGGTTAAGGCTAAGCAAAGCTATTACAACTGATCCTAAGGGAGGCATGAGTATCAAATTTCACTCAATAGCTGGGGTGATATTTCATAAACATGAATGTCTCTGCACCATTTTATGTTATATTGATATGTTATATGTTATATTTCAGTCTGGACCAAAGTATTGGACCCACATTGCATCCATATAGCAACACCGCAAAACATGATGGAAAATGAACTTCTTATATTTAGTCAGTAATGTTGTGACTGAGTCCTTGTCCTCTGTCTAACTCCCGGTCCAGGTGCCCTACACCTGGATGTGATGGCAGCGGTCACATCACTGGAAACTATGCGTCCCATCGCAGGTATGCACCGCCGCAGACTGATTTAGGTGATATAGTATGCTAGTTCTCTATATAGAAACTCTTATATTAATGTTAGCTCTGCTTAGACTGAGAGGGTACAAAGCGGACGCCCCACAACTAATTCAGATATTTTATTTGATCATGACATGCCAGAGGCAATAATGTAGCGTGGGCCCAGGAAGCAAAGACAGTCATTGACTTTGATATGCATCAGTAATTTACCTCTTGCCGTCCGTCCTCTTTTTCTTAAATGACCTTGGTATGCCTTGCATTCTTGATTTCCCTTCACTCACTGTCTTTCTCCTCTCTCCTTTCACTCCCCTCACACTCTCCTCGCCCCCTTTTTTCATCCTTCTCTTCTTCTGCCTGTCCTTCGCTCTTTTTCTCCTTTCTCTCAGTCTGTCTGGGTGTCCTCTCGCTGATAAGAGCCTTCGGTCCCTCATGGCGGCCCACACCCCTGAACTCAAGTATGTCTGCTCTACACCTTCACTGCCTTCTCACTGCCACTTCAATGCACTGCTACTGACACCGTCCAATGCCACAATGCTTTATTTCGCAGACGTTAACTTATCTTTTGTCACCGGCTGCTGCCTCTGTTGCTGCTACCTCTGTCACGGTGTTTTTTTCTGCATCAGGCTTGGACTATGCTTGCTTTTACTTCAGTCAGTTCATGTAGATGTGATGAATGATGATGTCACAGCTCAACAGACGGATAGAAGAAGTGTTTAAATGGCAAAAGGCCTGAATGAATTGAAAACAAACATTGCTCGCAAGAATGAATACGAAAATGAGCAATGTTCATAAACGGCCCATTACTCTGCATAATGCCATTTTCTATGAAACATCTACAGTGTTATGTCTTCTGCCAGGCTTGTATTAAATGTTAAACATTGCTCTGCCCTTTCCCAGATGCCCCACTCCAGGATGTGACGGCTCAGGTCACATCACAGGAAACTACGCTTCCCACAGAAGGTAACAAACATAAAATACAAATGCCAAATACACACACACACACACACACACACACACACACACACACATACACACACACATGCACACAGTCAGTCAGAGAGGCCTAGTGACAGTTCATTGTAGAATTAGACAGGGATCACATACTCACACATTTCCATTATCCTATTTTTGGCCATATTAGGCGTTTTCTTTGAGTTGATTTAGTTTGTAATTTGGTTGAACAACCTCTGTAGACTTATTCTACCTTATATTATTATCTCCCTTTATCAAGCAAACACTTCACCAGACCTTTTTTCAACCCTATGTTATCAATTCCATACTTTCTGTTTTCAGTCTCTCTGGGTGCCCGCGTGCCAAGAAAAGTGGAATTAAAACTCCTACCAAGGACAACCAGGAGGACTCCGAGCTTTTAAAGTTCGTACCGCTCAGAAAGCCATAATGTCTGCTTTTAGCGAGACTGACGGTAAAAGTAAAATGCAATAAAAAAGAAAGAGAGGAAGAAAGAGAGAGAGAGAGAGAGAGAGAGAGAGGGAAATCACTGTGAATCATATGCAGAGGTAGTGACCTGCCCCCATAACTGAATCAAACGATCAGGCCCTTACTGATGGGAAAATACACTTACTGCAGATACTGATTCTGAATATAGTTCATGGTAGAGTATTGTAGAGTAGATTGTCAATACATAAGAAAGACATATGGGCTTCATAATGCATTTGCACACAAATCAGTTAATTTAACAGCATGTTGTTGCCATGTGCTAAACCTTAATAGCTCTTGCATCAGTAATATTATTCATTGCATAAATAATGTTACATTTGGCCCAGTAGAGAAAGTATATAACTTAAATCTTTATTCTAATATTTTCAACTTTCTCTACACTTTATATTTTTGGATTCTCCTCATCTAACCTTTGTGTCTTCTCCCTCTCTTTATTTCCCTCCCTGCTGCCTGCCTTCAACACTTCTCCTTCTCCCGCTGCACAACTCTCCTCTCGTCTTTTTTCTTCTTTCCCTCCTCTCCTCCCTGCAGATGCCCAGTGCCGGGCTGTGACAGCTTGGGTCATATCAGTGGGAAGTACGCCACACACCGTAGTGCCTACGGGTGCCCGCTGGCTGCCCGCAGACAGAAGGAGGGTCTCCTTAATGGCACACCCTTCAACTGGAAGGCCTTCAAGACAGAGGGGCCTACTTGTCCCACCCCAGGTTGTGACGGCTCCGGACATGCTAACGGAAGCTTCCTCACACACCGCAGGTAAGCAACATGCAGACAGTTTATTTTGTCTTTTAACAATAAGAGTTGGTTAGTGGTCTGTTACAAATAAATATATAATTGTGTGAATTTAGGTTTGAGGTATGGAAGTGTCTCAGACTTTGCAGCACAGGATTTTATTTGCCTTAATATAGAAACAAAAACATAGTCCAAAATTTTGGCTTTCTTATTCACTTTCTTGATGAGAATATTGAAACCACCCCCACTGTGCACTCTGTGTGAACTATTTTGTCAAGTCACAAGAAAAAAAACAACATCCTGTTTCCTTAATTTGACATATTTCTGGTTGGAATTGGATGTTGGGTTTGAACATAAAATATTGATATTTTATGTGTCTCCAGCCTCTCAGGATGCCCCAGAGCCTTGTATGCCAAGAAGAAGGCCAAGTTCCCCACAGAGGACTACCTAAGCACCAAGTTCAGAGCCAGTGATGGTAAGTTGTGGGCAAAAATCTATAAATGAATGTGTATGTGGACCTCACACGTCACGTGCATCATTTTAACAGAAACAACAAAATAGATTTAAAATGGAAAATGATTTACAAGAACTATTCTTTGTGTCTGTCTTCTTTAGTTTTGGACAACGATGAGGACATCAAGCAGCTCAACAAAGAAATTAATGACCTCAATGAATCCAACAATGAAATGGAGGCTGACATGGTCAATCTGCAGACTCAGGTGTGTGTTTCTGCTTTGTTTCATTTGAACCTAAATATCAGTGGGCATGAGACGGATTCTTACAGCAGAAAATGACTAATTTTCACCAAATGTCATGTATTAGACTTGATCTTGTTAAGACAAACATTTAAACACTTAGCATAGTAGACTGTTGACATTTTACAAAGACAAAGCTGTTTTAGCATTTAGCATGATCGTGCTCACAGCCCATGGCCACAGTGACCTATATTCCAAATCCACATCAAAAAAATAAACAGAACCACTTAATGAAGTTTACTTTGATACGAGAAAATTTCCAGGTGTCAGATTTGAGAGAATTGAGGTGTGTGAAAAACTGTGTGACTCGATGACCCCACCAAACTGACTTCACACGACAGATTCAAAAAACAATGTGTGCAGTTACAAGAAAGCAACAATCATCATCACCTGTTCCCAAATATTACAAATATAAATGATATGTCTTCTATTATCCATACACTTTTAAGTGTAATGAATCACACAATGAATTTCCTGCATCTCTATAAATATAAACTGCACATATTTTTCCAGTCCTTTTTAAAAATGAACAGTTTTAATGACTTGTTGTGTGTGTGAATTATTACATCAATAAACTTTAATAATAAACATTCTGGCTCCTATAGTTACATAGACTTGCTGTAAAGGAAAAGGCAGATTTTATTCTATGTTTTGTAATTGTGAAGAAATCTCATGATCCAGTACCGTCATATGTTCACAGCCCAGCCTCAAGCCCCCCAACAGCTCACAAATATCATTTTTCTTTTTTCCCCTTCCTAAAGCTGCTCACTGTGACTCCAATGGGAAGAAAGCATCTATGCATTTGTTAGGGACTATTTTCTAGCTGCAGATTCATCCACATTTCTAGTATTTGTGGCAGCAGGATGGTACATGTTGGGTTGAGTCTAAAAGAACAACACTGTGTGTTCATGGTAATGAAGGAACATGTCACCCATGCCCACAGGGTGGCTCATTGGTGTGTTTTTAATAGCTTTCAGATAACAACGATTCTCTGTGGGACAGAGAAATATGACATATCAGACTTACAGACTAGTTGATTTGGGTCTTTTTTTTTCTTTTTATTAAAGTATAGACAGTAGGAAAATGATAGAATACCACCAGGCTTCCTCTTTAAATGTCTTCACTTTGTAGTTGCAGAAGTGGTTCCCTTATAATAATCCTGTTACTGTGTTTTGCAGATCTCCTCCATGGAGAAGAACCTGAAGAGTATTGAGCACGAGAACAAGATGATCGAGGAGCAGAACGAGGCTCTGTTCATGGAGCTGTCCGGTCTCAGCCGTGCCCTGATCCGCAGCCTGGCCAATATACGCCTGCCACACATGGTAAGTTGTTGTCTATATACATACAGTACATACACAGGGTTGGACCCACTCACTCACATACACACACAAACACATGCACTTTGGTTAATTTAGAGCATTTATTCCAAGGTGAATGTCCTGTGTTGACCAGCGCATAGCTGCTCATTTCCCTGCTCTTCTCAGTTGAGATTGGTTGTTGTTTGTATCGCAGCAGGAGCCAATCACCGAGCAGAACTTCGACAGCTACATAAGCACCCTGACTGACATGTACACCAACAAGGACTGCTTCCAGAGCCCTGAGAACAAGGCTCTGCTGGAGAGCATCAACAAAGCTGTGAAGGGCATCAAAGTCTGAGGCTCAACACATAGACAACACACACACACACGGAGAGAACCCAAACTGTCCTGAAGCGCAGGAGCGTGACGGAGGTGAAGATGGAGGGACAGAGAGATGAAGGAGAGGTGTTGAAATACTCTACAATATATTGAAATATGATTCAAAAACAAAAAGGGAATTCAGGTTATTTAAATAAATGGCAACTTTAAAAAAAAACTCAACCCAGGGAGCACTCTGTGAGAAGAAAAGTGACGCGGACCAAAATCCACACCATGCTGCTGCTGCTGGGATCAGGAGGAGAAAACAGATCCTTCAGTCAGAATGGATGGAAGAGAAGAATAATGTTACTAGAAACTGTATCTGGGGTTTTAATATGCTGTATGTTTACCTGTTGTCTCTTTTGTGTCCTCGGCTGTTTTTGCAGAGGCTTTCTCTGTTGCTCTGTTGATCAGTTTTTCGCGCTCCACATTGACTGAAATGTGGAGGTGTGTAAACATGGGACTGAGGACACCGATGAGTTGAAGACTCTCAGTGCTGTCCTGTAGCATTATACTGTGGCAAGCGTGTGTGTGTTCACCGGCTCCACACACACACACAACACACACACACACACACATACATACACTGGCAATATGAAGCATGCACTAAGTTTGTGTTTGCTTTGTGGTATTACTGCAGCAAAGATGTCAACAGTGCAGTGTTGACTCAGTTTAGTGAGGGAAAAAAATTCTTCAAGCAAGGTTAGGAGACAGATCCAGGAACAGTGAAGGTTGTTTATTTTTCATGGGATGGCTGACATCATGATTTAAAAAGCAGCAGATAAATCCTTTTTTCCCCTTTTTAAAAAAACAAACTGAAATGATGATAGTGATAGTGTGCACACATTTCAAATTCAGTTAGTCATATCAATAGTATTTATCAACATAGGAATTGCACTTCATTTCCATGAATAGTTTTGTGGTACAATAATTATTGTTATATATGAATTATTTAAACTTGTGAACTTTTAAATTGTAACTTATTGCCATTTATGTTATTGAGGTTTATTTATTTGAAGCAATCTATTTATTACCTTTGTTTTGTAACACACAAAAAAATGCATCTTTACTGATTATCATGGTTGAAGCAATGTCTTACGTCAATATTTTAAGAATCTATATAGATAACTGACAAGGCATATTTTGTTTTGAGTACTTTTTAAAAACCTTTTTAAGTGCAGATGTTTTATAACTGACAAAAAATTTTGATAATTTTACAAAAAAAAGTTATTTTTTGGGTTGTCCTCCTTTTCTCCTTTTTCTTTATTTTTTTGTTTTTGTCTTTCTGTTTCTGCTACATTCAGAAACCCACTGCTGAGGAAAAAAGAAAGTATGTATTTATTATTTATTTAATATGAAAGAAATTGACTGATATGGCTGTATATTTATTTTGTTATTTATGTGCGTGATGTGAGTCTGAGTAGTCTTAAAGATCCACTGCTAATATTTAAATAAAGAAACAAAATCAATACAAATACCGTTTGATTACTTAGGCCTATACCTAGACATACCAGCAGCTGATTGTAAAAACAAAAAAAGAACCCAAAAGCAATCACTGTTCTGTTGCTATCTGGTCTCTGTGTGTTTGCTTTTGTCACGTGAAAGAAAACCAAGAAAAGTTAAAAAAAAAAACAAACAAACATATAGTTAAAAAATGTTACCTCTCCCAAGCGCTTTGTAGCGGCCAGCACTGGCTCACCCAAAACCTCTATAGTGTACTATATATGCTTAAGTAATGCTTTTTTCTTATTTATTATTTTCATCAGTACAATGGTACATATAGACCTCTATTCCAGCAGTGGTTTAGGCTGGATGTATGGGTCTAAAACACACACACACACACACACACACACAGTGACTGACATATCCAAACCTTGAGGATACTGTAGGATGGCCTCTTTTGTCAAACTTCTATCAGATAAACATACACACCCTTGTAGCCTTACTCTAGATTTTAATTTTTTGATGCACAAAGTGCCACTAAAAAAAAACAAAAACGAACAAAAAAAAAAAAAAACTCACTTTCTTTCCTGATTCTTCGCATTCTGCAATGTAACAATGTCTGGTCCTGGGAAGACCACGGCATCAAGAGAGTGGTGATTGTTTCAGATGCCTTTATTTCTCTGCCAAGATGGCCATTAGTACACTATATATACATTCTGTATAAATAGATTTTAAAGATGCTATATATATGAATATAAACATACATATATTTTTCCAGTGTAATTGTTGACTTGCTCTTCTTCTTCTCTTGTATTACCTTATCAAAAGACAACTAGCTGTCTAGAAGAGATGCGAGGGGCGTTATCAATGGGAGGCAGTTACACCATATTTAATATCACGAAGACCTGCTGAACTGTGGCTTTAAACATACCATTCAGTCAGTCAAGCTGAAAGCAAAGTAGGCGCTGATGATACAGTACAATATTTTGGAAGTGTTTTCATAGGTTTCCTTTTTTATCCTTTCTTTTCTGTCTGTCCTTGATCCAGAAATGTCAAAACATCTACTGTATGTTGTACTACTGAATCTGAGAAATGACTGTCAATTTGAAACTAGATGGTTGGCTCTTTGTTCCTGAGTGTCATGTGAGTTCATGTATAGTTAAAAAAAAAGATGATGCCTCTGAATAATGTTCTGCACATAGTGTTTGGCAACATTGTGCAGTTATTGTATTGTTACTGGTAAGGCCTGCTCGCTATGAGCCCATTCTCTCTAATGTTGAATCAAGCAAGTAGGAGACTTTAGTGTAACCTGCCTCTGTGTGATCTGTCGCAGCTACTGTGGTGTACAGTATGATACCCTTGTGTAACTCTGATGTCAAAGGCATGTTGTAAATGTGCTTTTAGCCAATGTAGAATGAAACTCCTTTGTGCACTTTCTGAATACTCGTTGAAAATGCCAGCATTGAGTCTCGACTTGTAAGAACCCCAATAGATCACAAGCAATAGCAAGTATTCACCCCCACTGGAGGGCACATTACAGTACACAGCATTGTCACACCTGTTTGTTGCTGTTCACACAGAAAACGACCTGTATTGTTGTGTCAGACAGAGACATTGCTTTGATTCAGAGGGTTCAGCCCGTGCTGTCAAAGCTCCAAAATGTATAAAAAGGAAGCTGTACTTTCTTTTCTAAACAAAAACCAAAAGAGATTGACAGGAAGCAGAGTTTGGTTCTCAGGTGACTTGGGGGAGTGGTGGGGGGGGCAGAACTGAGCAATGCCATAGGTCAGTCAGTCAGCTGAGGCTAGAGGCGATAGCAGCGGCTGGTTCAAGGCCTCGTGTGAAATGAGATGAGTGTGTGGGAGTGGGAAATTGATTTGCCAGGCTACACAATCTCCCCCTTGTTTTAAGAGGAGGCGTTTGTTGCATAAATATGTGTCCATCACTCAGAAGAATGTCAAAGCTTTTTATGACTTTTAAAGCCCCCTACACCCCTTCTTCATGTATTGTGTAACCTTTCCTCAGGAAAGATCGTTTTGATGCATTTGGTTAACAAAGTAGCATATTCTTCCTCTCTTGAAATGCACGAGAATACTACCCAAGAGTGTTAAGACTGCGAATATTCTCCTAACTTATTTGATATGGCATGACCCCTTTTAAACTGCTTGATGAAATTGTCTACTGAAGTATGTAAATGAATAACACTGAGGCCATGAAAGCATAGCATTTTCAAAAAATGTCAGCTGAGAAAGCAAATGCAGCCTACGGTTGGTTCTGTGCCCACACACTGTATGTTTTCTTATTTACATAAAAGTATGATGGAGTGAGGAGTTTTATTAATCTAAATGGCAAAGGAAATTAAAAAACAAACTGGTCAGGGCACAGTTTCCCTTAAGCACCTGGAACAAAAATGAATTTAATAACACTTTCAGGGAAACCAGCCCAGACCAAAATCCAGCCGTGTGTTTTGCATCCTGGTTTCATGTTAGATACGGACGTGTGCTTGTTAAGAGCTGAATGGTCACACTTTGACACACACACACCACGTAGAAATGTCTGGTTGAGTGGCACTTTTCATCAAGCTGAGCAAAACCAAAAGTCCACCCTCCTCCTCCTCCACCCCTGCTGTAGTTACAAACTGTGTGGTCTTATCATGTGTGCCTTTCTCACTCCACTCATTTCAAGATACAGTATGTTTACACGTGGCAAACCTGGTTCAAATACTGTGTAAAATATTTGGTCTGGATGTAGAGCTCTTAACCAGTACTTTGGGGGAACTTGGGGGGAGGGTTACTATGTGTAGGGAAATAAAATAAATGTGTCTTTCACATGCAGGTAGAGGCCATTTTGTGACCGAGGTACAAGACAACAAGCTTTTGTTAGGCTAAAGAAACTGTGATCTCATTCTGTCGATTCAGGTACCAAACTGCATGGACAGTTTCTGTGAAGGAATCTGAAGAAGAACATCATCATCATCCTCATCATCATCCTCATCATCCTCATCCTCATCCCTAGATAATGCGTCAATGTGCAGGGCATTATTTTGAAACACGTGGAAGTCTCTGTACATATTTGTATTAAGAAGAAACAGTGTTATTTGTTGTTGTATTGAAGACAAGTTGAAAATGGTTAAAAAAAAAAGTTTGTGACAAAAAAAAAAAAAAATCCACAGCCAAGGGTTGTCCTGCTAGCACATTTTTACAGAGATGAGCTATTTTTACTGGTGATTTTCTAGGCATTGATATTGATATCCTTTTAAAAAAGTACAAAACTTCCAAAATTACAAGCACTTCCACTAGATTGTATGGTAATTTTTGTTACTTTTGTAGATGTGGTCGTTCCTTTGCTACTGCACCGTTTTGTAAAGTGGGACAGGCCTTGGCTGTGTGTCCTCGGGGTCTCATGTTTTTGTTTTTGTCTTTTTTTTTTTTTTTTTTTTTGTTTGGGAAGTAAAACACTGTAGATGGGCCGAATTTGTGACTGTGTGTTTGTGTACTTGTGTACATGTTCCCCTGTTCCTGTGTCAGTGTTATAAACCAGAGAAGTGATGTCAGTTATTGTGGGGGTATGAACCATTTTAAATGTTCTCTATGAAAAACACAAATAAAGAATCATAGACAAGTACGGCTCTGTCAAATCAAATTGATGTGTGTGTGTGTGTGTGCGTGCGTGTCTGTGTGTTTGTGTGCGCTTCTATGTCTATTTTTGTGTGGGCCAATTTGAATGTTACATCTTCGTAGTGAGGACAATTGCAAAGTGGGGACATTTTGGACGGTTCTCACTCTTGGGCGGGTTTGAGGGTTAACACGTGTTCATGGTTATAACTGGACATAGGTTAGGATCAGGTTAGGCAGTGGTTCTCAAACTGGGCAACGGGGCACAGATCCACTGCAGGGGAGTTGTGGAAAACCAGGAGAAAAATAGTGAAACTAAATTGACTTAATTAACTTAATTTCAATAAAATTCAATCTGAACATTTTTTATTAGCTGCATCCCACTTAATTGTGACTAACTGATGAAGTTGTGAGATGGGGGATGTTATATTTCTTACTGGCTTCTGGTTCTTAGAAAAACTTTGACAACCACTAGGTAGATATTTATTTGTAATGGTTAAGGTTAAGTTAAAGTGCTTGGGAATGAACTATGTCAATGACACAAATGTGTGTGTGTTTGTATGTAAGAGAGAAAGAAATAATCAATCTTGCATTGCAATAACCCCAGAGCTTGTGAATAAGTAAAGTGTATATCACATACACTGACACACACTATGTATGGTCAAGCAGTCACATAACCCTATTATTGCCTTCCTCACTGGTGAACAAAATGGGGGACTGTGCTGTTACCATGCAGTTACATGCAGTTTTTGTTGAACAGCACTGACATCTGGTGGACAATGTCGTGAACCAACACGTCGTGTAGACCCACTAGTCATGATTTCTGACGATGGTTTATGATTTATCATCAAACTTCAAAGTTGTCTCAGTTGCTTTGGCACAATTCTCCAAAGATAATCTTTATTCTCATTATTTTCAAATCCTTTGCTCATTTTATCACAGTAGTGTGTGGATACAGAGACAAAGGGAGGACAGAGCCTCTGTCTTGCTGTGAGAACATCAACAAAGACGGTGTCGCCTGTGTGCTTTTACCATGTGGCTTCTGCAGACTGATGTTTTCTTTTTAATGCTACATCTAAGGTCATCTCCCATAGGTTCATTTGAAAAATGAATCAGAAATCATCCTCTTTTAATGCAGCTGTTTTCCCAAATACAGTTTTGATCGCTTTGGTTTGAGAACATTAATCACTGATGTTGCCAAACAGCCTTACAGAAGAAATGGGAATTATCAAAGGTTATTTGTACAGTGGAGACAGTTCTGTTGCAGAAGGACATGCTTGACAATTTTTTTCAGAAAAATATCAAACATAATAAACACGATATGATAATTATAATAAATGTGATATGATTTTAGCCTCAAAATGGACACAATCTTAAATCTGTTCAGACTTTGGACAGTGAAGTGGTGATGGGGACATTTGAAACTGAGCCATGGATGCTGCACAGCACATGAGTTTCTACACTAATAGGTACTTTGTAGGCATCTGAACCACTAGGCCAACAGGATACCCCAGGGATGGACATCATCAACTTTATCCATGTCGTTAGCTGGTTAAAGGGACAGCCGTGGAAAGATATTTCAGTTTGTTCAGTGTTGTTTACAGGACTTCAAATACTGATAAAGAAATGGGAAATGAACAAAGGGCATGGGTAGCATTCATGCCCATTTCTGTTTGTATTTGACTTTAGAGCGTGGGAAGGAGACTACATGACTGACAGCCAACTGGCTGATATCCAGGTTGGCTCCAGATCACATGTCAACTTTTAAGAATAAAACTGATGATTTTCTGTTCAAGTGTCACAGTAAGTCCTGACAGTGTGACAGTGAACCAGCATCAGCAAGACCAGGAGCTTGAAACTGAATCAGCCAATTGAACTTCAGCCGTCATTAATGTTCTTATTTAACCCACTGTGACATGTGAACATGTCAGACCTATAGTAGGTCACTGGTCCAGTAAAAGAGCACAGTAACTACCAGGGCTTATTCAATTAAAACTAAGACAGATAAAAGACTCAGGTCTGATTGGCTGAGTCACGTGGTAAACAGAACACACACACACACACACACACACACACTCTCTCTCTCTCTCTGAGGCATAGCACATATGTTCCATTCACATCGTATTCAGTCTTTAACAGGGTTCAAATATTGGGTCACAACTGTACTCTGCGTCAGCTTTCAACCACATCTGGACGAATCTAATCCAGATCCAGATCCAGATCCAGATCCGGAGTGTGGAATGTAGGCCATCCTCCTCTGACTATCGTGCGTATATTACGTCTGACGTCAGAGCGTCAGCTGGCCGAATGTTTACATCCAGCAGTGGAGTGTTTCTGACTGGATCCCCAACAACAAAGAGCTGAAGAGGAGCACAGGGCTGCGGCAGAGGACGGCAGTCTTCATCTCCACAAGGTACGGCACGATGTTTCACAGGGTTCAACATGGCGGCCGGCGGAGGCCGGCGGAGTGCCCGGAGCAGCTGTTAGCTCCTCTCTTCTTCTCTCTGCTGCGGAGATGAGATGCGGTGATTCGTGGTTGTGCTGCCGCTGCATGACAGTCTGCTCAGGTGTAACATTCAGTGTAGCTGTCCGTGCGGGTGAGCGTTAAGACGCACGCAGCTCGGATTAGAGTGTTTATTCCAAAGTGATCACCTGAGCGGCGCAAACAGCGACCACAACAACGTGCTGCGGACGTGTGCGGGGAAACGAAAGCTGCGGGACGTAGCGTGACTTTAGACTCTGTTTAAACACGGTGTGCAGGTGCTCGTTACCCAATGAATGCGTGAGTGAAGTGCGAACGTCAAATGTCAGTGCTTTGCAGGAAGTGTGTACCCTAGTAGCCCATTAAACCACTTTCTATACTCAGGTACAGAAATGGTTACAGCGCCCTCTTGTGGTCATTGTCGCGAACATAAACATATAATATAATGTATAATAAATAATCTCATTATATAAGAAAGAAATGATGATGATGATCTTCGGGGTCAGGATCTCATTCAGGTTCTCTCCCTTGTCAAACATTTTGAATCAACATCTGCTGTCTGCTACTGCTTCAGTCATTCAGCTCACTCATCAGCAGCAGGAGGTGCAGGAGTATTTAAATGCACTCCTCCTTTGTTCTTTTATAGCCTCATGACTATGGACAGCGTTTGGCAGTCACTGCACCCTGTGATCTCTTGTCCTTTGGCATTGCCCTCTGGTGTTGTTTTTAACACCACCCTCAGCAGCAGCAGCAGCAGTAGCATTCACACCTACAGTTGTAATCTGTTGCCAAAAGCTGCTGTTAGGCCTTTGAATGTGGTCGGGTCAGGTTTATTTGTGCACAAGGTCTCAGAGAGGTTAGCGGTGGATGCTTTTGTGATAGTTTAGGTTATTATAAAAGAACAGACTTAATTAAATTTTAATAAATTTGAAATATTACATTTTGGGGCTGCAACTACAGATTGTTTTCAATATTTAACCGTCATCTGATTCCTTTATCAAGTCAATGATTTATCATTTCAGATATTTACTGTGAAAAACAGCACATTCTTACATTGAGAAGCTCAGAACAGTTGGGTAGTTGTGCCACTTTCTCTTGAATTGCTCCTGAAAGAACACACACAGTCTGAATCTCTGCGTTCTTCTGTAGATCACAGACTGTTTGCCATATTCTTGTCTGTGATAATAAGCCATCTTCTTGTCTTTGCCTCTAGTCAAGATGGGTGGAGCTGTGAGTGCTGGTGAGGACAATGATGACTTAATTGACAACCTGAAGGAGGCTTACTACATCCGCTCGGACCTGGTGGAGCGGGCTTTTCGAGCTATTGACCGGGCTGACTATTACCTGGATGAATACCGGGACAATGCTTACAAGGTGAGCGCAGCACGCATGATGAACATTTATCATGTTTCAAAGAGTTTGATTGGCTGAAGGATTTGTTTGTATACTGTTATTGTCAGGACTTGGCATGGCGTCATGGAAACATCCATCTGTCCGCTCCGTGCATCTACTCTGAGGTGATGGAGGCTTTGGATCTCCACCCTGGCCTCTCCTTCCTCAACCTTGGCAGTGGGACTGGATACCTCAGCACCATGGTCGGCCTCATATTGGGTATGTGGTTCACTGCAGTAATTCAGAAGACAACAGTCTTTACTGTTGTCGTGGTGTCTCAGAGGAAACACATGGCAGCATGAAGTTTTTGAGCAATGCAGCCTTTGCACTTTGATTGTTTTCATTATATTTTTATGTGGTGACCTTTGCCAACACGCAGTTGCATGGTGCTTCATCACAGTCCACTTGATTTGCCAGTACTTACATGATTGTAATAACAAAGCGGAGCCTGTGAGCTAGCTGCTTCTGTGGTGTCCACATTTCACAACCTCCACCTTGGCATCCACCTGCAGGCTCTGAATTTTCCTTCCTCTTGGGGGGAAGTTAGTTTGGTCACTGTCCACTCCCTGCTGATTGGTGCTTCTCTGTGGAGACTGATGAGGTCAGTCGTTTCTCTGGTTATACAATAACATTCCAAGCAGGTGTGCTAACTAGAAATGACATGGTGAAGAGTATCAGGCATAGGCAGCCCAAAACCTTAAACATTGTATCAAGTGCATGGTCGTGATGAGGAACAAAACAGCCGGGCAAAGAAACACTGCTAAGTGTCTACTGGATGTTCCTAGAGCTGTTCATTCAGCGACAAACCATCATCAGTGTGTATAGCGCCCTTCTAGTTTTCCGACCACTCAAGGTTTACACTACACCACTACAACATCTCAACATCCCTTCACCCATTCACACTCATTCATACTCATATCCATACAGTGATGGCAGAGGCAGCCATGCAAGTTGCCAGGAACGACTCACTTTCATGACGTTGCAGATGACACAACCTTCGGGAGCAATTTGGAGTTGAGTGTCTTGTTCAAAGAAAACTTAAACATGCAGACATTTTTTCAAATTTTGATTGAATTGGATGATCCAGTCGTCAGAGGTAAACTGTGTTGGTCATAGCTCAGTCTTTCTTCAGATCTAGGAACATCCAGTATACACTTGTTAGCAGCTCCACACACTTTGAGTTTTAGATTTGGACACAACTCAAATGTTCTCAGGTGCCTGAGAGATAATAACTAAAATACACCATTGACAAAAAGTTAGGGATATTCAGCTTTTGGGTAAAATTTATGGAACATGGAAAAAGTTCATGCTACAGTGATATTATATCATGAAAGTAGGGCATTTAACTAGAAGCATGCAATGGTAATCGTCGTCCTCTCAAACAATTTATTGAAACAAAAGCGGTGGGTATACCACCGAAAGCCGGATATCCCTAACTTTTTGTGAACAGTGTATGACATTGCATTCTAACCTCCAGTGGAATGCTATCACTGGAGTAATGTGCTGTGTTTTTGTTCGGTGACAGACTGCAGGTGTGGATTACAGTATTCTAGTTGTGAAGGCACAAAAACATGGATTTATTTCTCAGTATTTTGGAAAGATTAAATATGCGTGGAATACAGAAATATTTCTGAATCCTGGAAAACCATGGCTGCACAAGTTTGTGTATAACTACATGATGATGATGTTCTAATGACGTTCTGACAGACTGTATTAATGAAGATTCATTGACACACCTGCTGTTGAGTTCAAAAAAGATCCATTGTTGCATTTTAGTTCTGGTCCAGTTTAACCAACCAAGAGGAGTAAACGTGAAGTCACACAGACTGATTGGTCAGTTTTGGTGATTGTCCTGCATCATCAAGAACTGAAGATCTGAAGCTTAAATGTGATGTGTTGTTTATATTTATGTTCTTTATGGAGAAATGACTGAATAACTGATAAGCATTATTAGTGTATACATGTTATGAATAATGATTAACAGGTAGAAACAGGGATACGAGGTCTGTCCATTTGCTTTCCCAACACAAACAAAGCACACCAGAGACCTCCCAGACTCCACACCAGGGTTTGCTTTGTGCCATCCCAAATGCAAAGCGCACTAAACCGTGCAAACACACCAGAGTCTAACCAAACCAGACAGGTTAGGTGTGAAGCACCCTGAGAGCAGAATCACACACAACATACTGAGTTTGTTGTTGAGCAGAAAATACTTGTGGCATTACAAGCACATCCATGCCATCAGTGTATGAGTGTGTGTGAATGGGTGAATGAGATATGCAGTGTTAAAGAGCTTTGAGTGGTCAGAAGACTAGAAAGGTGTTATATAAGTACAGTCCATTTACATCCATTTACCTGTGGTGTGCTGACTGTTCCAGGACCATTTGGAGTGAATCATGGAATAGAGCTACATGCCGATGTGATTGAGTATGCCTACCAGAAGCTCGAGTCCTTCATCAAAACCAGCGACAGCTTTGACAAGTAGGTGTCCAGATGTGTTGGTCACATTTTCTGGTCTGATTCCTGTTGACTCTCTCATTATTCTTTGCCCCTGGGTCCCTCTTCAGATTTGAGTTCTGTGAGCCGTCCTTCGTTGTGGGTAACTGCCTGGAGATCCCTCCAGAGAGCCGTCAGTATGACAGGGTATACTGTGGGGCCGGGGTGCAGAAGGAGCATGAAGACTACATGAAGAGCCTGCTGAAGGTGGGGGGCATCCTTGTGATGCCTCTCGAGGAAAAGGTTGGTGTCTAATGATAAGCATGAACACAAACACACAGCCTGTTTGTTTGTTGACGAGATCAATGCCACAGTGACTAATTGTGCAACAGTGTCTTCAAGAAGTGTGTGTTAGAAACTGGGTGAAGAAGAACTTGTTGGCAGAATAGCAGCAAAGAAAGCATTACTGAGAGAGAAACAGAGTGAAACACCTGAAATCTGCAAAAGAACACAAGAAATGGACGAAGGAAGATTGGCATAAGTGTTATTTGAAGTTTGGCAACAAGTGAAGAGTGTATGCTGGAAGAGGGAGGGGAGAGGTATAAAAATGAGTGTCCCTTGCCAACAGTTAAACACAGAGGGGGTAGGATTATGGTGTGGGGCCATTCCAGCCTCAGGAACAGGTGACTTAGTGAAAATTGATGCATCATGGATAAGAAAGTATACCACAACGTTCTGGTGAGACACAGAATAGCATCTGGGAGTTATCTTATTAGGCCTGGATTTATTTTCCAAGAGGACAATGACCATAAACATTCTTCTAACTATTGTCTGAACTACCTGTGACAGAAGGAATCTGCTGAAACACTGAAAATGATGGACTGGCCCCCTCAGAGTCCAGACCTCAACCCCATAGAGCAACTTAAACTGGATAGATGTATTGTACATTCAAAGGAAAGCCTTTGGCTTGAGTTGCAGAAGGCCTTTGATAACATTAGTGTTGAAGTTCTCAGGAAATATACTGACACAATGACAGAGAGATGTGCTGCTTTAACTGCTGCAAAAGGTGGACGTACTAAATATTCAAGTTTAAAGTGGATCAAATCAGTAGGATTCACTTTATCTGATATTTGTTGTGCTCAGAGTAACCATCTGCATGTTTCATGAATATTATGAAATGACATTATGTTTTAGAGGCAAAGAAGCTCAATATTTTCAGATCTGCCAGGTGTTCTAATAATTCTAATAATTTTGGCCACCACTGTAATATATATGGATATGGATGGATGTGGATAATAAGAATCTTAGATTGCAATTATACAGCAGTTAGAGACTAAGTACAAGATATTATCAAAGTGTATTCACATTGGCAATTTGCTCTTAAAATAAACATTTTTTGCTCATGTTATCTCTGTTTCCATGGAGATACGCATGTATGACTAATAACTGAAAAACAATCAGTCACCTCTGCAGATGGAACCCAGTTTATTCCTCTAGCAAGTAGTGTGACCCTTAGTTTCCTAAACTTCAAAAATACCACACATATAAACACTAAACTTCATAAATACCACACATATAAACACTAAACTTCATAAATACCACACATATAAACACAAACTTCATAAATACCACACATATAAACACTAAACTTCATAAATACCACACATATAAACACAAACTTCATAAATACCACACATATAAACACTGACACTGCCTTGATAGCTCAGTCCTTACACAGTTGTACATGTATTTATGCTTAAGTTATATGAGTAAAATTCATTCATTCAAGAAATTAACCCAGTGAATCAAAATAAAAAAAAAATGACTGTCATTTCATTTTACTGTATTTTCTGCAGTTGACCAAGATCACCCGAACAGGACCAAACAGCTGGGAGACCAAAAAAATCATCTCTGTGTCCTTTGCTCCTCTGGTGCTGCCTAAACACAGCACAAATGGCAAACCCAAGACTGTCCCACTGCGTGAGTCTCATTTTATTTCAATTCAAAACATGAATACTGATCATGATGATAGAATGTGTCTAATTCCTCACTTTTGTTGTCGTTCTCCCCTAATCTTCCTGTTTCTCATTTCATCCTGTTTTCTCATGGTCAATATTGCAGCCAGGTATGAGGTACGGACGTTACAGGAGCTGGCTCGTATCTGCATCCGCCACACCCTCAGAGTGACCACAGACGGGGGAGACAGCCAATCACGTGGTAGAGGCTCCTCGTTCAGCGTGGGCAGGGGTCTGGCAGTGGCCGGGCTCCACAAGTACGGCCCTCGCTTCAAACGCCGACGTGTCCACCGGCGCCATTGCAATGCCCTTGTCCTGGCCACCCGTCAGGTGGTGGCCAGCAGTGGCATTGGCTCCGCTCCTCTGGACAGCAACAACAACCAGGGAGGAAGAGCGGAGGACGAGGAAGAGGCAGGGGAGCGCGAAGTGAGGCGGCAAATGAGAGGGAGCAGGAGGGTGGGGAGAGGAGTGGTGGAGGAGGAAGAGACGGTGGAGGAAGAGGACGAAGAGGAGGAGCAGGAGGAGGAGGAAGAGGAGAAGGAGACCGGGGAGTTGCTGCGACCACAGCCAGCCGTGAACATCCTGAGAGAGAGGATACTGGGCCTGCCACTGCCCGAGCCCCTCAAGATGTACCTGCTGTACTACAGAGAGAAGTGAGGCAGCTGAGACCACAGCCAGGTCCTGAGTCCAGAGCCCAGAGCTGAAAACATCAACCCAACCCCACCTGTACAACCACCACCTGTCCTATACAAGGCAGGACAACACACTTTACCGACCCAAAGTTCCACCACGGGTCTCTTTCTCTCTCTCACACCTGTCCTCATCCTATCCATCATCCATTCTCTTTCCTACTCCCTCTTTTTGCCCTCCCTCCCTCTGTTCTGTACTTGATTCATTTCCTGACACAGAGTCAGTTAAATTTCTCCAGAGGAAGAGGATGAGGAAGAGGAGGAGGAGGAGGAGGTTTAAGCTACTCTGGAAAAACAGACAATTTACACCAATGTTTCAGACAACCAAACAGTCATTGATGTAAACTTTGTGTCTCCTTTGAGGTGCAAAGAACTAGATATTGGTACATAATACATCCACAGTTTATCAGCAGCTCTGTATAACAGTTGCCTGAGTATCCACAGATTGTAAAAGGCAACTTTTAGTGGTGCTCAGAGAGAAGCATCATTGTTTAGTCTGCAGCTGCAGACTAGACATGAAACAGACACTGTAGCAGCAAGCAGAGAGAGAGAAAGCTGAGGACGCTTTTCTCTCCACTAACTACATTTGTGCCCAGAGTTAGAGATTATACATTGATTGTATAAGTCGTTTGAAAGCTGCTTTTTCCACGAGGTGGTTTGCATCATCACCTGATAGGGATGGGTTAGTTTTACAAAGGAAGACAGAGTCGGCCCCAAAGCTCAACTTTGTGAGTGATTGAAGAAAATATACATTTAAAGATTTAATGATGTGAGAGTTTTCTCTTTAACTTATCATATTTAATGATATTCTAGGACCAAGATGCTGTGGCAGGTTGTGATTATATCCACATTTTTTCAAATAAAAGGGCAGCTTGTCTCGTGCCCTCAGTCCATTAGACAATTATCTGCCTTTCCAAGGCCAAGGATTGATCATCATTTCAAGCATTTTAGGAAACTAGTTGATTTCATAGGTTTTCCCCTTTTTCTATGCATATGTTTCATTGTTTGAGTTTAAGTCTGTCTTTGTCTTCTGACTCAGTCACATGGAGATGAAACAGACCTAAATCTTCACATGTATCCAAAGGGCAGTCTCACTGTTTTTCCTCTACATCCCATTCTGTTCTCTCAAAGAGAATGACCATAGAAGTTCACATACTTACTAATATTCCAACATGAATAAACCAGCATGATTAAAAACACATACTAATGTTTCTGATGATTGACAGTGTGCAGGCTTTCTCTCATTGTTTTTGCCTTCTTGTAATATTATGATTTTTGAATTTCATGAGACTTGAAGTGGCGTGTACATATGAAATTGTTCTATGTTTTGTTTTGTGACTCATAAAAAAACAAACAGGATACTTTGAAGAGTAGAGCAAGTATCTTTTTATCACATTTTCTGTTGTAGTTTCTAGTTAGATGGGGCATTATTCCTTTGTACGTTTTGCTTTTGTACCAAACTTTCTGCTCCTTGCTGTGCCAAACTTCAGTTGCATGGACTCAATTCTTGAGAGGAAACAGTAGATCAACAGCAAGTCACTGATCTGAAGAAAAAAATCTGACAACTTGTTGATTCTTTTTTTTTTTTCAATTTCCAAAATTGCTCTGAAATGACACATGGTTGTTTATCAATTTTTATCATGTTTCCATTTCTCCCATTTGAAATGTATCCGAAGAATGTATGATGAACAGCAAAGTCATATTTGCACAAGACGCTGCAGCAGCACCTGCATCAGTTCATTTGAGAAATGATGGTTGTTATCAGAATAACAGGAGGAATCTGAATATGTGCATCTTCTATTGGTAATCTCTCCAACACTGAACGGGAGGATGGTGTGCAAAGAGCAGGTCTTCATCAGACCAGAAGACCCTGATTTCAGCTGAGTGTGATGTTGTGTTTCTCTGTTTGGCAGTCTCTACTGCTGCTGGATCTGCCTCTGAGTTCTGTGTCCACCATTCTACGTGTTGAGTTGTGCAGTTGTGATTCTCTGCTGAATGTATATGATAATGATGGGGTTTTTGACACTTAAGATTTGTTGGAATTGACTTGCTTGTTGTTTTTTAAGATTGAGCTGTATTATTGACTGCTGTTAATAAAGTCCATTATACAAAAGAAAATCCAGTCACAGATTAAATCATTCCATTGGTTTAGTAGTGGGGCAGAGTGGTGGACGAAGTACTTAGATCTAAAGTAGTAAAAGTACAAATACTTACTGTGAAAATACTCGACATCTTGCATTCAAAATCTTACTAAAGGAAAGTAATGTAAGAATTATCATCAGCAGAATGTGAGACAATAAAAAGTTAATGTGTTCACAGTAGACAAAATGTTCTATCAGTGTTTGTTGTTTTCACTGCTGGAGATGGTTGAGCTCATTTTAACTAGTTTAATCTACAGCAATGCATTATGGTCTCTGAGATCATCATATGTTTGTATTTTTCATGAGCTCAGATAAACAGCCAGTTTAGGCCAATACAGCATAGCTAAAGGATGGTTCAGGCCTGAGGCAGCTCTAACTATAAGCTCTATTAAAAAGGAACGTCTTAAGCCTCCAAAACCAGAAGAGGAGCTTGATAGCTGAAAGCTCTGCCCCCAGTCTACTTTTGGAGTTTTTAGGAACCACAAGGAACCCTGCATGCTGGGAGCGCAGTGTTCTAGAGGGCTCTTTAAGATATGATGGTGCCTGACCATGAAGAGCTTTGTAAGGAAGGAATTTTATCCAAGCCAATGCAAAGAAGCCAGTACACGTGCTGCAGCATACTGGATTACCTGCAAAGTTCTGATTATTGTGATGTTATGTAGGTGACAAAGGCAGTCCTTGAAATTTGTTTCATGTTTCAATCCTAATTTTAAAAGATGAAGATTAAAAAGAAGGTAAAAGCAGTATTTGCCTTTAAGATGTTGTAGGGTAGAAATATGAAGTTGTATATACACTGCTCAAAAAAATTAAAGGAACACTTTGAAAACACATCAGATCTCAACAGGAAAAGAAATCATGCTGGATATCTTTCCTGATATGGAGTGGGTAATGTGTTCGGAACGAAAGGATGCCACATCATTAATGGAAATGCAAATTATCAACCTACAGAGGGCTGAATTCAAAGACATCCCCAAAATCAAAGCAAAAAAATGATGCAGCAGGCTAGTCCATTTTGACAAAATTTCTTTGTAGCAACTCATAATGGTACTCAGTAGTTTGTATGGCCTCCACGTGCTTATATGCATGCCTGACAACGTTGGGGCTCCATGGCGTCTCCAGACCTGTTCACGTCTGTCACATGTGCTCAGGTTGAACCTGCTCTCATCTGTGAAATCCCAGGGTGCTAGTGGTAGACCTGCCAATTCTGGTATTCTGTGGCAAATGCCAGTCGAGCTCCACGGTGCCGGGCAGTGAGCACAGGGTCCACTACAGGACGTCAGGCCCTCAGGCGACACTCATGAAGTCTGTTTCTGATAGTTTGGTCAGAGACATTCACACCAATGGCCTCCTGTTGGTCATTTTGTAGGGCTCTGGCAGTGCTCATCTGGTTTCTCCTTACATGTATACATTTGCTTAGCTAACAGGAACCATAGTGTTTCCTGCATTGAACTGAATGACCGGGTATGAATAAACAACTGCAAGTGATGTTCCCCTACACAGAGGAGCAAAAAGAAGTGACTGTTTAACTGCCTTTCCCCTACATTGTCAAGGTGACAGCATTATACACAGCAGATAAGAAAACAGAGAATGTCTGACTCTTTGTATTGACTTCTCCTTTTTAGTGGAAAAGCAAACTGTGAGGAGGAGAGCATCCTCTTCACCACAGCCCAATCTACTTGTCCTGTGTGATATCTATAAATATGTTAGATTAGAACAGAGGCAGGATTTTCTCTCTGAGGTTAAAAAAAAGGAAGCATAACTGATAAGTCAGTCAAAACTAGTCCTCTTTCCGGGAGTTAGCTTCAACCTAGCACGCTGAAGCTCCCTCATATCATGGGTCAGGACTGTGACCTGAGTAAGGATCGACAATCACTCGGGCTCCAAGACATCATCAAGGCCTCGGATGATTTACATCTTTACATCTACATCAATATAACATGATCTCCTATGAGACAGGCCGTATAATGGGTGTTTTCCACTACTGACCTCCGGAAAAGGCTTCTCAGAAAAGGTCTCTCCTCAGTTTGAGCTAAATACAACTAACTCATGTATGAACAAAAATACCACAACTCAAATAAATATCATTGAATTGTCTTTAATAATCAAAAGAAACTAAACACGTAAAGACACAGCTGGCCACAGACAGACGTCATGACACCGGCATGAACGCTGTTTGGCTATAAAAACAAAACCAACATGTTAAAGTTGGTCACAAGTTTGGATCCAGTGATGCAGTTATGGGATACAGATGCAAAGATATCCAATTAAATTAAGACGTTCACATTTTGCTTACCAAATTCCTATGAATGATGAACACTCACACAACCAAATGGACTTGCTAAAATCATGCAGCAGCTACACAGCATTGCAATGTTAGTTACAACATTTAGAATTTATTCTAATGATTATGTTTATGACGTTAAATGTACAGTGAACATGTAAATACTCAGCTGTGCAGTCTCCACATTTCACCCAATCAACATGTGTGCATGTGCAACAGTTGATTCATGCACTCACTATCCATGTGGAAGACCTATCGACAAAAGCATTTTAAGTGTACACACACACGCAACAAGAAGCCTGTACCTTCCTGAATAAGAAAGAAGACACATATGACGCAAAAAATAAAATTTCAACATTAAATTACAAAGCTCAAAAAAATAAAACAATAATCTATTTGCAAGAAAAATGAATAAAAATGTATATCTACATCTGTATATAAAAATGAAAGGTTACAATAAGTTAGATTTTTTCAATATGGAAACCCATTTTTGTATTTTTTTAATATATCTGCAAAAGTGACTGAGGATTGCCTATCAACAAGTCTATAATCATTGTTACATATCCAAATACATAAAGGCATGCAGGCACGGATCAAACAGCAACTTTCAACTGAGGTGGACTCAGACAATCAACTGCACACCTCACGTTAACTGTTTAAAGGATTTTATTTGCCATTTGACCCAGGCCTGTTGAAATGTCACAGTGGGTTGTAAAACCCTCCACAGCAGCAGCGAGCTAGCGGACAGCACACCCCTCACAGTGAAGAGTATGGGGAACAGAGAGCAGCAGAGAGACCGGCTGCATATTATTCACCTGGATGCATACTAATGGAATGGTTTGAGCCATTCAAGTCTGTAGTGTGCTCTGACTGAGGCATCACCACAGTGCTGTGAGGAGCTCAGTCTGTTAGAACAATTTGTTCTATCCAAGGACCGTTCAGACCAGTACAAAGCAGATGAAGTAAACAAACAAAAAAAGCAGGAGGATACATCGCCCTCTGCTTGTCTGGCCTTCCTGTGGGGTGGTTGAATGCCGTGTCCAAATGCTCTGCCTCTCCATACGAGTGCACCCCATTCTGACAGAACATGCTAATAACAATCCCCTGATGCTGGAATGAATGATCAGACTGACACAGCATACACACTTCAGATAAAGGAGCAGAGATTAAGGACACAGGTTAAGGCACCTTGGAACCCTGATGAATCTGAGGCACACTCCAGGAAGTGACCCATCGTGTGTTTAGCACTGATCTCCTGCTCAGATGTCTGGAACTGCAGTGTCATTCAGCCTACAATGGGTGACAGTGGGTGTTTGTGAAAATGTGTTGAGCTCTCCCCCATCGTTCCCCACCTCCATCTCGTATGCTCCAGGAAGAACAGCATTTACTTTTTACAATTACAGCAACTGACAGAGGCCACGTGTAGTGTGCCATTTACAATCATACCGAGTTAAAGGAAGAGTTCAACATTTTAGGCAATAAACTTATCTTTAGTCTGTGCATTAAATATGAAGCCAGAGGCAGCAGGTGATTAGCGTAGTTTAGTGTAAAGATAGGCCAACACCAACCATCTGACCACCAATGAACTATTAAGACATTGCATCTTGTTGTAGTTTTTTTCACCACATGCCACATGAGAGTGGTTTTGTCTTCTTCTAACTCTGAAAGTTTATTTCCCAAAATGATGAAGATTCCTGTGAGACAGAACACACACAAAAGATAAAGCTCCATTCTAACATCAGCACAAGTCCAACAATGGAAGAAAACAGCGCAGTGACAAATGTTCAATATTCTGACAGCGGCATAAAGACATGATAACACAATGACAAACGCTTACACACATTGTGACATAAATATAAGACATCAGAGGCATTTCGCCAAATATAAGATAACAGCAGTGTGGAGTAATGTGAGGCTTCATGCATGGCTGCTGTCTTAGTGCTGTACTGACTTAGTCCTCAGGAGGAGGGGTTTCAAATCTCTGACAAGAAAAGCTCAGGATGACAGTGAATAGTGGTGTGTTACAGTTAAAACCTACAAAGCAGCTCTAATCTTAGAGTTTTCTTTATCCAAGATCATGACAAAAAACAAAAACAACAAAACCCATTCTCTCAAAGTTCCAAAAGTCCCAAAAGTGGCAAGGTGCACAAGAGAGGTTGGTGGTGAGATTAGTGATAGAAACTGTCACTTGGGCACCAGGCCGCGGGATTGTGGGTAAAGCGGAGATCCTGGACTGGAGGGGCTGAACGGAGAGGTCGGAGTGCTCGACTTCTTACCTGTTCTTGGTCGACTGAGAAAGCAATGGCAGAGGGTTAAACACATTGTGAGAACGACAGCAGAAGGTAACGAGGCTACACATATATACACAACAGGAGCACCGGCCAAACCACAAACTGAATACATGGTCTTCACAGCTGGAGGAGAGCTGCAGGTGACAGCTGTGTTTGTCTTACCCAGACTTTGGTTTCTTGAGGCTGCCGCTGGCGCTGGTGGACGGGGATGGTCCCAAACTGCTGTGAAAGCCTGAGGCATCAACCTGGATCTCATCCTCATCCCTCAGAGCATCCTCCAGAGCCGCCGCCACCTTTGGGGCGATAACTGGCTCCTGATAGTCTTTAGTGGTCCGAGCCGGCAGGTCCATGTCCAGCATTATGATGTTTTCAGCCTGGGGAGGGGGGGGCAGCACAGAAACTCACTAAGCTGAGACAAGTCAATCCAGGTACAAGGGCATTTAAGAATGCGGCACATTGAGAATGCAGATTAATCCATGTTGACTCATGTCCATTTACTGCATGCATAGTGTCCCCAGTGAAGGGTTTTGAATGATGAGGTGTGTCTGTGGTGTTTTATGCAGCTTACTTTGTATCTCATGTCAGGCCTCATCATCATGGCCATGCGAGCATGGTGACTGAGAGGCCTCCTGTAGCCCACTGCAGACAAAGGCCTGGTCATCATCTGATGGTCACTGAAGCAGACATAGAGTCAAAGAGTGTATACTGCATCATGAGAAAAGATTCACACCTGTCTTAATGTATTATACAATACAGCAGTGGACTGTTCTGTCAGCACACTTCACACTGTACTGAGAAATGCTGTGTTTCACTGAGACATAGCTGCATGAAACGTATTCCTGACTCCAACTCCACCGTACCCGGCTTTCAGATAGTACGGGCCGACAGAGACCATGGACGGTAAGAAGAAGGAAGTGCTTGTGAACAATAGGTGGTGTAATCCCGGACATATTACCGTGAAGAACGTTTCTGTAGCCCGGACACTGAATTGTTAGCCGCGAGCATGCGTCCATATTATCTGCCAAGGGAGTTTACATGTGCCATCATCATCGCTGTTTACATTCTGCCATCAGCTGATCCCGACGCCGCGTGTGATGTCATCACCTCAATACAGATACACACCCGTTGTTCAGAAGCAGCCTGTGATCACCAGAACAGTTAGGAGGTGATCACAGGAAGCTGATGAGTCCCTGCAAGACTGTTTTGAGGCCACAGATTGGGATGTACTGTGTGAGCCCCATGGTGAGGACATCAACGCCATGACTGACTGCATCACAGAGTACATCAACTTCTGTGTGGACAGCATCGTTCCCACCAGGAGGCTGCGATGCTTTCCAAACAACAAGCCCTGCTGCTGAACAGGAAGAAGAGAGCCTTCAGGGACGGGGACCGGGAGCTGCTGAGGAGAGTGCAGAGGGAGCTGAAAAGAAACCTGAGGGAAGGCAAAGAGGCATATCGGAGGAAGCTGGAGTGAAATTTCCAGGAAAACAACTTGAGGGATGTGTGGTCAGGACCATCACTGGATTCAAGGCGAGGGGGAGTCAGCCTGAGGGAAGCCTGGACAGAGCCAATGAACTGAATGTGTTTTTTAACAGATTCAGTGGAACTACAGCTCACCCCTCCCTGAGCCACACAGACTCCACACCCTCTTCTCTCCCACACTCTGTGACCCAGACTGACAACCCTGCACATCTCCCGACCCCCACAATGGGCCTCAACATTTCCCCATCAACATATTCCCACACATCCATGATCTGAGCCCCTCGTCACCTCCCCCACTCGCCTGACAGTTTCCAGCAGCCAGGTGAAAAGACAGCTGGAGAAACAGTTTGCCTACCGCCTCTCAGTTGGTGTTGAGGACGCGATCATCTACCTGCTTCAACACCTGCTTCTCTCGCCTGGATAGAGCTGACAACAATGTGAGGATCATATTCTTTGATTTCTCCAGTGCCTTCAACATGATCCAGCCTACACTGCTGAAGGAGAAGCTCCAGGTGATGCAGGTGGATACCTCCACAATCTGTTGTGTGTCTGATCGAGTGATTAGCAACACGGGAGCACTGTACACCTTAGACTTTCAACACCACGGGGGGGGGGGGGGGGGGGGGGGGCTGAGTACAGGGATCTGGTTGATTGCTCTGTGGCGTAGAGTAGGAGCAACGTCGTCTTGAATGTGGCCAAAACGAGGGAGATGATTGTGGACTTCAGGAGGACTAGGTCTGACCTGAACATAATTTCCATCCTGGGTGAGGAGGTGGAGGTGGACCTGGAGGTGCACCTGGATAACAGACTGGACTGGAGATGCAACACTGAGGCTGTCTACAGGAAGGGACAGAGCAGACTCTACTTCCTGAGGAAGCTCAGGTCCTTTAATGTGTGCTGTAAGATGTTGCAGATGTTCCACCAGTCTGTTGTTGCGAGTGCAGTCTTCTTTTCTTTTCATCTGCTGGGACAGCGGCATCAGAGCCAGCGACACACAAAAAACGAACAATCTGATCAAGAAGGCTGGCTCTGTGCTGGGGACTGGGGAAAAGACCGCTACAGGAGGTCATTCCTACCAACTGTTCTATCTTTGTACAATGACTCCCTCTGTGCAGAGAGAGTTGAGCATTTGAGCTTATGGACATAATAAGGGATTCACATTTGCACAAGTTATAGCACAAGTCCATATGTACATTTTTCTTCTCAGAGTTTTTATTGATGCATGTAGATAGTGTTCTGTGTTACTTGTAATGCTCCTGCAATGAAAGAATTTTCTTTCAGGGATCAATAAAGCTCTCTATCTCTCTCTCTTAAAGCACCCAAAGTTGATGAGAATGTACAAAGAAATTATTAACATTGTAACTTACTCCTCTATACGTGTGATGGGCTTCATCTTCCAGTATTCATCCTCGTCATCAAAGTAGGCCCTGTTGACTATTTTGTTCTTCTCCTCTAAGGGAATGAAGTTCTCAATGATCAGATGCCTGAAGGACAAACAGACAAACAATCAGACAGAAGCAGTAACAGACAGAGAGACAACACAGATGGTCCCATAGACGAACATGCTGGGTGTTATTGTACAGGAAGTGGACTGGTATCAAGGCTGTGCTTTAGTAATAATAGACCTGATTTATTTCAAATTCATTAAAGTGTTACCAAGTAGTATTACTGTTTGTGTGTCTGTGACAAAGAGCACGCTGCATGTGTTTTCCTCAGAGTCAGCTCCATAAAGAATTGATCAAAACCATTTTGGAAATAAGACAGAAGAAAGAAGCTTGTTCACTCAAACTGTCAGAACTTTACACTAAATTTTGCAACAAGCTGTAAGGATGAGCACTGCATATTAATAACAGTTTGAGTAACATCGCGTCACATAAACAAGAACAGCAGGTAGAGTTAACATTAGAAGAAAACATTCATTTAGTTTATATAAGAGGCTTGGGGAAACATCGTGCCTGGTGGCAGAATGAATGATGATCTAAATATGGATGGTGTCACTGTTCTACAGCCAGTACGCTGCACAAGCAACATTTTTAAAGCAATAAAGTCGTCTATTTCCATGTTAATGACACATTAATATACACTACTCTCAAAAAGTTATAAGATATTTGACTTTCGGGTAAAATTTATGGAAAATGTAAATGTAAATGTAGTTCATTCTACAGTGATATTATATCATGAAAGTAGGGCATTTAAGAGGAAGCATGAAATGGTGAAACAAACACTAACAGCAGTGGTGAGTATACCACAACAAAACATGTCAGTGTCTCAGTAATTTGTCATGTGACCTTGACCATCGATTACAGCTCGACTAGACGTCTCATGCTGTTCACAAGTCGACTTATTCCAACCTGCTGATGACACTCTGTGACGCTCAGCGCTCAGTGCTAACTTCCCTGAGAGTACTTCCTGTCTGAAGCCTCACACTGACCAGGTACTGTTGATGGACTGTTAGGTGTCGTCTTGGTGTCATGATGTCAAAATGTGAACAGCATGTTGAGGAGGACTGTTTAATACAAACTGTCTTTGAAGCAGAACATTTAATGGTCCATTCATTCATCAGACTCTTGTTGTGATTTTATCACCTTGTTAGAGAACAGCATGTTATGCAATAAGTATTGAAACACTGAACAGTTGGACATGTTCATTCAAAAGTTTAGAGATGGTCAAATGAAGTTCACCTGTAAAGGTTAGAGTGCATTTTAGGTGCAAGGAAATCCATGGAAACAGAATTAACTATCCTAAGAATGAACCAGAACAACCTGAATACCATTTTCTGCTTCATTTACTTGAGCGTTTAGTTAGCATGTACAGTGTGTGCATTTAATACACCCAGACTTTTCACAGCCAGTCAATTTGCAAATTATTTGATTGAGTCAGGGTTTGTGTCTGAAATCAGATGCAGCTTACAGTACAGTAATTCCCTCCTCTGTCAGGACAGATGATGGTCAAAAGACATATAATATTGATCAATGTCTTCCTGCCAGGCCAACAGTATCATATGTAGGCTCCATACTTGAGTTTGAGGTCCCTGGTGAGCTCATTCTGGGTCTGTTCCAGGTCCTGGCGGTCATTGATGTGTGCCTCCTGGATGTCATGGATTTCTGCCTTCACTGCCTGCAGCTTGGCAAACAGCTAGAGGAGAAGGAGAGAGGAAAGCAGGGTGACCATGATGAAGGACTAGAATATTCAGCCTCGAATCTGGCTTAGAGAGCTGACTGTCATGAGGGATAATGGACTCTCCAAGCATACCGAACTCTTACCTGATTTAAAATAGTACCTGACCTACTTACATGCAAGGCATCGTATTACCAGATACAGAGGCCTCACAAATACTGAACATCTGATTGTCAAAACTAAATAGTCATGCTGTACCTCATGATCAAATATATACATGTATATACAATGCCTTGAAAAAGTATTGATTTCTTATTTTGTTGCATATTTGTCACACTAAATGTTTCAGATCATTTTTTATATTAGCCAAAGTTAACCAGAGTAAATACAAAATGCAGTTATTAAATGATTAGTTCATTTATTAAGGGAAAAAAGCTCCAAACCTGCCTGGAGACTAGACAAAAATGGCATCCATGGGAGAATTCCAAGGTGAAAACCACTGCTGACCAAAAAGAACACAAAGACTCGCCTCACATTCGCCAAAAAAACATCTTGATGATCTCCAAGACTTTTGGGAAAATATATATCCCAAAATATAAATATCCCGTTACATGTACATACAAAATTAATGCAGCATTTCATAAACAGAACATCATACCAACAGCAACACATGATGGTTTTAGTGTGATGGTCTAAGGCTGCTTTGCTGCTTCAGGACCTGGACGACTTAATTGGCGGAACCATAAATTCTGCTCTCTACCAAAAAATCCTGAAGGAGAATGTCTGACCATCAGTTTGTGACCTCAAGCTCAAGTGGAATTGGATTATGCAGCAGGACAATAACCCGAAACACACCAGCAGGTCCACCTCTGAATGGCTAAAAAAACAAACAAAAAAAAAAACAAAATGAAGGTTTTGGAGTGACCTAGTCAAAGTCTGGACTTAAATCTGATTGAGATGCAGTGGCATGACTTTAAACAGGCCGTTCATACTTGAAAATCCTCTAATGTGGCTGAATTAAAACAGATCTGCAAAGCAGAGTGGGCCAGAATTCCTCCACAGTGATGTGAAAGACTCATTTGTTTGATGATCTGAAATATTTAAGTGTGACAAATATGCAAAAAACTAAGAAATCAGGAAGGGGGCATATACTTTTTCACAACACTGTATGTGCAGCGTATTTTTTTGTAAGGCAGAAACACACATGCAGAAACAGTGTAGTGTAGGTTTTTTCCAGATCGTCCATTTAGTGCACATGGAGGACTCAACCATCACATACACCACCTGACACTGCAGCTGCTACCTTTTTCAGCTTCTTGGTTTTGATGTCGACCTCCTGCTGCAAAGAGCTGTAGGTCTCCTTCAGCTCCAGAGTCTCCTCGTCACGACTCTCCACCTGCTGCTGCATCTCCCGCTCTCGCCGTTTCTAGAAACACACACACAAAAGTACATTCAGAAAACACAATGTGTGTAATGAGGCTACCCTAAAGTGAGATACATAATCGGTCAGTGCAGTAAGGGATGGTGTACAGCAAAACGGTTACCATAAATGGACACTGGATTTAGCTTTATCAGACTGTCAATGACCAAAAAGGTGCCTGGTTCAATATCTGGCTCCCAGAGTCCAGTGGAAGCATCCTTGGCAAAGATACTAACCCCACCCCATCAGGGTGTGAGTGTATCTGTATTGAGAGAGCTTCGTATCATCATGAGAGCTTTGGATAGGAAGTGCTAAATCGCTCCTGAGGAGCAGTTCAACCTGCATGGCAGCCATTCATCAGTGTGTGAATGGAGGTTGTAAAATATCACCCATTCTTGAGAATTTTTGGTTTCTGATTCTTATTCTTCAATTTTGCTGGGAAACATATATTTTAAAAGACCAAATTCTGTGCTCTTAAACCATGTGATGGGCCAACCTCTCACTAATTACATTTTGTCTTAAATACATTCTTTTTGCAGCTGAGGACTTGAAGTTAGTCGACTCTGTCATACATTTAAAAAGTATTATCATATAAAACATGAAGAAAATGTTTAATTTTTGTTGTCTTAAATACAAATTTAATTAGCTGTATAATCAAAATATGTAATATCTACAGTTTAATGTTGCCAACAACATGTAATATACTTTGTAATCACACAAAGAACATACATTAGGTGTGTATCATTGGCATGAATTCATTTAAACCATTATAAACAGATATTTAATAAATATAATAATAAATAAATAAATAAATACATTTTTAAAAAGCAAGTTGACATCTTAATGACAGAGTTTACAGTCATGTCTTCTATTTGTTTTATTTTCCCCTCCACAGGCCTTTTTTTTTTCATCTTTCCCTCTATCTTTGTTGTTCTTCTGCCTTTCTCTCTAGCTGACTGTTCTCTCTTCTTTGTGTCTGTTCTCCTCTTCACCTCGAATGATAGACTGTAGCCATTTGTACCTGAAGTAAACAGCCCTCATAGTCATTAATACACATCCATTAACACTTCATTAATGTAATGGTGTTTAAATAACTTAAATAACCTGAAAATAAAGTACTAATTTCAAACACATGATTCAAATATTAAGGAGAAACTAGAAAAAGCACACCTCAAATAGTAATATAATAATAATAGTAATATAACATGCTTATTTACACACATGAGCAGCTAGCACTAACGTGCTAGCCACTAATTCTAGCATTAGCTGCTAATGTTAACAATTATCATATCTTTGGGGCGGCGCTTAGCTCAGTTGGTAGAGCATATGCGAAGGGTCGCTGCGGCCGGCCCGGGACCTGTGGCCCTTTCCCGCATGTCATTCCCCATCTCTCTCCCCACATTTCCTGTCACTCTTCAGCTGTCTCTATCAATAAAGCTTGAAAAAAGCCAAAAAAATAATCCTAAAGAAAAAAAAAACAAACAAAAATTTTTTTTTTTAAATTATCATGTCTTTAATACAAGACATGATAAGCTAGCACTAACGCGCTAGCTGCACATGTGTAGAAGGTTTGTAAAAGGTTTGTAGGTCGGTGTAGTAGTAATGTCCTAAATGAGCTGAATCTAGTGATATAATTTTTATTTCTGTACTACAAAATTTGTGGAAGTTGTTAGTGTGTGTGTGGGTGTGTGTGTGGTGTGTTTGTCTTGTCTGCCTCTGCGTATGTGCTTGTCTGTGTCGGTCTGTCTCTCTGTGTCTGTGTTACTGTCTGTCAGTTAGTGGCTAGCGCTAACGCGCTAGCTGCTCTGCTGTCTCTGTCATTTTAGACAGACAAGTTCAAATTCAGTGCCAATAACTGCTAAAATGGCCGCCTAACATTAGTAATTAGCATGTCTTTAATTTTTAGTGGCTAGAAATTATGTTGTGATTTAACACAGTCCTGCTGGATTCACTGTCAAATCAGATGACTGATATATGTTGCATCATAGGCATAGCAACAGCAGATTTAAACAGAAACAAAGCAGATTGACGGTCACTACAGGAAATGTCTTGCTTGAGCTGCCTGTGTTATTGTCTGTCAGTTAGTGGCTAGCGCTAATGCGCTAGCTGCTCTGCTGTCTCTGTCATTTTAGACAGACAAGTTCAAATTCAGTGCCAATAACTGCTAAAATGGCCGCCTAATGTAAGCAAATAGCATGTCTTTAATTTTTAGTGGCTAGAAATTATGTTGTGATTTAACACAGTCCTACTGGATTCACTGTCAAATCAGATGACTGATATGTCGCATCATAGGCATAGCAACAGCAGATTTAAACATAAACAACGCAGATTGACAGTCACTACAGAAAATGTCTTGCTTGAGCTCCCTGTGTTACTTGTCTGTCAGTTAGTGGCAAGCGCTAATGTGCTAGCTGCTCTGCTGGCTCTGTCTGTTATTTTAGACAGACAAGTTTAAATTAAGTGCCAATAACTGCTAAAATGGGCGCCGCCGGGCTTCTGCCTGCTGGCTTCTGCCTGCTGGCCCTAATCAGTAGAGCAGTTACTGCACCTGTTAGAATGTCAGTTGGAAATGCTGACAGAGAGAGAGAGAAAATGCTGAAGCCACTAATTTTAGCATTAGCCGCTCATGTTAGCAATTAGCATGATGCGCTAGCCACTAATTTTAGCATTGGCTGCTAATGTTAGCAATGAGCATGCTTTTTAGCCACTAAAAATTAAATAGATGCTAATGCTAACATGCTAATTGCTAGCGCGTCAGCCCAGAAATGTGTCTGGGACTGGCAAAATGTCGACAGAGAAAGAATTTAGTCTTCTCGCTAGTATCTGTTACCTTCAGAACAACTATACTGTAACCTGTGGTCACAGTTATTGTAAATGACAGTAGATGTTGGGTGTACCTGTTCAGCAATCAGCGCTAGCAACTGAAGCACTGGCTGCTCTACTGTCTCTCTCTGTCATTTTAGACAGACAAGTTCAAATTAACTGCCAATATCTGCTAAAATGGCCGCCGCCGGGCAGTTACTGCACCTGTTAGAATGTCAATTGGAAGACAGAGAGAGAGAAAAAATGCTGAGACCATGCCTCGAACAGGAAGGATTTCTGGCCAAACCGTATTTCCAATCATTGAACCGGCTTAACTTTGGGCATCATGAGCCCTTCCTGAACATCTACATACACAGTTTTCCCTCCTTTTTAACATGGCAGTCTATGCGGCTGTGGATGGGTGTTGCTGGCAAATCTCTGTGTCTGACGCCAAAACTATAATACTGACAGCTTTAGCAGATGAATCTGAGTGAAGAATACAAGTTTTCCTACGTTTCTATCTATAAATCATGCCTGTAGTGTGAAATTTGTGGCCACAGGAGCAGTTTCCGTTTTATTTTTTGACTGATTTTTTTCTCTCCTCCTCACTCTAGCTGATGATGTCATCCACTCTAGCACAAACATTCCGCGCAATAAACACCCATTATAAACCCAGCACTAATGAGAGTTATGTCACCTCTGTCAGCAAAGGTGTGGGAGGAGCATGGATTCCATACAGACTCTAAGAAATGTGTCTGGGACTGGCAAAATGTAGACAGAGAAAGAATTTAGTCTTCTTGCTAGTATCTGTTACCTTCAGAACAACTACACTGCAACCTGTGGTCACAGTTATTGTAACTGACAGTAGATGTTGGGTGTACCTGTTCAGCAATTTCCTGCCTCTTCAGCTCCAGCATTCTCTGTTGCTCGTTGGTGTGATCCACAATGTTCTTCCCTCCTACGAGGAGCTTACTCTCCATTGCCTGCATGGGAGAAAAAAGATCAAACCATGAACAAGTTGCAGGAATGTTTAACAGAATGTTGACTTGTGAGAAGATCCACTGTACAGAAACACTACCAGCCTGGCAAAAAAATCTGCTCACCTTCACTTTGGCTGCTAGCATCTCTCCAGCCTCCCTCTCCCTCTTCAGATCTTCCATTTTCTTCTCTTTCTCTTTCAACAGCCGAACTCTCTCCTCAGCCACCAGACTGTGATCGTCCATGATAGCCTTTCTCTCCCGTTCCAATTTCTCCTGCTGCTCCCGCCAGTAATCCCCATCTTCATCATCTTCCTCTGTTTCTCCTTCTTCCAGATCCTCACTATCACTTCCTTCCCCAGCCCTCCTCCTCTGTCCCCTCCGTTTCTTCTTTCCTGAGCGTTTTTGCAGCTGTTCCTTCAGCCTCGCTATCTCCTCCTGAAACCCCCTGAGCAGGGCATCCTTGGGGTCCTCATTGATACGTGGTTTATTCTTGATGTTCTTAGCCCTGTTGGAATAGCGCAGCGTTGTCAAGGTCTCCTCCACATTGTAGGATGCTGGGCCAATGTTTGCAACCATGACAGTGCGGGCATTGCCCCCCAGAGAGTCCTGCAGCAGACGAGTGAGTTTTGAATCTCGGTAGGGAATGTGGCTGCTCCTGCCGTCCACCAGGGCTGATATGACATTTCCCAGAGCAGAGAGCGACAGATTGATCTTCGTGGCTTCTTTCAGCCTCTCCCCCTTGGCACCAGTCTTGGTCTGTCTTTCGCTGCCGGCTAAGTCTACCAGGTTCAGTTTGCCAACTCTGATGTGGTTCTCCCCATCCACGCCCAACTCACTACACTCCACGGTGATAACAAAGATAGCGTGGGAACGAGAGCTATGTTCATTCATGTTAGTGGAACCCACTGAACGATTCTGGTTGCCCACATTCATGACACGCTCAATTTCCTGCACACTCTTGGTGACAAATGATAAAAGGTCTTTCACATACACACCTGTGTCAGGCTTTTCCCTGAGCTCGAGACGACGCACCTGGTCCTTAGAGAGCAAATCCCTGATCTCCTCCTGGTAAATTTCTAGATATGATGCTCTCACCAGGTACTGCTGATTCTGGGATCGTGATATGTGAGTGAAGATATGCTCAAAGGAGTTAGGGATGACCCCTCTCCTCTCTGGATCATTCCTAACCCCCTCCATAGTGTATGTTTTACCTGTACCTGTTTGCCCATAGGCAAAAATGGTCCCATTGAACCCAGAAAGAACTGAATCCACCAGGGGCCTGAAGGTTTCATCATACAGATCTATTTGTTTGGAGTTCCAGTCATAGACTGAATCAAAAGTGAAGACTTTGGGGAGTTCACTGGCTGAAGCCTCCCTGGGGTTCCTGACAATAATTTGGCCCAATTTGACATCGACAGAGACCACCCTTTCAAACTTGGCTGCCCGCTCTTTCTCATTCATGGGGCGACAACGGACCACCACCTTGACCGATTCGGAGCTCTTGTTCTTGGACATGCTGCAGAGTGGCTGTCAACCCGCACTTTGTACGCTCTGTCTTCAGGAACAGTGCACCGCTGCAGAAGTCCACATCAGAAGCTGCTGGAGAGGACACAGTCAGTGATTAGTACCAACATGCAGGGGTGAACGTCATGGTGACTCACAGAACTGATGGCAGACTCAGTTAAGATCAGTGTAATACACGCCTATCAACATGTTAGCTGTTAGCTCTCCTGACACTGGTACCTGTGCTGCAGGTTAACGTTCATCTCTTTGTACGTGGTAAAACAGTCAGAGAACACCTGAGCACTGATGAACTACTTAGTAACGTCAGAATGAACACCCTCTGACGGTAACCCAGTTTCTCTAACACTCTAGCCTGTAGCCCTTGTAATAGAAACTTCTTGGTAAACGTTGAGTAACCTGGAGTTGTTGAACGTTGGAATTCCAGGTTATGAAGTGACAGACGCCTGCCAGCCGTAGCACGTCGATAAACGGCGTATTTAACGAAAGACCCTTACGTTAACAGCGACTCATTAAAATAGCGGCTCGGCTAATCAACGGTAGCTACAGTGAGAATGCAGCACAAGACGAGAGCACAACACCGGCCTAGCAACCACAAACACACTGTAACCTAAGCTACAAGTCTGCTAGCATTACCTGGCTAACGCTAGTAGCGAGGGCGTAAATTATTACAACATATCCATACTTCAGTCAAAATAACCTCAGACACACGCAGCCCACGCAGTCCAAACACAGCTTTCCCACAGACACACACACCGAAACGTCGATAAAGACTCACCAGCGGCGGACGTTAGCTAATGCAAAACTCCCTGTCAGCCGTTAGCCGCTCATCCCCACAACGGTCCGGGTCAAGTTGCCAGATTCGAGCACTACATCCCCCGAAAGAGGGGTGTGTGAAATCATACTAACCCATACAAATATGGACATTCTGTGTACGCATATGTATTACAGTTAATCATACAATCTTAAACATACAAATATGTTTATTCAACTGTGAATAACGAGGTTTTAAGGTTCATGCTGATTACTTGCAAATTCTGCTGACATATCTGGCAACCAAATCTCAACCAGCTTGCTTAATGTAGCTTAGTGTATCAGCTGATTCAACTGGACTCACAGATTAGCTTCCAGTGAGGGAGGTAAACACACGGAGGCCATTGGTTCTTTAAAAATGAGCGTGCATCATTTTATTGGCGAGAATCATAGAAAACACGTGACTTCAAGATCACTGCATTCACTGCTCACACACATTTCACCTTCCATACATCCCCACTTTCATTTCATCAATTAAACCAGTGCAAACTCTTTTGTTTCCCCCAAATACCCCTGAAACATTAGTTCACATTCAATGAATAAAAACACTGTCCTCGCGCTCAGCACAGGGCTCCACACATTTCATCAGTTTTTTGGTCCTGGTAAATTGAGATGTGGAAAGACTGTCTCCATTTTCCTCCCTATAATTAGTATGTACAGGAGGATCAGTTACTGTGCTCTCCTTGGAATGGAGGGCACAGAGGAAAGGAAAAGAACAAGCTGAAAAGATGTGGAGGGATGGAAAGGTAGGGAGAGAAAGAGAAGAGGGCAAAATGGAGAACATGATCGCTGACGCTGCAATCAGTCTTTCCTGGGTTCACTGAGGTCACCAGAGGTCCCTCCAACATGTCTGAATTACTAAACATAGCTGCAGCTACAGTACACTGCAACAGCTAATAGAAATGTTAGGGACACTGTGTGGAAATAAAAATGAAAAGTTAGTTTACTGTGTTGAGAACATACAGATACTGGATTTCAAGCAGAGAACAGACAAAAATAAAGTGTTTCTTGGTAGCAGCAGTGTCCATCTCATAACATTTCACAGACATTACACTACTGATCTGCTACATCCTGTCTTATAAGCCCTTATTAGAAGCCATTCTAAAACAGGACTGGCCATCACACACTATGAACCATCATGTCACATTTAACACATGCTCTCTCGCCTCCTCATGACAGTCATCCGGCATTAGTGCCCAGAGGACAACCACGTGCCTCCTGTGCTCAGAGCTCTTCTTTGTGATTTAATTTCCCAGGCTTGTCCATGCCAAAAAAGGAGGACGGAAGTCCATGGATGTCCCGTTCTCTCTTTACGAACGCAGAAAAGGACGAGACGCAGTTCCCGATGAAGTGGTCAGCTTGACCTAATATGTACAAGTCCATTTGGGCTGAGTCTGGCTGAAGAGTCACCACTTTGACCTGCAAAGCCAGAACCAAACACACAAATAAACAATTAGGTGGGGGAATACAATATTGTAACAGTAATCAAGTGGAAGTATTTCCCAACAGACCCTTCCAAAGTCCCACCCCTTTTTGCTACATGCTCCAATAAGAATTAAACAAACCAATCCCTTCCTGTTCTCAGATATGCTTTGTGCTAGCTCATCTACATTGAAAATTGCTAGCTTTAGCTAGCTAGTTACATGATAGGTCAGTTATGCTAAATTAACATGTGACTACATATTGTTTATGTCACTTACAGCTTTTAGCCAACGTTACATTAAATATGGTATTTTGAACATGGATGAGCTAGCACATAGCATGTCTAAGAAGAGGAAAGGCTGGAGTTGACCAAGGCTCTGACCGAGGCTAGCTCCAGCATAGAATGAAGAGGGATGGGAACCTAGTCAATTCTCAACTATCCTACAAAAGTAAAAAAAAAAAAAAGTAAAGTTTTTATGATACACTTGTGCTTGCATTACAGGGGCTTTACAAACCCACCTTGCCTTTGAAGAGCTTTTCAATGTCCCTACTGTGGGATTCTGAGTCAGTGGCAACATAGACAGAGCGGGAAGAGGTCTTCTTCACCCACAGCTTGACAGCCCTGCGGATTTCTGCCAGGTCAGGAAGGCACATGGTCATGGTGAGAGGCAAGGCTGACTGACGGCTGTAGCCAACACACTGAGGAGAGGCCATGAAGTGAGGCCCTGTGTCACCACTTTTCAGCATTTTGCAGGCATTTTGCTGTGAGGGCGGATGGAAAAAAAAAAGAGATGTGTCCATTCATTTAGCACATTTCTAGTCCTGTACTATGGTTCTGAATTGACTGATGGCTCAGGAGGTAGGGCGTGTCGTCCACTAATCAGATGATCGGTGGTTCGATCCCCAGCTCTCTGCATGTTGAAGTGTCCTTGGGCAAGATAATGAACCCCAAATTGTTCTTGAAGGCTGCATCATCAGTGTGTGAATGTGTGTATGGATCAGTGTATGAATGTGTAGGAATAGGTGAATGGTTAGCTCCCAAAAAGCTGATGAGCATGAACCTTAGAACCTTGTATGGCAGCCAATGCCATCAGTGTATGAATGAATATGAAAAGGTGAATGAGATATGTAGTGAAAAAGAGCTTTGAGTGGTCAGTGGACTGAAAATGCGCTACAGTACAGGACTAAAAAGTACAGTCCATTTACCATTTGTATTTTTACTATTGCCAACAAAACTATATCTCAATATCTTCAATGTGCCACAAACTTCATTGTTGTCCAAAAAAAAAAAACACACAACGAGCCGCACTGATGCACTAAATCAATGTTCCAAAAATTTAGAAAACCAACAGACAGTCTGAGTCTTTAAAAGATCAACTTTTAGATATGAACTGAATGTGTGCAAGCTGACATGAGCAATCAAAAGAGGATTAGTGTTATCTGTGCACAGCCTAAAGATTTGATAACATAATGTATGCTTCACATTATGAAGTACAAGTTGATAAACAACTGGTAATACTATAAAACAAAAAAAAACATGATATAAATGGACTGTACTTATATAGCACCTTTCTATTCTTCCGACCACTCAAAGCTCTTTTACACTACATATCTCATTCACCCATTCACACACATTCATACACTGATGGTGCAGCCTTCTGGAGCAATTTGGGGTTCAGTATCTTGCCCAAGGACACACCAAGTGGACAACCCACTCTACCTCCAAGCCACAGCTGCCATGTTGTTTGATGAAATGCAGCTTTGTTTCCTGGTGAGAACAGATGTGATGTTTCTGATATCTATGTGCAAACATATGTGTGATGATCTCTATGTGAGCACAAGTGGATGAAAAAGTGAAAAGCAGCGAGAGAAAAGAACCCAATAGTTTCCAAATCCTAGTTCATACGTTGTGAAGTATCTCACCCAGTCAACACCAATCCTCAGGTGAATGCCAACATATGGCCTGGTCAGCAGGGTAGCAATGTGCTCCTCTCCCTCCTTTACCATCTTGTCTGACCACACGACATAGCGCTGCAGGCCCACATGCTCCTCTATCACTGGGAACTGGGCAGGTGCCCCAGGCAGTGCCAGGACAGGGTGCTCAGAAGGAGGGAACCTATTCCAACAGAACCCGTATCTGTCAGTCTGTCATTAGGTTTAAGGTTAGCAACGTGTCTGCTCATCTACTCACTTCTTCATCCATTGAGGTTGGTGGTAGGCACTGAAAGAAATACCTCCAAACAAGACAGACGTGTCAAATTCCACACCCACGTAGTCCCAGAATGGACCAAACGGGTTCCCATCCTGAAAAACAATCATAACATATCGGAGCAAGCAAGCGACAGAGCTTGTGTTTCATAATCTGTGGTCTATGGGCCACCAGAGGGCAGCATTTCACCATCATCCGTTTTCACTTATCACCATTGTTTAGTGATAAAGAGGCTGAGCAATGAATAAAAGTACTCCAGTCTCTGCTGCTTTCAAATAAAGCTCTAAACTAATATCATCAGATGATCATACTTCATTGTAATCTTCTCTCCTGGACTCTCACCTTCATAGGGCAGGATTTCTTGTCTGCACTCCGCTGTGCTGCAGTCTCAAAGCAGTAAGCTTTCCTCTGTCCTGCAGGCCAGTATTTAGGAGCCAGCTTCTCCATGAAGTCCTCCAGGCTGAGCACACGGTGGTAGGCAGACAAGGCCTCCAACTGGAAGAATTCACTGTAGGGGACATGGGCCTGAGCAGAACAGAAAAATGTTGACAGCACTGTCCAACTCAAAATAAAGCTGATGATATCATATTGTTATTCTCAATAAATCCCAAATCTGTGTTTAATAGCCTACTTCAAGTACTCACTTCAAATTATTGAAACAAAATACATCTTCATGTCACTAAAACACATCATCATCACTGAATCTAAGAATATAGTCTGAAATAAACACCCAAGTGAAAATGTAGATAGGATTTGGATTTGTCTATTTTTCTGTGCTGCGCAGACTGTAATGAAAAAAAAAAAACTATATTCACAAACAGTAATATGCGATAATGTGCAATAATAGGGCCAGAAGATATATTTTTTTGGCCTTTTTCAAGTTTTTTTTTATTGGATAGAGACAGCAGAAGACAGGAAGTCAGATAACAAAGAATAAATTGTATGGAATACGTTAAACTTCATTGAAGTTGATACAAATCTGAACCTCATGTTTATTCTAAACATGACTTATTATGAGTAATGTAAAGTCTGTTAACGTTTAAGTTTAAAACGTATCACTCTTGCTCTTTAACAAAATCACTCAGAAAGTAATATTTTGTGTCACATCTACAGATATATAACACCTTTACATATGACACACCGTACTATTTCATCAAAAGTTCCTTTTGTCTCTGTAAGTGAATCTGCTACTATATGATGCACTCACATGTGCACTTTGTGTGCAAAGCTCATATGAGGTGTCTGAAAACACTGAAATGCGCACAAAAAATGAGAGTACTCTGTATGTTAAATATAGACAGCACAAAGTATTCACACATTAAATATTTGTTGTAAGTAAGTTAATTCTGTTTACTGTCCAAGAACAATCCTTACTGTGCAGCCTTTTATTTAATGTTCACACAGTGTATTACTGGACTCATATTTTATATTTTGTTGTGTTTGTTTCTACTTCATCTGCTTTTGTGATTTATGTAAGATGGCTGCTGATACATAAAGAAAGTAGCCTCATACCTCATGACTGTACTTACATTGGTGTAAGGGGGTGTGTGGTGGCGGTACACTATCCAGGGAGGGACCGCCAGGGTTCGGTTCAGCATCTTTGCAAAGGCCAGAGATCCCAGGAAGTGGTCTGCCTGGTTCCCAAAGCGACCTGAACAATACCACAGAGCAAGTTACACTCATTTACAGCAGGAGACGAACAGTGGGAAACGTTGGGTACCTGCGTATGTTTATATTTGAAGAGCAATGAGCAAAAAACAATGTTATTACATTTAATGTTACATCGTTACGTTACAAAGCTCCTATTTGTCCCACTGAGTTAGCTGCTAACTAGCTACTATTGCCTCTCAACTAACGTGAAAAGTTTAAATGTTCCAAGTTGACATTATATTAACATTATATTATTATTATATTATATTAACATAAGGTCTTCCCCGCTGAACCGCGGTGAAAATCACTATGTCGACCTGAAGTCTGGGTTTATGTTGAGTCGATGAGAAACGCCACTCTCAACTTATGAATGGGTGAAGTTTGGAGTTCGCTAACTCTGTTCTTCTCATCCGACTGTAGCTACGAAGAATAAATTACCCATGCACGGGCAGTACAGCACGTAGCCATTTTCATCCCACTTCAATTCTTCGGCAAAAGTCCGACACGTTTGGAGCAGGAGTGCACAGAGTAAACATGTCACTATGAGACGATGATGTACTTGTTGTACAGCCGCCATTGCGGTTCATTTCACATCCCAGAATGCACTGGCTTGTTTCGACCGCTTCTTCTTCTTCTTTGGGTTCAAGCGCGAGTCGAAGATGTCTACTTCCGCCTAGTGCACCGGGGGAGTCGTGTCTCGCGTGAGTGTGACATGTGCAGGCACGCGAGCTACACTACACCCCAGTAAAACATTAATCACCGTATCAATTAACGGCGAGCGCTAGAAAGTACCACGGGCAGCATACCTTATTACTTATTCACCATTTTTGTTCAACTCCCTGCTCCTGCCAGCAGAGCTCCCCTCCCTCTGTGTATCACAGTTAGTCACTCACAGGATGCAGTTTACAGTATTTGTCATCCAAACAGTGGAACTACAAGAGAACTATACCCTGAAGAACATGAACAAGCTTCAGTTACTTATGTCAGTATAACCTCTAATAGAGACTATTGCTCACTAATAGTCATGGGACTTTGGGTTCTTTTTAGTGAGTCAGATCATTTGACTCATTTCAAGAAGAGTTGGCTCTTTCGGCTCCCAAACAGCTCTTCACTTATACTTTTAATAATTCAGCCAAATTTAGTGCTGTTTATTTATAATTTGTATGTGTACACATATATCACTTAAATTATTCAATACATCCTTTGTACTGAAGTGTTCAAAAGTAAAAATTAAATTTTCTGATATCAAAAAATTGCTGTAACCAATTGTTTTCATTGCATTTACAGCACTTAACGGCTCGTGGACAGGAGCGGGATCGTTCACCATCGACACATCACTACTCACTAATTAAGCAACAATAATGTTAAAGTGACAAAACATTGTTTCTCAGATTGAATCCCCACAACTCTCATTTTTTGAGTCAAATGTTGCTTCTAAAAAGTTGAATCTGATGTTACAGGAACAACATTCACTTTTTAAAAATATTAAACTAAGTCTTTAAAAACAGTACAGATGGGTGTTGCCTACAGTCTGGAGGAAAATCATTGCTTTACAGCATGTAAAACACTGATTCAGCAGAAATTGTCTGCTTATGCTCCTCTGATCATTCCTGCAGACTGACAAACAAAGCGGCCACACAAAGTTCACTTTGCAAAGAAAAAAAAATTGCATTAGACCTTCCTGCTCTGCTTGGATTCCCTGGTGGAAATCAGATGGAGCCAATCAGTGCTATGTCCAATGATAAAAATGAGGAGCAGCGTTCCCAGAGCTCTGTCGTTAGAGGTTCTTCATTATAGATGTTCACATGTGTGCTCAACATGCCCAGAACCCAGTATGGCAACATGTGGCCTGGGTGCGGTCTCAAACCTTTTGTTACTTTCAGTTAAATCTGTGGACTCTCTGCCAGCCTGCCATGTTTGACTGAGTCGACTGATAATTGCTTAAATATGTCACAGAGGCCGTGTGATACAGCTGATATGATCTGGATACAATTTGTTGTTCATTATTACTTCAAGAACAACTGAATGTATGCAATTCAGTGGCGATAAAAGATTATTATTATCTAACAAATAACATGTGGCCAAATCACCAAAAAAGTAAATCTTTATTCATTTCATTTTTCTGTATCTAAACCAAAACCCATGACTTCTTTTGCCACTTCTTCACAATGAGCAGTTTGAGATATTTTGTACTCTGGCTTTTGCTTTGAAGGATAGTTAATCCCTCCACATCCTCCAGTTCAGCCAACCCAGTCTAACGTATTCTCTCTTTGTATTCAATCACTCTCGTTTTTCTTTTCTCTGATGCTCGACAGCTGGCTGTTCTTTCCCTCTTTTCCTGTGTCGTTCTCTGTGTCTGCTCCTCCCCCATCCCTTGAACACACACTGTTTTTCATTGTTAGAGATGACAGCAATGATAACAATGCAAAGAACCACAACTCACAGCCCAAGTATGAGAAAGAGACAGAGAGACAGAGAGAGACTTCCTTCAGGTGAACAATGACATGGATTCCAACAAGTAAATGAAACATCAAAAAGTACACCTCACTTGACTAAACTCTTCTCATTTTACTGCCAGTTTATGGCATACTGTATATGGAGCCTGCATGATCTTGTAATAACCGTTATCATATTAGTAAATAAGTTGTCGATATGTAGGATGAATTTGTCCATTTTGTTTTTATGCATCTCTGACTCACTGTCCTGTGCTCAAACTATTTCATTTCCCTTTTTGAATCTATAAGTTCCTCACACACACACCAAAACGCTCCACTTTAAGAAGCTGCAGAGGAAGAAGGTGCCACTCACATTTCATAATAACATCTTCAGATGCAGTATGCATGTAAGTATAGTTTCCCCCTTTCCTCCCTCTCTTAACCTCTGTGTCTTTCTTACTTGCAGCTGATGCAGAATAACAGGCCTGACACACTGCCTGTGTCCTTTCAGAAGAGGGAAATAAGGTAGTCAACCTCAAACAACCCGCCTCCTGTTGACCTTTCTGTGTTGTTACTGACAACCTGGCTTTCAATTCAGCTTCAGATTGTGACTAGCATGTGTTGTGTTATTTCCCAGATCCAGCATGCAGAGACCTTGTATATCTGCAACTCAACTTTTCCAACCAAGTAGCTATTTGAACTGAAATAAAGGCAGTAAAAGACATTTTCCTGTAAGTGATAAAAAATTGATCTCACAGGAAACAATAAAAAAAGAACTAATTCCTTCTCTTAAAATATGTTTATGATGTTGAAAAAAAAAAAACTATCCAAAAACAAAAACTAGGATCTAGCTTGAATGTTTAGGGCCAAAAGTAACAAAAGAAAAGATTGAGAAAATGTTTTTAGTTTCAGTTTTACCTCGCTCTGTTTGTCAGTGAAGTGCTTTTATGATGTGGAAAAAAAAACTATCAAACATTAAAGTAACAAAATGGTAACACAATCCATTTCAGCTCTAAATATGTATTTAGATTTTTAGAGGTGTTAAGAAAATGTTTTTTTACTCTTTCTCTGAAGCCTCTGTGGCAGCAGAAAAAAACTGAATGCAACATAAAACTTACAAACAGGTAACATGTTTGAGCTGTAAAAATTCTTTTTCAGTACTACGTTGACAAAATGCCTGTTTATATTTTTCCTCTCAGCATAGATCTTTTTTTTGCCTCTTTTTTTTTTTTGTCTGAATCAAACATAACCTCTGATTATCAGTAGTTCTTGACATAATGTCTGCTTGAATTTGAAAAAAAAAAGTCAACAAAAAAAGTAGCAGAAGTCATTTAGGCTGTAAATATTCATTTAGATTAGATTATACTTTATTAATCCCACAACAGGGAAATTCACTCGCCACAGCAGCAAAAGATGTGTAATATACAGTACAGAAAAAAAGGGCAAACACAACGAACAGACAGAAATGTCCTCAGACTTATACAATAAACAAATGGGCAAACAACAAACAAGTGCACAGACAAGCAAAACAAGTACTAAAAGTAAAGTGGCCATAATATGAATAATATTGCACATAGTAAGTAACTGGAATGAAAATATAAATGCAGATAAAAAATAAATATAAAAGCTGTGGTGAGTAATGGTGGTAATTGAAACAGAAACTGCATTACTACACTGTTTACATTCAGAGGTGTTCAGAAAACTCTTTTTTATTTCTCCTCCCTGCTCAGAGCTTCAGTTTGTCAGCTGTGGACTTAGTGACAGGGATCCAAACTGTAACATACGAGTAACAAATAGATCAAGAACAAACTCCTTTAAGTTAGAAAGATTAATTTGGATTTAAAATAACAAAACCCCATTGACAAAGCTCTGTTTTCATTTCTCTTCTCCTCTTTGGCAATGACGTGCTATAATGACATGAAAAAAGCTGAATATAACAAATGAACAATTAAAAGAAAAGGAACACACTCCTTTCAGTTCTACAGGGATATTTAAAATAGTTATTTATTAAAGAATTGTTTGTTGAAAATTATTTAGTTTTAACAACATCCTTAGTGACATGGATAAAAACATGACACTAGCATGAAAATACAAAATACAATACTAACAAACCCCCACTGATCAAATGCCTGGTAACAGTTTTAGTGTTCTTGCAGTGAAGTGCATTTGTGGTGTGAAACGAAACCATTAAACATTAAAGCAACAAAAAAAGATTTAGGGGTGTTAAGAAAACGAGCCAAAGCTAACCAAAGTGTTTTTAGTTTTCCTCTCAGCTCTGTGGCAGCAGGGTGCCTTAGTGACGTGGATACAGAAAACACAATCTCACAAATCTAATAAAAAGGTAATAAATAATAAAATATGTATTTTAGCTGTGAAGATTCTTTATTATGTTGACAAAATGTCTGTTAATATTTTTAGGTTTCCTCTCAGCCCCATTGTGCCTTATGAACCTGAATCAAACTTAATAGTAAATCTTTGATTATGAATACTTTACAAAGGGTTTGGATAAAAAAACAAAAAAACAAATCAAACATAATGAATAAAAATAATACATAAAAAAATAAATGAATAAAAAAGTAGCAGAACTCATTTAGGCTGTAAATATTCATTTACATTTAGAGGTTTTCAGAAAGAAAGAAACTCTTTTATTTCACCTCTGAGCTTAGAGCTTCAGTTTGTCAGCTGTGGACTTAGTGACATGGATCCATAACATCCATAACATAAAAGTAACAAATAGGTAACAAACTCCTTTAAGTTCTAAAGATTCATTTGGATTTAGAGATGTTGAGAAACTTCCTTAAAATAACAAAACCCCACTGACAAAGCTCTGTTTTAATTTCTCTTCTCCTCTTTGGCAGTGACGTATTTTAAAAAAACTGAATATAACATAAAATTAACAAAAAAATGACAAAAATGGCTCTGCAGGTTTATTTATATTTAGAGGTGTTAGAGTCTGTTGAGAAGTCTTGTTTTATTTGACAGTGTAGTGACATAGATTAAAAGTCAAACCGACTTATTTCACTTCATATTAACAAACACTGTTAACAAACTGGCTTTTACTTTTGTTTCTCATCTCTGCTAGGATCCCCTTTGGCAGCCGTATGCCCTCATGACGTGTATGTGTAGCTGGACATGATGCTTCATGTTCCACCCTTCCACCTTATCAACCTGCTGCAGACCACGGTGCCGTCTGTCTGTGACCTGATAGCCCACCTCACCACAGAAAAGTCAGTCCCAGCTGAGATAGACTTCCCCAACTTTTTGCTCTGTGCTAGCCAGAGTTGATCACACAGCAGATGCTCAGTGGTTACATCAGGATGTGATCAGAGGCTATCTTTCAGTGCAGCACTACTGTGTCGGCATCATCTTAGCAGATATTGGCATGTTGTGTAACATTAGTGTTTTGAGCAATAACCACGTCAAGTTTTTAGGCTGCAAGGTGTATTTTACCAACGTCACATAGTTTGATGTTGACTATGCTGTGCTGCTAATTTATTAATGGTTAAAAGATTTTCAAACGTTAGCAGAAAAACCCAAAAGACCAGTTTGAATCCACAATTCTAAAGTTTTCAACACCCAACAGGATAAATTTAGTGTCACCCTGAGGACCAGGCTCATTAAAACGTAATAACACGACCTATTTTTACTATAATTAGTAAGAGTGAGAATCATGTATGTCCACAACAGGCATCATGTCTGCCACGTCTGTGAAAAGGATGGCAGTGTCCCTCTCTTTGTGTCGCCCCCCTCCCATCCTTTCGAAGCTGTTTATCGCCATCTCCGCTAATGTAAACCGCCCATCTGTTTTAAACAAAACACATAAAAACACACACATAGTCATTTCCCACCACGCCAGACCCTGAAAGTAGGGACTGCTGGGTATTCTGGTGGCAAAGAAATACGCTCCAGATGTGAACAAATTGTCCCCCTTGCTAATTGCTATTGTGTTCACTGATGCTGATTTTTGGATCTCTTGGATTTGTGTAGATGGAGCCGAGAGTGCTCGCCAGGATTTGAGAGGTCCATGTGTGTGTGTTTGTTTGGGATCTTCAGTGTGTGTGTGATTGTAAAGCTGGTAATGTTAAAAGAAGGGAAGAGCTGTGAAGCTAAGAGTGTTAAAAAGAAAGAGAGGTAAATTGGATGACGGTGGAGGAGCAGTTGGAGATCAGACTACTGTTATATATCGGGCATAAACACACACAGATGTTTCTACTCAGTGTCTGATGAAGGCTTTATTTAAGGGAGCCCATCGCTTTCTTCTGTCGTGCCATCATAGTTTCTGAAAAGGCTGGCTTCCTCATCCCTTACAGTGCATCTAATCAGGAGTGATTAGGTGTGTGGTAGCCAGAGACATGCAGAGGGGGCGGGCTGCTCCGGAGGCTGCCCCCACTGTTGTTGCTTACTTTGTGCATGTGAGAGGTTTCCTAGACATAAGAGATGAGAGACAGACAGACGAGTCAGTGCCACAGTATGATGTGGCGTTTCATAAGATAGTTAAAAATCACTCCACAAGTCTAAATAACAGGCCACCACACGACTGCAATCAACCTGACTGTGGTCACAGTGACCACACTGTAATCCAAATAAACAAACAATGGCATAATGAAAGAAGTCTCCCTCTCTGTGCTGGGAAATCGCTTCACCTCATCCATCTTCAACCTCCTGTTTCTCTATCATCTATTCCTGTCCCATTTCTGTTTGTTTTACAGCATCCTCACATGAGCTGCAGGAGGAACGACTGGATCAGCCTGCAGCCCGACTGGAGAGCTGCACAGAGCATTTCCTACAGCAGAAGTGAATTTTTACATTCTTAACGTGGCATGAAAACATCCAAATAACCACAGATCATTCATAGAACTCCATCACCAAGAGACCAAAACCCTCTACGGAGTCTGATAGGACTGAACACAGTAGATGATGTTTTACAGTTTTAGACAGACCTAAAATTGAATGTGTAACTTCTATGACGTCTCCTCCCGAACCACATTAACTGTGACAAAGAAACAAAACAATCAAAGTGTGTTTCTGTCTTAACGTTCTCCTTATTTCTTCATTTCCACACTTTTACAACTAGTTTCTAATGCCAGAGTAACTTTTCAAATGTGTTTTCAAAGATGATGATGATGTGCAGAATTATCCAACAACTCCAATTCTTCAACAGAACTCTATGAAATATTTGTTCTTGCTTCAGAGTCATGTCATGTTTCTTTTTTCAAACTAAAATCTAAAACGAATAAAATGAATGATGAGTGATGCATAACCTTCAGAATGAACCTCTGATTTTAAATAGAAATGTTTTTATTATAAAACAATATTACAAGTTGACTTGATTTTTCTCTTCTCAGTTCAGTGTTTATTAATTATTATAATATCAAATAATCATGAATAAATGTTTCGTGCTCTGAACATGAATGTCTCATCATCTCCAGCACTGAAGCAACTTTTCCGCCTTTCAGCGGGATAACAGAAAGGTCGGAGCTGTGAGGATCAGCAGCGGTACCTGTGATGTGACTCCTCAGATGATGATGATGATGATGATGATGATGATGATGACGTGGGTTCATCTGTCCTCAGGACAAATTGTGAGCCCGCTGCAGCAGCAGGTAAAAACTCTTTTTTTTTGGACCCGCTCCTCTGCATCGAACACGCCAAAAGGATTTTGATGCTTTCATGTTCAGTCGGAAATGTCGCAATTATGAGGGAGAGAGAGAGACTACCAATCCAAATGTGAATGACCAGGACTGGAGTTCTCTGCGGGGCTGTAGTTTCTTTAAAATGAGCTGATCAGAGAGCAGCTGGAGTGTCTTTAAAAGATATTTATGTACAACAATGTAACAATGCCACTAAAACATGAAGCACTATGATATGAACTTTATCATGTTTCAGGTCATTTGTAAAAATCAATCCACAGACATGTCACGTGGAGCCTGACTGTGATCCTCTCCAACAGGACTGAAATACACACACTAAAGTGTGTGTTTTTTTTCTATGAATATAAATTATGAGCAGACGGGAGGCACTTGAAGGCATCATTATTGAAGACTCTGGCTCCCCCACCCCCCATCCTCACTCTCTCCCTGCACAAACACATTCACCCTGCGGGCTTCATGGGGCTGTAGGGAGAGGTGGTGGTGGTGGTGGGTGGCGGGGTTAGGGGTCATGAGGAAACGAGTTGATGTGCCCTGGAAGTAATTCTTTCACCCCCTCCCCCTCCCTCCCCCCTCCTCCCAAAAAAACACAAGGTGGGAGAAGCGGGACCACCAGCAGCACCACCACCGGTAGTCTTTAACACGTGGGGGATCCGGGGCGACCAGCCTGGTGATGAGGGGCTGAAAACCTGCTCCTTCACCACCTTCACCTTCACTTGTTGACTTAAAAAATATATACATATTTATTTAAAATATGAAGCTGCAGAATGTTTGATGTTCAGGTTAGCATTGAGTTTTTAATAATTAGAAGGGTCACATATTTGTTTCTTTTTTAAAAAAAAGAGAAATATTAATTTTCAACTCATGAATGTGAGAAAACTTCACTTTTTAATTACAGCTAGTGAATCAAAGAGTTCTAATTTATTCACGTGTGTGTATTTATTTATTTTCTTAAAGTTTAGGTGACATCAAATCAAATCAAATCCAGTTTTATTTGTATAGCCCAAATTCACAATCATCGCGGTGAAAATGATTAGAACACTGCTTCACTTTGCTTTACACTTTGATTTAAAATGGGCAGTTAGAAATGATTAAAAAATAATACAAATAAAAAACAATAACACATTTAAAAACGAAAAGGAAATTCTTTGTTTATGTAGCTCGTGTGTGATGAGAGAAAAACTTTTTACATATTTACAGATCAACACAAAGAATAATCAAACTGATTAAACTAATCAAATAAATAAATACAGATCCATTCGATCAACACACGTCGAATGATGATTTTTAAATTAAATAATAACGTTTAATATTTGATAAGTAGACTATAATAATCCTGAGAAGTCGTCAGTGAGGCTGAAGTCTGTTCAGTTAGGAGCTGATGTTGAATTCAACTTTGGAGTTATCTGAATGAATATTCCATGTTGATGTGGAGCCGTGGCTCCTTCACAGGCTTCAAAATAAAAGCAGGGTTCATTTAAAAACATGTTTGTCATGAAGCTAATGCTGCAGGTGTTTGGACCGAACCAGCAGCTTTGGACTGGGAGGACTCGGAGGACTGGCTGCAGGCTGCTCAAACACCAGTAAACTGTCCCTGTTGAAAAAAAAAAAAAAAAAAGTTTGTGAAAGTGGCCTGACGTCACACTCCCACAATGCTTACCGCCCCATAACTCCGCTGCAGCCTGAGGGGAGCCAGACACACTCTCAGGCCCCAAATATAGAAAAAATATAGAAAAAAATCGGAAAAAATAAGAAAAGAAGCGATCGATAGGAGAAAGAGCGGGGAGCGGTGTCGTGGGCTCTCCCACGGTGGGTTTGTGATCCGGTCCGGGATGGAAGCTTACCGGGGCTCCAAGTGAAATTGACTAATGCGGTGCTGGAAACTTTTTGGTGGGTAAACTGTTCGTTTTTTTCTCTCTCTCTCAGAGCTCATAATGTGGCTGCACGTCCTCATGTGTGCATGTGTGCCTTTTAAACTTCTTTACGGGGCTGATCGGAGCCTCGAGCTCGCTCACTGACACATCGACGTGCGGCTCCGTGGGTTGTTGTGAACGCGTTGTTTCTGTCGGCGCGGTCACACTTTGCCTTATTCTGTTTTTCGGTGGCGGCGTGGACAGATCTGGGTATTTAATTTTTAATTACGTGATCGCCTCCTCTGCCCCGCCAGCCTCTCTCTCTCTCTCTCTCTCTCTCTCTCTCTCTATCTCTCTCTCTCCCTTTCTGTGTGTGTGTGTGTGTTTTGCTCGACAAATATGTTGCTCTCGAATCAGTGAAGTTGTTCAACACGGCGCACTTTGTCCGGCGGCCCTCGCTGTTGACGTTTGATGTTCTTTGCAACTTTTCGGCGATCCGGTGAGTTTAAAGCAATTTCCGAATATTTATCAAGTGCGGCTTGAAACTGCAGAGGAGAAGGAGAGAGGGAACGTCCGTGGTGTATGTGTGCTTGTGTTTGTGTGTGTGTGTGTGTGTTTAGGTGTTTGCGAAAGGAGAAAACTGATAAAAGTTGGTATAATGTGGAAGCCCTGTGTGTGTGTGTGTGTGTGTGTGTGTGTGTCTGTGTGCGTGCGCGCGCGTGTGTGCATCATGCTGTTACAGACTCTGAATCAGTTTTGTTTGTGATATCTCATCAAACTTGAAGCCATTGTTGCTGACTGGATGTATATCTGGCCCGTCCACTGCTATCTGTGGCTTATGTCATGTTTGTCGCCCGATCGGAAGTTTTGTGTCTCTTTCCTGCATGTGTGTGTGTGTGTGTGTGTGTGTGTGTGTGTATGTGTGTGTGTGTGAGAGAGCGAGAGAGAGAGAGAGAGCTTTTCCTTGGGAGCGGGTAAATAAAAAGCCAAGACCCCACCATAGAGGGGGGTTGGGGTCAGAATGTGGGGGTTCAGTTTATGCACTTGTTATTGATAGCTGACTTCGCTGCATGCTTCGACTTTTTGTGCACATTTTGTTGTCAGTCAGAGTGGAAAGAAGCAAAACTACTGGATGAGTTACAAAAATTACAAAAAATTACAACAAGTGACTAAAAGTAACAAATATTCTGCAGCTGACAATTAGAAAAAAACCCCATAAATGTCTATCTACAGTGCTCCAGTCATCCAGTCTGTTTTCACTGCAGTAACAGATGATCTATTACTGATGCTTCTTCTCTTGTTCCACTCTTGATTTGGATGATATTTAGATGTTTTAAGCGGACATCTTGTGTTGGTACAGGAGTTACTAGATTCCTCGATTTGTCTGTTATTTTTGAAAAAGTGACAAACACACAAAGACTGTCACACAAGGCAAAGAAAGACAAAGCATGATGTGTTCGGTATGACTCATTTATGGAGTTTCAGAATAGTTGCTGATCACTCTCCTGTCGACTGTTTGTGTGATTCCACCTGCTGCAGCCCGATCCATTCCTCATGACACAAATGCGGTCTGCAATCATCACCCAGCATCAGCTTGACTTGTTCATTAACAGTTCTTTAAGGAGATCATTGTGTGAGATCATTTGAATTTCCCTGCTGTGGGATCAATAAAGTCTATCTTATATTAAGCAGAGAAATTCTGTGCTGGGTTTCAGTGACATATGATCTTTAAGTGCAAAATATAAAGGATTTAAATTCTGAAATGATTGTATCACTGCAACACGTGAATTCATGCGATTCTAAAAGCTTTCAAATATCCTTAAAAATATTTAGGTTGTAGCCCAGTGGAGTGAGTTTAGGTGACTTGTTCTCTCCACCCCTGCAGCAGGTTTGTCTGAGACAAGCGTGTTCCATCAAGGCCTCCAGCTACATAATAAGGAAATGGAAGTGAATTTGTCACGAGACAATGCCTTTGTTGCTGCCAGTTGCAGTGCAAGTTGAAACCCATGTGTTGATGTTTGCTCTTCTCTCTTGCTGTAACAACCCTGTTAGCGATGGAGCTGCTCCATGAGCTTTAGCAGATTTCATTTCTTATAGAGATTTCTCAAACATTTGGACCATTAAGCGAAGGTTGTTTGTGTTCTGGTGCACCTGTTTTTCCATGCAGTGGCAGATGGACACAGCTTGTGTTATTGGCATTAATAGTTCTATGAAACTTGAAAAGATCAGAGGTGAATTTGTGAACGGTTGGAAAGTAAATTCACAAAAAAAAAAAACCCCTATAAAAGAAAAAAAAAATTTAAAAATGAAAGATTTAATCAAGCGCTAAACTGCTCTGGAATTCAATTTTTGTTATTTTCTCTTTAGCTGTAAGTCATCATGTAGTCCCTCCTCCTCCTAAATATTTTTTTACAGTCATAAACTCCTGATGATTCGTGTTATTCTGGTGGAAGCATTCGTAGCTGCTCCACTCCACAAAATATCCACGCAGCCAGCTTCTTCTCATTAACTCCCATGCATTGCCTTACATTACTTCCATGCCCCTGTGGTTGGAGGCAGCACGTTTCATGTTTGCCTTTGTGATTGAGTGAATGTGTTTGCCTGTGAGAGCCTGCACACATGCCTGTTTGTGAGATGGTAGATGTGCACATGCATGTGTGTGTGTGTGTGTGTGTGTGTGAGAGAGAGGGGGAGAGAGAGAGAGAGAGAGAGAGAGGGAGCTGTTTTTGAGCCTGAAGGGAGGTCTTCTCCCCTGAAAATCCCCCACAATTCTTTGCACCTCTGCGGGCAGCGGCAGCGGTGGTAGTGGCAGCAGAGACGGCGGTGGCGGCAGCAACAGCAGGCTGATTTCCATGAGAAAAGAGCATCAGTTGGGTTAATGGGAGGGACAGCCCTCCAAGGGGACAAATGGTAGTTAATAACCAGGGAAGAATCGGAAAAGCTCTGATCCCTTTCTTTGTACTTCTTCACCTTCCAGAGGCAGGGATGGGATGGGGTATTTGGGGGTGAGGAGGAGATGGGTGAGGGAACAAGGGACACTGGGTTCATGCTAGAATGGATGTTTTTCGCTGAAGGGCTGCAATAAGATTGTACTATTTGTTATTTTCTCAGGACAGCGGGAGAAACAAAAGCTCAGAGCCTGAGAACTGGAACACAATATGGAGCTTTGCAGAAGTGTCTGTGTGTGTGTGTGTGTGTGTGTGTGTGTGTGCAAATGCAAGGCGTGCTGTTTGTGTATTTGCACTTTTTGTGCACTCACATGTACATGTGTTTACATGCATGTGTGTTCAGTTTGATTGGATGAGTGGGGAAAAGTTTATTTATTTGTGATTATGCGAGGTTTTAGCCGCTGGTCATTCTAGCCTCCCTTTGAGAGAGGGATGGTTGGCTGAGATGCTGGATATGTAGGAAGGAACGGAAAAGTGTAAGAAAAAGAAGCCAGGAATATTGAGATTGTCAGGAAGAAAGGGAGGATAAGAAATAAGAGAGGGAGGCAAAATCCCAGCTCAGGTTTCAATTTTTATTGTGTGTCTAATATCCATGTCGGCTCTCCAGCTCTCCTGTTTCACAATGTGATTTGTCTTTCCCACACAGGGCATCAAATGACATTAATAATTCTGAATGTCTGTGATACCAAGTCAGAATTGAATTATTGGTCAGATTCACAGTCTTTTTAACTTTGTCTTTAATCTGACGTGTACTGATTTTTATGATTACAACATTGACAGATTTAGTTTGTATTTTATTCAGGAAAAGTTCTTGTACAGCCGCTTGTTTAGCATTTAAGAAAAAAAGTTTTATATTCCTCAAAGAGGAAGTTAAAAAAAAAGTACTGATACAAAAACTTCAGTAGTGAAACTTCAAACTGTACTCAGCCCTTCGATACCCAGTCCTAATCCCTCACAGCTGGGTGTATGAAGTTGTTTTCTCCCATGGCGGGGTCTCCTTAGTTTTTCTGGGTGTTTCTCATCCCTTCTGCAACAGTTTCAAACTTCCAGGTTGAATATTAGGGCTGCAAATGGATTGATGGTGTATCAGTGAAGTAGTGTCAGATTTTTTTTGTTGTTAGATTCTGTGCGGGCTGACTTTTGAAAAACAGAACACACGTTCTTCCTCTCACAACTAAAAAGTTAAATTCATAAACCATAAAACATACCATAACTCAGTTGCTGATACAGACTTACTTCAGTATGAGCAGTAGGTTTCATGCTCATGTTGACTAACATTAGCAGACTTTAGTTAGATACTGTTGCAGTCAGTTCTCTGACAAATTAAAGTGAATAAGCGGTGCAGCACATTTCTTAACACATAGACTAATTCTTGGTCTGATGTGATGACTGTCTTACAATGGCCACTGTCAGCAGCTAAAGATGTCAAACTTTAAAAAGATATTTCTCAGTAACTGACAATACTGAGACAGTGTGCTGATTTTGTGCTTATGTTACAATATGTCCAGCATTCATTATGCCAATATTGGCAGTTTTCTGTCAGTCGTATGTGGTTTGATGTCAGCAGTAGCTCATGGTGACTAATTTTAGCAAAGGTGAAGAAACTGACATTACTGACTTCAGTTTACTGATTTTAGGATTCTTTATGTGTGAAAGCACGTTCAGGAAAATGGGAATAGTAGTTTGACCAAATGATCTAAACTCAGGATCCAGTTACAGTTGGAGCTTTTTGATCTGCATCAGTGGTTGGATTTGGATGGAGCTGACTCTGTTGTGAGTTGTGGTTTAAGGCTCTGGAGTAACTCGGTACGAGGGTGTTGTGTTAAAAGATTCCTTTGTTGGTTAATGACTAATGAGTAATGACTCTCTACTTGTGCTACTGGTACATTTAAAAATGCACAATAATTTCCACTGTGCAAATGTTATATAGGTGTATTTAAATAATAATGTTCATATTAAACAAAGGAAAACAGGAATTTCACAGTTTTAGTTTCCATCGTGAAAGTTGAGCACTGTACTGATTCATACATCCACTTATGAATATCATGGCTCTTATTGTATCTGGAAGAAAGTTTACTGGGTGCAGAAACAAGCAGAAAACATCACTCTTTACCTTCTTCATAGTAAATACAGCGCATATACATTAACTATGTTTAGTTGGCAACTGTGACAGAGAGAATAATGATGCTTTGCTGTGTAATAGACTGATTGGAAACAGACATACAAATGTGCAGTGCAGCACACACACACACACACACACACACACACACACACACACAGATATTTACAAGGCTAATTAAAGTAAAAAAAAACCCTTCACATTTTCATTTTTGTTATGTATAGGCACAAAGCTAATAATAAAGGCACACATGCTCTCATTTACTCACACTCTCACAGAGGCTTTTTGGATCAGTGCACATTCTGACGGGCCATGCAGTATGCTGGTCAGAAATAGTAAGAGGATGCTAGATGCTTGAACCACATACTGCCACTTTTCCTTGTGGATCTTTTTCTAGGAAGAGCAGGGCAGCTGTGGCTTTTCAGAACCTAGATCCATCCATCAACCAGCACCCATGGTTTACACCATGCAACACACACATACACACACTCTTTCCTCTGCCTCTTTTCACTCCCCTCCTCCCTCCATTCTCCATTTCCATGTATCTTAATTTTTTCGTTTTCTTCTTCTTTCTTCTTTCTTTCTGTCCATCCATCCCTCTCTGTTTTTCCCTTCATCCTTCTCTCCCAGACTGAGTTTACAGCCCCCGGGCCACTTCCGCCAGGCTGTCTGCAACAGATTTATTAATAGGCTTTTCTCTCTCTGCAGTAAACACAGCGTTGGTTAAGGGGTCGTCTCTCAGACACTGATAGACTTGTACTTAACCTTAGGCACTGACTCAGGAATAGAGGAAAGTCTGTTGGTTTTAAAGATGATCCACCGCAGATTGTCACAAAAGGATCGACTGCTAGAAATAAACACAAGTAGGAAACACAAATTACTTGCAGTAGATGAGCTAATAAGGTTTATATTTGACATCATTTTTGATTAGTCAGGAGTTTGGTGAGGCGAGAAGACAGGGTGTCAGAGTGGATGTCATGTCACAAAGAGCCTGCTCATAGGTTGAAAACAATGTCTCTGGCTGACTTTTTAATGTTTCAAGTTAAATTGAGAAACCTGTAAGAGCATCTTAAACACACATAATCAGTATTGTATTTAAAGACTGAGGACAGCTACATGTCCCTGTCTGAAAGGCAAATATTTCTCATAGAAGGCAGGAAACTAGAGATAGAGAATTTCAGTGTAGTTGATTACATACTTAAACAAGCAGACAGGAGTTAGATTTCCATTCTTAATGTTAAGAGAGAAAAGACTCTTAGGATACATGTGCTTGATAAACGTGTTGCTGTCTTGGGCACAGCTGGAGTTTAACCAAATAGTGAAGGGACGTCATGAAGGGATTTTTTTTTACCTGTAACCCCATAAAATGATTTCATATGAAATGCTCTTTGGCTTGGGAAGTAATGCTGGGTTAGTTTGCTACCGTTAGAACAAGAAGTATTAGGATTAAATTGAAAATTGAAATTGAAAAGATTAATTGACATCTCTAGAAGAATTCCTACAATGTTGTGCCTTATAGTGAAGTGAAAAATGAACATTTCTACTTCAGTAAAGGTTCTGAAATAAATAATGCAGGTAAAAGAGGAAGAAACTACAGATTTGCTCCAGTGGTATTAAGTTTGATAACTTCAAAAGTAAAACAATCATCACTCCGCCTTGAACCCCTGTCATGTCCTGTGTTACTGTCATACCTGTCCACATGGATCATTTGGAACAATAGAAACCCTTTGTATTCACTGCCTGAACCTTCCCTGCGTGAAGTGACTGATCAGAGCTGGTTAGCAGGTCGAATCAGCCTGAGGTGTTTATGAAGTAGTAGAGCAGTTTTGGACCATCTGGCCAGATATATGCAGAACACCAAATGAGCCACTGCTTTTGCTGCCTGTCATCATGTCGGACTGAATAGTGAAAAAAGGAAACGATATGCTGACACCCTCATGGTTGTTACAGATGGAGCGTGTAAAGAGTGCTCGTATCGCTGCAGACGTGGGTCTCTTCAGAGAAGTGGAACAGAGATTCTGTTGTGTGTTTTCGAACTGCAGCTAACACTTTTTTAAATTATAGATTTATTTGTTGTTTGTTTTCTAAACAATTGAATTATCGTTTCATCAAATGAAATGCCAGTAAAATATGAAAAAAAAAGCAAATCCTGAAACAAGCAAAACAGTTTTCATTCTTGTGTGAAAAATGACTTAAATAATGAATTCATTAGCAGAACTCAACTCAGAATTGATGATTCAATCCTGTCAGTGGGGTAATTGATTAATTGACTGATTCTGATATTTTAAATATGTTTTTGGATAATTATAATTTATCCTATTATGAACTCCTCTTTTTGGTTTGTAGCTTATTACTTTGGATTGCTGATCGTGTGTAAGTAAGATAAGTTATTAATCTCATTATTATTATTATTACTATTATTATTATTGTTGTTGTTGTTGTTATTGTTGTTATTATCTGTTCACATGGTTAACTGCGGCTGGAGCCAAAGTGGAAGTATTGTGGTAAACTGGTACAGAGGAATGCACCAGTTCTAGACAGTCTAGTATGCACATGCAGAGAAAGGACTGATGCATGCCAAAGAGTTGTTGAGATTCAACACGTGACTCAGCACAGAGTTATGTGTGTGTGTGTGTGTGTTAGCGGCACAGTAATATCTGGAATATGGACCCGGTCTGTCCAGCTTGGTCTAGAGATGCCGATTAGTGAGTCAGCGAATGGGAAACCTGATCCAGGCGGAGAGAGGGAGCGTAACTCCTGACTCACACACTCACTCTCTCTCTCTCTCACACATACGCACATACACACACACGGCTACAGTAGCAGTGACAGATGATTGCGCTGCAATGAGCAGGGAAAAAACGTGGAGAAAGTCGAATGTAGCCACAGTGTCTGATGACACATCCCCTCTTCCTTCCTCTGAAGTGATTTTTAATAACGCCTCCAGCACCCCGCCCTGCTCAACAATCCCATACTCACCAAATAATGCCAAGGAAAACCTCCAACTCCCCCATTAGACAAAAGAAATGTCTCCGCAGCTCATGTAGGAGTGCTCACTGAGTGAGATGCAGTTGGAGGACGGGGAGTGAAAATGAGTTACTGGTATAATTGATCTAAATGAGCTGATTAATGTATTGATCGATTGACTAGATACCTGCTGAGATTTAGAGGGAAAGAATAGAGGAAAAGAAGAGGATGTGGAAGGTTTGTGTGGCCTCAGGTTTAAATAACTTCATTCACACTGATGACTTGTAAAAATCTTTACATGCAAACACACCGAGAGAGGCTGTTAAACCTTTATGTCTGCTAATACCGCATGCATGAATTCAGCTCTACTGTGTAGTTACTCTTCAATGGAGCAGGCCCAGAACAGATGCCACAGTATTTCATATTCCATTACAAGTTAAAGTGTGCATTTCAAATATTAGAAAATGCACTTAAAGTACCACAAGTCCTTGTTATGAAGAGTGTCCTCAGTCATCATTTCTATACACTAAGCAGCACATTGTTTGCTTCAGTGGAGCTAATTTTAAATACTTATTTTGTAGTTTTATAATAATAATAATAATAATAATAATAATAATAATAATAATAATAATAATAATAATAATAATAACAACAACAGCAACAACAATGTTATTATTATTATCATTATTAATATTATTATTAATATGTGTTGTGTGTTGTTATTGTTGTTATTAATGTAGTATTATTATATAATCCCTGTCATTCTATGAATTTATAGGTAACTATTAATTCTCTAATAGTAATTAAATCAAATATTCCCATCTTAGAGAAAGAAAATGAGAAAATAGAAAATGTTGAAGTGTCAGTTCTTCATTAAATGTGACTACTAACTTAACTACTACTACTACTACCAATAATAATAATAATTATAATAATAAGAGGAAAAGTTGGGCTGTGTATTTGACTGTTAGTGATGAGAGTACTTTAGTTTATTTCTTCAGTGATTGATTTGTGAGAAGTTTGATCACTCTCAAGAATAAAAAGAAGTATACATCTTAGTAATAATAATAATAACACTAGTACTACTACTACTACTACTATACTACTACTACTACTACTACTACTAATAATAATTCCGCGTCAATATTTGTTACAATTACAATAATTAATTAATTTACAATACTGTGTAAAACAATTAAAAATAGAAATATATGCAAATACGAACAAATATTTCATATGTGTGGTTATGTAAAGCATAATACTGTGAAATAATGTGCTTATTTTATGTGAAAAGTACATTTAAAAATTGGTGAATGAATTTGAAGAAGATTTAATTCATTTAAAATGATTTATCGATTAAAGTGACTTTGTTCCTCCACAGTCTGTGATCACTGCATCCATATCAACAGTTTGATCCTCAGAAATAATGATTACCAAACAACAACATAATTGACCAATCAGAATTGGCGTTTAACAAAGCAGCATGATAATGACGGTGTTATCATGTATATTGATGTTAAAGTATACTCATATGTGCTTGTTACATCACAGTTCTACTTTATAAAGCAGTTATTACATCTGATTGCATCATCATCATGATTGTCACAGGATGCTCACACACCGCCCTCTTACCCTTAATGCTGTGTTTGAGCCTCCCCACAGTGCATTTCCCTGTCTCCCCTCTTTTTCTCAAGCATACTTCTCCTTCTCATTATTTCCTTGAGTGTACTCCTCTGTGCCATTCTCTTCTCAGAGCTTTGAATTTTCCCCCCTTCTCTTCACTCGCGCCGTTTTTCTTTCCTCCACGACCACCCACCAAATTAAACCCTCACCCACTCCAAATACATTCCATCAGCTTCATAAACACACACGTGGTACCAAACATGTAATGGTACTCTCTGAGGGACTTCCTCCTCTTTCCTTACATCTCTCCATCCATTCTCTCCCCCCCCCTCTCTCTCTCTCTCTCTCTCTCTCTCTCTCTCTCTCTCTCTCTCTGTCTGTCTGTCTGTCTCTCTCTCTCTCCCCTCTCTCTCTCGGCTCAAAGTCTACAGAACAACAACAAGTTGGAAAAAATGAAAGTGGGGTGACAACTGGAGTCCCCTTTCCTGCTCCCCTCCAGGGCCAGTGTGAAGTTTCAGTTTGATTGAAGGCCTCTTTTCTGTGGTGTGCGGTGTAGAAAAGCTGTCCTAATTGAATGATAAAGTGCCCACGGATGAGTGTGAGCCTTCCAACAATGGCCAGCCTGTGTGTGGTAGAGGATTTTTGGTTCATCCCAGCCTCTGCCTCTCTACTCCCGGAGGGGCCTATTATAACACTCTCTGCTGGACTCGGTCACGTGATGTTGCCTAACCCCAACCCCACCTCCCCTCTCTGCTCTCCCCCTCCCCTCCCTGCTCTCCCCCCCTCCCTGTGTAGCCTGGCCAATCCGGTCACATCACTGACCTCCTCTTCACTCTGCTGGTTTGGTTGGATGGTCTCATTTTGCCAGCGAGAGTGACTTTCAACACTATCAGTGTGTGTGTGTGTGTTTGTGTATTTGTGGTCGCGTTGTGTGTGTCTGTACATATCTATTAAGTCAAAGTGCCCTCAACTCTCTGTGAGTCCGTCCACTGCTCCCTGGGATGTAAAAAAATCACCAGATTCCACGACACATTTCTGGTTATTTTTGGCTCGATTAATGCATTTAGTGACATGATCTACTTTAATTACAGCTCATAGTGTGTGTGTGAACATGAGTTATAAGCAGTCTGCCGATTGCACTGCAGTGCAGTATACAACTCTGTCTTTCTAAGTTGTTTGAACAAGTTATGGGCTCTGAAGATGTTGCATTTATCCGATACAAGCAGCGTACAGTCTAGACCTGCTCTATATGGAAAGATGTCATAACTTCTGTTATAATTTGATGCTATATAAGTAAATAAATTGAACTAGGTCAATCTGCACATTGCACTTACTTTAGAAGCTCTCAGACATCTTTACTCTCTGTTTCTGTCAGTAACAGATCTAAAGAAAAGGATGATCAAGACACAATTTTAATCTTCTCATCAACACATACAGGATTCAACAGCACAAACAAATTATAATAATAATTGGTTGCACTGCATTATTTTTTCAGACATGGGGAACACATGTCTTACTTCAGATCTTGCTTAGCAGCACTTAATGTATATCAGATGAACTGTGGCTGGGCTCGAGTCTTGATAAGACTAATTTTCTACAACCGTAGAAAATTTTTTTTTGTACATTGTTCCTTTTATTCCTTCCTCAATCATCTTATGACTCCTTTGATTTATCTTGAGACCCTTGAGAGCCCAACCCATAGTGAGAATCACTGTATTAGAGGTATGTTAACTTCAAATGAAATGAAAAGACTCAGTCAGCTCGGTATAGGTATAATCACCTTTTTCTCACCTGTTTTGTTGAATACTTAAGCATGAATCTGAAAGTTTCATGTAAAAACAGACATTCATCTCCAGACCTGCTGAGGTTCACCTGCTGTTTGGCCGTTGTTGTGAGGATGGCAGGTTGATCTCCCCTCCATTCTCAGCTAGATGGCAGCATGGCCACCAAGCACCCAATCAATACTTTGCTGATTTATCCAGAGATCCTCACCATCATCTGATATTTAGTCCTGCTGTGGTTGTGGGGTAACACATGGAGGAGTTGACTACAGGTTTTGTCCTGACAGGGAGTGGTGGGTGTTAGCAGGCACATTGAGGCGAGGATGGGTGTGCAGTCAGGAGCTGTGGTACGGATGCTGGGCCGTCTGTTAACTATTTTACCCTCAACTGAAACCTCGCCTTTCTCAGAAAGACAGGCTCCTTACATCGCCCCCCCACCCCGCACATACACACACACACACACACACACACACACACACACACACACACTGTCTCACACTTCACACACAGTGTTGGAAGGTAGTGAGGTGGAAGACCACCTCTGTATCAGTCATTCAAATGAGGTGTGTGTTTCTCTGGGGGCTGGAAGGAGAAGAGAAAGATTAACAGCCGGTAAAATGTGTTAATGAATAACTCACTGTCTTCTTCCTTCCCAACAAATATTTCTTTCTTTCTTTCTTTCTTTCTTTGGTAATATTGGAGAAGTGTTTTTCTCTTTCATTCTCTTTTCTTGGTGCTTTATCAATTAAGCTGAATTGAATTTTCTGGAGAATTCATGATGATGCTATCATTTTCACAAAGTCTTATAACTGCATACAAATATAGATATTATACTTATTATATATATATATATATATATATATATATATATATATATATATATAAAATACTGAAATCAATATTTTCATCTTTTCTGAGGAAAAAGTATTTCAAACTCAGGATTTAATTTTCTGTGACTTTCCTTTTTTAAGTTGCGAATGCAGTTTTGTGCATGTGCGATTTATTTAAACATGCTGACAGAAAATGACAAGAAAAGTCAAAATGTTATTTATATTTAGTTTGTAAAACAGCCATGCTAGCGGCTCTGTGAGGCTGTATTTAAAGGTGTGGTAGGAGATGTTGGGAAAACGGTTCCAGCAAGCTATATTTTGAAAATACACACCCATGCCTTTTCTCCAGACCTCCCCTCAAAACCACGCCTTCAAAGTAATGGAAGGGTCTCTATTCGGTCACGAATGGTGAACGCGCAGAGGGGGAGGGAGAAGCGGACTGAAGTTTGATGGACGTGTCAGGATCCAATCATAATGCGCAGCCTCATCAACGTGATTGGATGTTGTTTTCCCATGATTTCGCCCTCTAGACTGGACTAAAACATTTTGTTTTTTAACAAATCTTCTATTTTACTGGCTGCAATGGGGTCGTGAAGAGGTTTTCAAGCAATATGGTAAAAAATGCTCCAGAAAAAATCTCCTACCCCACCTTTAAGCACAGTGGTCCTCTGAGCTAAACGATGTGTGTGCTAACATGCTCACAGTGACGATGCTAGCAGGTCAAATGTTTTCCTTCCTCACCATGTTTGTCCAGCATGCTAACATTTGCTAATTAGCACTAAACTCAAAGTGCAGCTGAGGCTGATGGGACGTCATTAATGTTAGACAGAGTGAAATGTCTACCTGCAAAGTGAAGTCATTAGGATTCATCCTCTTGGGACCATGCATGTCATTCATACAGCAGTGTTATTAGCATAGCTAAATCATCGTTTAAAACAATATGAAGAGACGACCAGATAACTGACCTCATGAATACACATGCTGCGTTTTGTAATGTGAGCAGAGGTGGACTTTGATTCAGGTGAGGTCACTGACCTAAAAACTGGTCTGTTACATTACTGTCCAATTCCAATCCAGTAACTAGTACTGGCTTAAAACACAACTTTAAAGGACAGTCAGCAGTCTTATTAATTGGTCATAGATTATCTGTCAGGGCAGCCATTTTCTTTTTTTTAAAATTTGCCTTCAGTTGTCTTCATTGGCGTAGATTAGATTAAAGCACTCATCACCAACACCACTACATGTTTATCCCTTTATTGTCCTCTGCACTTCCATGCTTCCATCACTGGTACGGGCTGATGTTTGTCCACTGATCTGCAGGTTATTACCTGTACTGTTATGCAAACTGGACCTTTCTGTTCATGTTGCAGACTGCAGGTTTTCTTATTGTAGTTGTTGTGAGGTTGTTCATCACGAAGTTGAGTTCGATTTAAATGTTTCTGCTTTCAAACACACGTTCTCTCCTAAAATGAGGGGAGTATGTAACTGTACAACATGTTCTATATGTTTTCTTATGAAAACCAAAAACAGCACTGAATGTATCCCCTACAAGTACTGTGTGTGTATCAGAGCCTGATAGATCTTCTTCCTCTGTGCCACAGAGCTCCATTGTCATACAAAAACTATTAAAAACACATCAGGGAGCCACAGTGTTGCACTGAGTGACTGTTTCATACACCCAAATGCATATTAATCCGCTGTTAATAGTCCACAACAACAAAAAAGATACTATTAACACCTGAGTAACACTTGATTAAAATAATTCAAAAATGAGCTGTTATATGAAATTAATGAGGCCTCTTTAAACATGAGACTACATGCAGTTTACATTCATGTCTTAAGTAGGAACCAGTGGACTGACACTTGTTTGTTTCATTGTTTGCAATAAGAAAACTGCAGAATAGCGTCAGTTCAGCCAAATAATTCTTCCTCCATTTATTAGTCAAAATGTTACCATGCAAATTATAACACAAGATCAGATATCTGCAAAGTATTTTTTACTGAAACTTTGATGTTGACAAATCAAGTGACAGTTGATTTATGAGCTCATTAAAAGAAACACCTCAGCTATGAGGAGCTTCACATACATATTCCCAAGTGCTCTCTTTTTCCTAAATTTGAAATCTGTACCCTGCACTATGCCGAGCTTGCGGGGATCATTTTTTTTATGTAAGGTAACATGAGAGCAGAGCTGCTGTGATGCTAAAAACTGAGTTGGCAGCCTGCTTAGACTTAATGAATGTAACAGACAGCGGAAACACTGAATGTTGTAGTGATGCTGACACAGAGCATGTATTTAATGTGGATCGGTTTCATCATGGTCGATACGTTATCCACCCAGTCGACCAGATTCACTGATTGGTGCATCCCAAGATGACAAAATTAGTTGATTCATTTCTAAGTGAACAGAAAACGAATTAACTGTTTTGTAAATAAAGCGATGAACTGATTAATGCATTAGCTGCTGCACTAATATCACGTAACTTTAATCATACACCTTGTGCAGGACATAGTTTTGTAGCTTCTCCTTCCCTTGTGTCCCAGACTGAGTTGCCCACCTCTCAGCTGTTACCCAATAGGTGCTGTTCTGCTCCAGTACAAAGACTCATCTGTGAGCTCTGACACTGGAGAGACGAGACTGGCTCCATGTCACTGCAGAGCAGGAGTAGGTTAAGGTGATATGTGCAAAGCTTTGTTCGTTCTAATATGGTTCAGTCAGGCCTGTGAATGCGAGGCCTCGGTTTGTCATCTTTTTTTGTTGTTGATGCTGCACTATTTCTCTAAGGCATACTCTGTCTCTGTCACACTGCTTCTCTCAACTGGAATACCCCCACATGAACATCAGCGGCTGCAGTTTTGAACTGTTTTTGCTGTGTTATCTGCTCTTCTCATCCTTTTTCTCTTCACTCTGTTGCTTTCTCTTCTCTTTTCATCTTATCTCATTCTTGTTATGTTGTTATTTTCTCTCTCTCTCTCTCTCGCTCTCTCTTTCCTTCCCTGTCGTACAGCTGTCATCTGCCTGAAGGTGCCTGCAGCCTCCGATTCTCAGAATGTGATCAAGTTTCAAAAAAATTCAAGGAATGCAAGCTGCCCACTGCCCATTTTTCAAGGCCCTGTTTATGCAAGAATGTTATTTTTACAAGTCTCTACCTTTAACCCCCCCCCCCATCTTCCACAGCACACACACTTTCCTCCTTTTCCCTTCCATTACCCTGAACATCCTTTAAAAATACACATGGAGAATGGATAAAGAGCGGTTGGTGGTGGTTGGATGTTGGGACATTCAGCAAACTAGAAACAAAACAGGAAAATTAGCAATAGAGTGAGAGGCGTAAGGAAAGAAAAAGCGTGGAAAGGCTGTGGGATCTATTGAAACCTGTAGATTTCTGTAAACAAAAGCCCCTTTAACAATGCCTGTTGTTTTAGGCTGAGCTGACGTTGCCGAACTTAGAGATTGTTTGTTGCTGACCCCATCTGAATCAGAGAGAGCCGGTGGCAGTCCAGGGAAACAAAAGTGTCAGAGTCCCAGTGGCTGGATGGATGGACTGGCTCAGACCACAGGCTGCATGTGTTTCAATCAGAGCAACTAAATCATCACTGTGTGTGTATGTGTGTGCCGTGTCTTTCATAGATACATTGTGTTATTTGGTGAGCTATAAAACACTCCATACTAGACTAGACATTAGTATTCAGGCCATATTGTTACCAAAGTGTCTACTGGTTTTAGAAAATAGATCCAGAGAAGGTCAACAGTCACCTCATTATGGAAATATGACACAATAAGCACCATGGTCACTTCTACAGTAACATCACCACTGCAGTCCTACTGCGTTTGACCTAAAAACATTTCTGTGTCACTTCCAACCTGCCACAAGTCTGAACTGAACACAGCCAACAAGGTAAAGCACACACAGAGGATTAACAAATTTAATCAAATCTGTTTAATAAGCCACACACAGCGAATGAGACAGTTTTACATTATTGATCAGGACTACAATCAAACCAAGGTATTCAAAGTAGTAGTCTCTCCATGTATTTTCAGCCAGCCTCTCTTAAATATAAAATTATAATTTAGCACAAATTCGATTCAGTTTTATTTATGTAACACCAAATCATAACAGAAGTTTCCACACGGAACAGGTCTAGACTGTTCTCTTTGTAATATTATTTATAGAGACCCAAAGATTCTTCAAATGTGAGCAATGGATTTATGGCATTAAATAGAGCTTCAACAGCAAGATGATATAGTCTTATGCGAAAGAAAAATATGTTTATTTATTGAGGAATACCCTGTTATTACTGATTATTAATATACTTAATATTTTTACATGATCAGAGGAAATGGATATGTGAAATGTGTAACTCATAGAGGTCACAGAGAAGTCTCACCTGACTGCACTTCTCATCAGCTCATTGTAACGTTTTAGTATCTTTCAGCTCGTTGTTTTGGTTCAGTCTCAATGCTCTGATCTGTGTCATTTCCAGTGAGCAGCAAAATTTCTAAAAATCCACTGTGCACTAGCTGCTCAGCACCAAACAGACACAGTTAGTGACCAGCTCGTGAGCATGTAGCAGTTAAAGAATCAGATATGTCCTTCAGGAGATGGTAGAGACCAAAGAACAACTGAACCTGATGAACTGTGGATACAGTCACACCTGCAGGTGAACGCTGTTTGCTAGCAGATTAGCTGTATAAACTTAATAACGTGATGGTAATCATTGCATCACATTGTTAAGTTAGGATGGCTCTCTGAATGAGTAGGATGACTTCATTTTGCATATTTGATACAGTGAGTATCGTACCGTGATGTATGTATGTAAGTGAGGAGGCCAGAGTTGTAAAAGTGGACATGTTTGTTGTGTCCGCAAAGACTCTGCTCTTTAAACATGTTGAGAGAGAGAGGGAGAGAGAGCGAGAGAGAGAGAGAGAGAGAGAGAGAGAGAGAGAGAGAGAGAGAGAGAGATTGGCATGATGCCCACTGGCACTGTGCCCACATCTCCAGCTGCTGTGGAGCTCCGTGTCACAGCCAGGACTCCCTGCCAGAAGGGCTTTCCCCAGAATCACCTCTGCACACACACACACACATACATACACACACACAGACTCCTCCACACAAAAAAACCACATGCCTTACACTCAGTCATGCTGCCCATGTGTTTAGTGTCAATATTTTGATAAAGCTCTGCCAGGCAAACAGTATATCCTGTGCTAATGGTCTAACTTGGCAGTTTTTTTTTACTGCTTACCAATAACGAAGATGAAGTGTGCTTTAACTGGTGTTAATGTAAACATCATGAGGATGCTAAAGTGCTGTAGGCTTTGCTGTAGGCTTACATTTAGTTAACTGTTGCACTTTTTCTGTACAATTTTCAGGTACTTGTAATCAAGCAATATATTCAACACTTTTTACTGTTCTATATTTATCTGACAATTATAGTTGGTAGGGACTACTTTACAGATTCAAATTTTACATTTTACATTACATCATATATTATCTTTTAAAACAACACTCCACTGGTGCTCTGAGCTCGCAGTCCAGGCAGCCTCGCTAACAAACTGAGCTAACATTAGCTAACAGCAGCTACAGTTGTCAGCAGTTTACTGTCCATCAGGAAACTGACCTGGAAAATCCACCAACCAAATATGCGAGCTACAGAGCTGCTGGTCACAGAGATAAATGTTAAATAACCAAAGTTACAAACTGCAGAAGAAAATTTCACATGTAAACCTATAGATTATCATAGAGATGTTCACTTACCATGTTTATTTTTCACATGTGTAACTGATTCAGTGTCAACACTTAATCCAAATCCAATCCAATGTCTAACTAAATCAAGAGAATGCATTTTGCATCCATCCTCATTCAGAGAGTGCACAAACTGACATGCGTTACATGATAGGTGGTCGTTGAGAGAAATTGTTTTAAGTACAACCACCCCAGCTGCTTTCCTCAGAGAGAGAGAGGCGCCCTGTTGCTGTTTGTTTGTGGAGCCAGTTAATTTTCTAATTAGTCTCCACCAAACCCCAACCATCATTAAAGGAATGATGTGTGTTACCCAGATGTCTCTGTCGATCTGATGGTGCCAACCTGGGCTCAGAGAGAGACTGACAGAAGGAAAGTAAGACGAGAGAAGAGGGAAAAGAGGATGACAGCGATAATGAAGGCGAGTCGTGGCTGTGATGATTATGATGTTGATTCTATGCCGCGTCTCTGCTCACATGACATTGCACTTTGATGTAGTTTATGTTTGTGGGAGATGTCTTACAGCGTGTGCCAGCTTTCACACACACACACACACACACACACACACACATACACACACACACACACTGGAAGACTTGAGGTCTGCTTATTTTGATAGGTGCCTCTCAAACACATCAGTGATTACCACAGCAGAAGAAGACGGGAGTGAAACGACTAGAGAAAAGAGGAGAAGATGAGGATCCTAACGAGCACAGGCTGATTTCTGGGTGTTTGAATTGGCATGTGGGACAGAAAAGAGAGAAGGAGTGAGTGATGGAGGGTCGAGGATATGAAGGAGGAGCAGATGCACTGGCAGGAAGGAAGGAGGTGATGGGAGGAAGTAGTAGCGATGATCCAAACAAATGCAAGATGAAAGAGGGGACAGTTGTCTGTATTTATTTAATGCATTTTGGGCTGATTATCAACAGCAGGAATGAATGGGGCGGTGTTTATCTCAGTTGGTAGAGCAGCCGCTCCATGTACAAAGGCTCAGTCCTTGCTGTGGAAGCCCAGGGTTTGAATATGACCTGTGGCTCTTTCCTGCATGTCATTCCCCATCTCTCTCTCTCCACACATTTCCTGTCACTCTTCAGCTGTCTCTGTCAAAATAAAGCTTGAAAAGGCCAAAAAAATAATCTATAAAAAAACAAACAAACAAAAAAAAAAAACAGCAGGAATGAATGAATGAGGCTTAGTTGGTGTTTCCTCTCTTCAAGGCAAACTCCAATTTGAATTATTTTTTCTGTAAATCTACAATGATGCTGCAGTTATGTGACTTTTTTTTTTTCCATTTTCCAAGTGAGGATAACACTGCATTTGTTTCTGTAAACCCAGTCTAAGCTGTGGGAGCCATAGTCACTGTGTTAGCTACCTCAAAATCTGTGGCTCTGACTCTTCTGCCTCTAAAAATTGGCAAAGACGTGTATTGTAAGTGAACCTGAGATGGGCCAAATGACACCTGAGTGCTCAAACAGGCCACCTGTGTGTGGGCACCCACCTGTCCATCAAAGTGTCCACACTGTTCACATTCTACGGCAGTGCAAAACTCTGCATCTGTGCCAGGGTGGACGAGCACCTCATAGAACCCCACATAGAAATATCTGAGTTATCCTTTGGAGGTTTTTCTAAGGAGACGTTGCCTGACATTTAAATGCCATACTTCCTCTCGCCTCTTGCTTCTGAGTTCAGTCTCTCACTCAGCGTTTATTTCATCTGTCTTTCTGAAGAAATGAACTATATTTATTGGGTTTACTTTACAAATAGCACTTACTGTCAGAGGTAGAAATCTTTGTGATTTAACAAAGTTAAAAGATTCAATTAAATTATTAGCTTTCCCGCTAACCTCCTCTTCTTATCTAACCTACAAACATGAACACATGTCATATCCTGGAGAGGGATAGGGAGCAATCAACACTTAACAACAGGTGTTTTTAGCACCTGCAGATACTGCATCAAATTATCAGCACTGACACACACTATGATTTGGTTATTATAACTTTGATTAAACAGGTCTATAAGGCAGACACCAAAAATGTGTGTGTGTGTGTGTGTGTGTGTGTGTGTGTGTGTGTGTGTGTGTGTGTGTGTGTGTGTGTGTGTGTACTGATTTAAAGTGTTTTATGTGTGCATGTTTTGAAATGTTTGATTGGATTTGAGTGTGTGTGGCTCTGTGCATTCAGAAGAATAGGGAAGGACTTGTTCATGCATCCGTGTGTGTGTGTGTTTGTGTGTGTGTATGTGCGTGTGCTTGTCTCTGAGTGTGTAGCCTGTCGTCTCACTAACAGACAAAGTGTCAAATGGGCAACGTGGACTCAGTGTCACCCCCAACAACCTGTCTGACCCCTGTATCCTCCTCACCAGCTCAGTGCAGCACACATACACACACTGACAGATATTAATAGAAGTTTAACAAGTAGATCTAATTAATGTGTCTTTATTATATCTAATATCTGTGTAATAAACCTGCAGTGTCGCCGTCCCATTGTCCTGTGTATTTAAATATTACAGGACTAGTGATAGTATGGTTGTTGCCTTTCGCTACACCATCACTGTGCTCCTGTGTTGTGTTGCAGATAGATGATTGAAGCTCACTGGCTAAAGTTCAGTAGAGGATCTTGTTTTGGAGATATGAAGAAAGAATTGTTTACAGTTTACCCTGAAGCACATTCTGGAAGGTTGTCTCCTTCACTCTTTGTGCTGTGGCTGTCGTGTCATGAGTTCATCTGAATGTGTTTATGAGTGTTTTTCACTGGATCATTCTGCACTGAGCACCACAAAATATTCTAGTTAAAGATGTTAGCCTCTGTTCAGACGTATTCACTGATGTGAATGTGATTTGTTAACTAATTTTTGTTTGTAGTTTATGAGCATATTTATTTAATTCAAACACTGTCTCTGCTTATGGAAATGTCAAAAGTTCACAGCTTCTTGTAGAATATATCTCTAGATAATAAACTTAGATCTGCTTGTAGGTTCAGTTACATTTGGGTTCAATCAGCAATATCGGAAATATCGCCTTTAAATGAGTGCAGTGACAGTTAAGGGAAATTAGCTTCTTTTTTCTGTGGCAGGGTGAAGTCAGGAGGCTGCAGTGCAGAAGTGAAGGTGTTCCTTGGTGACAGTTAGATGAGCCCTGCCTTCTTCCCCCCCAGCCAGACCACAGCCTAGGCTATCTTTAGCCAGGACACCAGGGCAGCAGTGCTGGTTTTATGGCCACATCCCGGCCAAATGTGGCCAGGACTAACTGTCGGGATGGGTGAGGGTTTGGCATGGCAGAGCTGAGCTCTGGTTGGGGGAAGGGACTCTTCCTCTCACCCTCCACCCCTCCTCTCTCCATGTGTAGAACTTCACCCTAGGTCAGAAAACACAAGCAGGAGAGGAACTGAAACTTGGGGGAGGAGGGGAGGAAGGATGGAGTGAGTGAGAGAATGAGAGAGAGAGGGAACACTGTTGAAATAGACGAGGGGTTTCGAGCTACGCTGTTATTTCAGGACATGATGGAGCTGCTGCAGACATCTTACTTACTAGTTATTACTTACTATTACTATACTATTACTAATTGTGAAATCATGAAATCACATCATAATGACAGCAGAGAGAGGTTCTTTAGTTTTGATGTTGGGTGATGTCACTTTATGCTCTAGGATATTGTGATATAACTTATTATATTGTACATGATTTATTGTTTTTTTTAATGTTTTCTAGATTCAACTCAATTCATCAAGAAATAGTTGGTAGATGAATTGCTAATGAAAATAATATTTGATGCAATGAAATGCAGTTTAGCATCTAAACAGAAATGCAGAGTAATGTACATGTTTGTAGAAATGTGTATATATATATATATATAATTGAATTGAATATATACAGGTGTAGTATTCGTACAGTGTTATTTAGGTTAATATATTTGGTATAGATAGTAGCCATCAGTGGTGTAGTAGTGCCTGGACAAGTGGGTATTCTCTTTATTTAAATGCCCCGTGTATTACAAGGCATGGACACAGGGCTCAACTGCAGGACTCAGGAGGCAGATGCAGGAGGTAACCAGTCTTTAATACAGGCAAAGGTTTGGTACACGGGAGTTCAGTCAGGTAAGGCAGACAAACAATCCAAAGGGGTAAGGCAAGAGCAGGGTCCAAAAACAGGCGAGGGTCAAAACCGAGAAGCACACTAGGAAAACGATGGAAAGTAGGACGCATAATACGCTAACAATCTGGCACTGTGGAAGGGGAAACAAAGGGTTTAAATACACAGGTGAAGGTGATTAGGGGTGTGACAAACACAAGGCAGGAAACTGGGAGACTGGAGTAGGCGGAGCAGAGACTGATGACGATAAACGATAAAGATTTCTTTTGTATATCTAGTTCACATAAAAATGGAGCAGTAGTATTTCCACATTGTCACTTAAAGATGATTGTGAACATCAGCACGAGGAGAGGCGCACGTTTCAAAATAAACACTGACCCACAGACAGTCAGACAAATGCATTTATTTATTTATGCATTAAGTATGTATGCCTTCGATTGCTCACAGAGCACGAGTGAAGAGTACCTATGTACACCCTGCACTACACCCCTGCTGCCATGCTGCCTTCATCATTCCTGGCTTCCAGTCCTGATCAGTGTGGTCACCTCCCTCTCTCTCAAATCACTTGACTGGTGCAAAGACCCCTGACTCCACCGCTGCAAGTGACTCCTGTTTTCCCTCCCTTTTTCATCATCCTTTATCCCTCTCTGGTTTACCTTGTTTATAACTCTGGAGGCTCTAGTGTGGAAGTACTCCGATGCTTTACCTTCCTCTCAGTACTTAAACCACTGTGTGAAAATAATCTGCTACATGTAAATGTCCTGTGTCCAGAACCTTACCTAACCTAAGTAAATGTATGTAAGTATTATCAGAAGTAGTGCAGTAAAACATTTCCTTCAGTGTTTTTCTAATATATCTGATCTTTTTTGATTCATGTGTGTGTTGCATTTCAGGTTGAGCTCATTTTAACTACTTAATATACTGTTGGTTAGTTTAATATACAGCAATGCATCATGGTCTAAGAGATCATTAGTTTTTAAAGTTAATTTATCTGAAGAAGGAGGAGAAATGTCTCAACGCATAAAGGAAGACTTCAGTTTCTGAATATTCAACAGAATTAGAGGCTCAGTTTCAGAAGTGTATGAACATGTCATTTGAAAAGTAAAAGTCAAATATTTGCCTCAGATGTAGTGGAGTGGAAGTAAAGTTGTATAAAATGGAAACACAGAAGTAAAAATCTTGAATTGAAGTTCAGTACTTAAAGAGTAAGTGTGGCTGCTTGGTTATCTCTGACTTGGTTTTCTGGAGTTTTCTCCCACACACTCTTACTACTTATCTCACTCCAAGTTTCCTTTTGAAGACTCCCTGTCCATGCCTGAAACACATGTTGTTCATGTCTAACATGCTTGTAATGTTTTAGTAATGTTTCTAAAACCATGATGTTGCTGTCCTTGTCATTGTGCTTCATTCGTTTTTAATTCAACATTTTTTTTAACTAGGATTAAAAACCAGCACACTATATATATATATATATATATATATATATATATATATATGATTAAAGTTTAGTTAACCCTGCATGAGAAGCAGTTTAAACAGTACAGTACAGTAACTTTACTTGTGTCAGTACGTTTTTATGTAGTTCAAATGTTTGTGCAACATGTTCAACTCCCCAGAGCACTTCACCCCCACACCCACACCCCTCTTCCTCCTCTCCCCACGAGTGCGGCTGTTGTCACCTAAGCTCCGGATGGTGAACTCACTTTCTATATTTAGTTTGTTCGTATAGTTTAGTCAAGCAGCTTCTGTACTGTAGCCGCAGCGCCCTGCTTTGCAGATTATGCTTCTGCGGACTCTACCAGCCTGCTCTGGTTTCGTCCGGACTGGTTTGGTCCTGCATTGTGCCATCAGCACCACAAAGAATCTGATAAACTTTAAAACCTGTCTCACATGTTACTCACTATGGCTGCTGCATGCAATGAAGGGGTTAATACTAGTCACTCAGCATGCGGGAGCCATGGCGGGCAGGCAGGCAGTGCAGAGGCTGACCTCTGACCTCTCAGGAAAGGAATGTGGAAGCTCTTTCATCCAGGACAGAAACTAAAGACACCCGGGCGGTTGGAAAGTGGCAGTTCAATTCTGCTTTCAGCGTTTTTGATTAGGGGAAGTAAGCAGAGGTTCAGTGTGAATGTGCTGCCGAGTGTTTGTCAATCTGCCATTTTGGAATGAAGTTCCATGCTGCAGCAGTGAGTTTGTTACTTTGTGATCACCGCAGTGATGGTGAAGTGTGATTAGTGGTTAGAAATGGCTGCAATTGTTGCTGTTTGTGCTGGTTATGAAGCAGTGTGCTTTGACTGATACAGATACATATTACTGACATTTAGGGCTGCAACTAATCATTATCTTTTAACAATGAATGAATCTGTCAGTTTTTATCTTGATAAAGTGATGAATTATTTAGCCTGTTAAACGTCAGTAGTCCATGGTAACAGACGTTGTCCAAAGACAGTCAGTTTTAAAGACAAAGAGAGAAATCTTCACTTTGCACAAGTTTTAATCAGCAGATGTTTTTGTCTTTTTTGCTCTGAAAATTCAGTTCAGGTATTGCTCATTATTTTTCTGTTGATTGACAAATTATTTCAGCTCCATTCCATAATCAGAATTAGTTGTTTGAGAGTGTGTTAAGAGTGTTAACTTATGTGTATTCCATTTGTGAATTTACTTTTTTTTTTTATTTTAGAACCCACAAAAGAAAAATAGAATAGATACTTTATTGATCCCTCAAGGGAAACTTCTTTTTTAGACCTGTAGAATTAGATTAGAATGAGGTAGCATCACTGACCCAGTCACAGTCTAATTCCATGTTATAGTTCTTTTATCTTTTCTGTAAATTAGAAATGAAACCTTTCAGTGAGCATGCTCTTATTGTCTGAGGTGGAGCATTGAATAAGTGGAAGGCTGTAATCTAATAGGCTATGCTGCTACTTTAATGGCGTTTAATATTGAAAAGACTTCCAGCTGTCTTACTCTCTGTTACAGGATGGATTTATACCTTAACACTGTATATGACCAATAGATGTCACATATCTCATATCTGATAGACAGAAGTTCTAAGTGTGTGTCCGATCTCTCTCTTCCTCTCTGGTGAGGAGAATTTGAAAGAGAGTCATGTCAGTATGAATCCTGGTGAATTCTCTGGATGCTGATATTCTCTGAAAGTTGAGAAAATGATGAATCATACAGAGGTACAAAGATGACATGAACATTCTTAAAGGAAAAGCCACAACACATATCAAATTCCAAATGTAAGATTTTCATGTTTACATGAATATTAAAACTCATTTGAAAGAAAACTAACAGAGCTGACAGCAGCAGTTCAAATAAAACATTGAAACAACAAACAACAGTACAACTCATTGTAGTAAAGCAGAACCCACATGTTCTGAATCTTATTTTTCTAACTCTGTTCAACACTTTCATCATGAGGAGATGTAACACTCCTATTTATTATATCTGTGTGTCTGGGATAAAAGAAGAAATCATTACAGGTAAAATATGATATAAATGACTTATTATTTCCATTTAAATGGTCTTTGTTTGTCGTGTGCGTGTTTGACCATGTGCATCTGGACCTCGTACTGTATATCACAGTTGATAGTAGCTGCAGTCGGTTGGTGATGGATTTACTGTACAAACACAACAGTAAGGGAGGTGTGGGCGAACACAGGGGTTTTCTACATGTGGAGTGGGAACACATGAGAGAAACCTCAGCCGGATTGGTTGATTGATACATAATGAGGAACATGCAGTAGCGTGTGAGACATGCGAGGAGGATGCTGGTGAAGTTGATGATGCTGAAGTTTACTAGAAATGAATCTAAAAAATAATTTGACCAAACCAAAGTCATTAACTAACATTTAGCAGGACTAGTTCAGCTGTGTCTTCATCATGATTGATGATCATGATTTAGCCACTGCCTCTTTTAATTATGTACCAAGGACGAAGAAAGGCGGAGCACTGGTCGTGGTTTTTACACACGTTAGCTTTCTCCTGGTGTAGCTTAGCTCTGTTACTTTAGATGTTTGTGTGTGTAGAAACACACAAAACATCACAAACATACACAACTTTCTTGTGTAGAAAGTCCAGTATTTATAGTATGAGCTGACTAATACTGTATTACTGCATAATTACTAATTACATAATTACTGCATTTTGACTAGCTATTGTGCTGCATGTTTATGATAAAAATGTTTTATAAAAATATGAGCTGGAACTACAAATGGGGATAAAGGACTGTGTGTAATGAAATTAGGCTGTAAACAGATCAATGAAAATCACAGTTACAGCATGTAGCAGAGATTAATCTGTCCTTAAAGAGTTTTCGGAGAGGACATAACTATTTAATCAGGAATAGGTTCTGTGTAAGAAGAATGAATATTGGAGTGATTATCAGAAATGACTTTGGTTTCTGTGTATTTGAAGTGATGTTTGAATTGAGACAGCATCGTCACAGCAGATAAAGCTCAGGTGTAAATGGTCTGAATCACATGTAGCTGCTTCACTGTCGGCTCTCCTGGTGTTGTGCATGCTGGCTCACTGTCACACTGTCATTGTGGATGTTAATAGTGACACCTGTGTTGTTCATATTGTGACATGTCAAACTATGTTCTGTGAAGAGAGTCCTGGGAGAGGGATCCCTCCTCTGTGGCTCTTCCTGAGGTTTTTTCCCTGTTAAAGGGTTTTTTGTGGGCAAGTTTTTCCTCACTCGAACCGAGGGTCTAAGGACAGAGGGTGTCACTCCCTGTACAGATTGTAAAGCCCTCTGAGGCAAACTGTGTTTTGTGACTTTGGGCTATACAAATAAAATGATGATTTGATTTGATTTGATTTGATTTGAAAAGAGTCACAATCAAATTACTGTCAGAGTACAAAACTTGCTTTACTTTAGGAGTTTATAGGTAATAACATTAAAGAACATTAAAAACTCATTAAAGGAGTTTGTGTATGGACCAGAACGTGACTGCTTGAGGTGGTCTAGGTGCCCAAATGGAATGATTATGTACACTGAGTTAGGATAATATTTAATGTATTGTCCATGTTGATGTATGGTGGGATTCAGGAATCAGTGTGGATGTTGTTGATGTTGGGCAACTGAAACATTTGAATTGAAAACAGAGTTTGCATAACAGCTAGCATAATAGTAAAAGTATAATATAAGTTAGCATAATAATATTGCAGATGTTAGTATGAGTCATGTGGGCTTTTTCAGGCCTGAGGTCATCCATGTGTGAAATGGTCCATCGTAGTGTGTCCTTTGTTTTCAAGCTCTATCTGGATTATTTCTATAAGTTGACTGTGTGGATTCTCTTCATTGTACTGTATCTGCCGACCTGTGTGCGCGCCTTTGTGAGTTCGTTTGAGCATGCTGGCTTTGGGGGGGGGGGTGCAGGCCTACATGATGTTGCATTCGGCGTGACCAGAACTCTGTGTGTTGTATGTGCTGTTGTGTGCGGAGGAGAGAGGCATGGCGACACGGCATGGTTCAGGCCAGGAATGTGCGACGTGGGTAGGCTGTACAATAGAGCCGGGCTCCCTGAGGGTGGTCAATGGGACGGGTGTCACCCCCCTGCACCCTCCCTGCTGGGTGATGACCACCACACAACGCTACAGCTGTCAGGTCCTCTTAACCACCGCTGTAAACACACATACATCGTAGGAACAAACACACATGTATGCACATGGGCATGGTGAGCGCACAGGCATGCTGAAGTGATAGTGTAGTGTAGTGAAGTGTAGAAGAAAGGACATAAACACACACACACAGCTCTCATGTTCAGGTTTTAACCACATGCACCAACCTGTGGATACATGTTAGTATTTTTTTCTTCATAAACATGTAAATATAACTGTCTGCAAAAACATTTAAAGCTGCCTCTCTTAACTCATTGACCTCTCACACAGAAAGGATGCCACTACATTTGGAGATGTGTGTGTTTGTGCAGACCTCATGCATGTGTGTGTGTGTGTGTGTGTGTGTGTGTGAATGTGCATTCTGTCACTTATGCCCACATGTGTTTACAACACTTATGCACTCTTGGTTCACGTGACTGATGGCCAACATTGCGATCATTGGCGTGTCTGTTCAACCTTGGACTTAGCTGGTGTGTTAGCTAGCAGGGGTCACAGAGGGTAAATAAGGGAATGTAGAGATGAGAGAGACAGACAGACAGACAGAGAGTTCAGAGATCACTTGGGAACACGAGTTAGCTTGTGGCTTATTTTAACAAACAACTCATCAGCTGCTTTTTTTCATGTCAGACTTTGTTGAGTTCAGGTAGTGCCGGCTCTTGGAGCATGTGGCTTAAACACACACTCTTGCTCTACCCTGGGGGTTGTGTCGCTGTGTTTTCCCAAGGATTACAGGAGCCTTATCCAGTTTCATAACAAGTACATACATGTACACACATTAACACACACAAAGCTGTCTTTGTGCACTGTGCTGTCATCTGAAGGCACACATGATGGGGCATGAGTGTATGTGATTACATTCAGTCTTCACATATGGTTACAAATAAAGGTGTTGTGGTGTGACTGGGATTGAGAATCGTCATTCACAAAACTGTTTTTTGCTAATCCTGTGCACTTGTGCCATGTCAGGCATTCAGCTCCCCCTAGTGAGTGCAGAGGACACTTGCTTTAAAATGGAATTTGCAAATGACATATTGTGTTTCAAGTCAAGCCTGTTGAATTATAGGCTGAAGAAGTTTCATTTGAACTGGCCTGGATTCTGAGGGTTTGACTTCTTGTTCTACATTATGCATTTTGTTACAGTTTGACATCAAACGACTCAGGAGTCACAGCATGTCATCTTACCTTTGTGTTTGTCATGTTTGCTCTCTCCTTGCAGAACAGTAAAAATGCAAAGCAGTGTTTCCCACTCACCGCCAACCATAGCTGTTGGGACTGGGTGAGGAGGAGAAGACCAGAGATTGAAGGAGAGGAGCGACTGAAGCAGAGGGTGAGAGAAAGAAGGTGCAGAGACAAAAGAAGGATTTTAACAGGTAAAAAGTTACTTGAGATGAGAAGAAGATGTTCAGTGCTGCTACAAACTTGTAAACAGTATTCTTCAAAGCATGCTCCTTCTATGTCACCGCAGATTTTGGCTCACTTTGATGCTTCCATTGGATCACTGGTCCTCCTTGTAAGCTTCTTTTTCAACAAACCCCCTCACAACTTCCCACGTTGAGCCTGCAAGGCAGGGGAGCCACAAGTGAATTTTCATGGCAGCGGCACTCTAGGGCTGCCATGGCAGCTGCTGCCGCCGATGCCTCACACCGTAATACCGCACTGACGCCGGAGGAAGAGGGACGACGGACTGCCGCCAAGCTGTTTGGTAGCACCGCCCCACTGCCACGGACAGAGAGAGAGAGAGAGAGAGAGAGGGGGAAAGAGAGAGAGAGGGAGAGGGAAGAAGAAGGAGAAGAGGTTGGGAGATTGAGTGGGAACGAGTGTTTGGTGTGCGGGGCTCTGTTCGCTTCACAGGAGAAGCTCCGGCTGCACGCCTTGAGTCACACAGGAGAGAAACCCTTCCACTGCTCACAGCCACACTGTCCCAAGGCCTTCAGCTCTAAATACAAACTGTTCAGGTACTGCACATTATCACTCAACTCAGCCTTTTGAATATAATAGGATGCATGGCTTCTTTAGCTTTCTCACATCCCCAGTGAGCCACTTCAGAAAGAATATAATTTTTACTTTAATCACTATGTGGGAGGCAGAAGAAGTAGTAACTGGACCATCAGAGAGCAATAACTGAATCAAGCGCCTGTGTTAGATTCCAACCTGCGGCCATTTACTGTGCCATGTCAGCCCATCTCTCATCTTCAGCTGAATCTCAAATAAAGATAAAAAGGCCCCTAAAATAGTAATAAAGAAAAACAATGGCTACATGTATGTGAAATACGTTCCTCACTGGTGGCGACCAAAAACAGAGCTAAAAGGCGAATGATTAGACATCTGCTGTGAATGTGTGAATACACTTGTTTACAGCTCGGTTGCTGTAATTGACCAAATAGACAATCAGTACAAGTTTAGATGATTCAAGTATCAAATTCTTCAACACACTAGGATTTTTGGAATCCAGTGAGTCACAGGAAATGGCTCCAAAACCAGGTCCTGACTGCAAACCACTGTGACTCATTTATGCATACATGGACATGGGTTTGACTGAAAGGAATTCGTGGCTCACTTTAGCATGCACATGACTGACAAACTGCATTACTGACATGACAAAAAGACAAGGAATGTGTAAGTTCTCCTAAAAACCAACATTTTTTTCTTGTGTTCATTTGCAGGCATATGGCCACACACTCTCCACAGAAGACCCATCAGTGCTCGTTCTGTGAGAAAATGTTCCACCGCAAAGACCACCTGAAGAACCACCTGCAGACACATGACCCCAACAAGGAGGCCTTCAAGTGTGAAGATTGTGGGAAGCACTACAACACCAAGCTGGGATATAAGCGCCATGTAGCCATGCACTCTGCAACGGCAGGGGATCTCACCTGTAAAGTGTGCATGCAGACCTACGAGAGCACACCTGTGCTCTTGGAGCACCTCAAGAGCCACTCTGGGAAGTCTTCGGGTGGCACCAAGGAGAAAAAACACCCATGTGACCACTGTGACCGTCGTTTCTACACACGAAAGGATGTAAGACGGCACATGGTGGTCCACACGGGCCGAAAGGACTTCCTGTGCCAGTACTGTGCCCAACGCTTCGGCAGGAAGGACCATCTGACACGCCATGTGAAGAAGAGCCACTCACAGGAGCTGCTTAAGATCAAGACAGAGCCTCCTGATATGTTAGGTCTTTTAGCTTCCGGGTCACCACCCTGCTCTGTGAAGGAGGAGCTCAGCCCCATGATGTGCGGTATGGGTCCCAACAAAGACCCCATGATGGGAAAACCATTTCCCAGTGGGGCCCCTTTTCCAATGGGCATGTACAACCCCCACCATCTCCAGGCCATGTCCAATTCTGGGGTGGGTCACCCACACCCTTCCCTGATGCCCAGTTCCTTGTCTGCAGCTATGGGCATGGGCTGTCACATGGAATCCCCTGGACCTCTTCACCCACACTCCCATCATCACCACCATCATCACCACCATCACCACCACCACCATTCCCCTCCGCTGCCCTCACACCACCAACCTCCGGCTCCCCAGCAGCAGCACCAGCCCCAGCCAGCCTCCAAGTACCAGCTGGGATCTACCTCATACCTGCTGGACAAGCCCTTGAAAGTGGAGATGGAGAGTTTTCTCATGGATCTGCAAAGTGGCTCGCCAGGCCCGGTTCCCTCTGCAGAGCCCCATGCTGCTGCCTCGCCCCCCAAGGATGGACTGGAGCCCACCTCGGGCCTGGCGGATGAGCTTTGTGGAGATCACCTCCTGTCCAAGAGCCCTGCGGTGATCGCTGAGTCTCTGTGTGCTGCTAACATGGACTTCTCGCACCTGCTGGGGTTCCTGCCCCTCAACATGCCTCCCTACAGTGCCCCCATGAGCACGGGAGGGCTGGTGATGGGTTACACCTCATCTGCGACCTCCTCCTCTTCTTCCATCTCCTCTTCCTCATCTCTGCACGCTGCCGAGCCCCATGCTGCAGCAGTCGCCGCGGCAGCAGCTGCCGTCGCCACAGCACCTCTTACCTCTTTGCAACCGCAACCTCAGGAGCAGCAGAGCTCCAGCGGGGGTCTGGGCCTTGGTCCCCTGCACCCCCTCCCATCAGTGTTCAGCTCCAGCCTTAGTACCACCACACTGCCTCGCTTCCACCAGGCCTTCCAGTGAGAGAGCCAGCCCTCGGCCCAGCCGTGCCCTGCCAAGATGGCCTCCACACCAACCTCAGCTCAGTTCAGCTCCGCTTGGATATTTCAGGCTGTGGTTCTTAACAGGGCGTGATCAAAAAGTTGGAGAATTAGAATAAATAAATACACATATGAACGCTTAGAAGCCTTAAATGAAAGCGCACAAAAGCTTTTGATTGAGCCTTAAAAGGAAGTTAAACCCCTTTGAGCAAAAAGGAAAAGGTGAGAAGAAAAGTTGAAGCAGCTTTTATTTGGGCTTTTTTTTTCTCCTATCCTATAGTTATAACAATGTATTAACCCATCTTTTTTTTTATTTCCAGTTACATCCCCTTTTATCCCCCTTCCATCCCCTATTTAGTAGTATAGAGGGCAGGATCAGTAGGCTAAAAGGCGTGGTACTGCATACTTTCTAAAGTAATAATATTATCAAAGATAATTTTTAGTGGAGATTATCTGTCTTGTTGTGACCCAGAAAAAAATAGTTTGAAGTGGATATTTTGTTTTACTATTTTTCTTTTCCAAATCTAAGAACATGGTAGAATGTGTCTCATCTTGAGTTTCGAACCACCTAATAACCTAAAACTGTCAGGATCAGTATGACAAGGAGAGAGATCAGTGAAGGAATGAAGAAATGTAGACCTTGAGTTGATGATTGACCCTGAACTCTAAAATGTAGATGGCCAGACCAGAGCCACAAAAGCGACCCCTGCCTCTAAAAAAGTGTTCTTCAAATGAGACAAACAATTCGATGGATGCCCCTTATTATTTTCTTTTTAACTGTAAATGGTATGCTCTGAGAGTCAGGTCAGTTTGAATGAACAGACTCTTTTATCAGAAGACTGATAAGAGAGCTGTCAGCTGCCAAACACAAAGGCCGCTCACACACACAGCCACACATTTTATCTAGAAAAGAAACAAATGTGAAAGTATGTGAGTTGGTTGAAAATGATTTTTTACTGTTCTTCAAGAGAAGCACTTTTTTTAGCAGAAGGCACTTCACCTCTCCGTGGGAAACCTTTTGTCAAAGACTTTCTCCTCTCTCTCTCTCTCTCCTTCCTTCTAACAGCGATCTTGAAAAGCTCCCGTGACAACGATAACTGCAGCTGTCAAACATGCCTTCATTCTTGGAACAAAATACCGATACACCTTCTAGGCAGTCTTTGAAAAAGATCCATCATCATGGTAATGATGAACCCTGACATATGTGAATGGCAAAAAAAAAAACAAACAAAAGAATTACAGTGACAGATGAGGAAAAATGTGTTAAAGAATGTTATTGCAGTGTACGAAATATCTCAAAAATAAATATTATTGCTTTTATCTCAGTAAGGTGTATTTTAGGTAGACGTATTAAAACTAAGTGATGATGTTTTTGATGTCTGGCAGGTTTACATTTGTGTATATCTTGCATTTTTGATCAAACAAATGGATGAAGTATTAGCTTTTTCCCTTAAGCTTTCTGTCATATCCAATCTTTACTTTTACATGTACTTGAGTTAGTATAGCGGAATCAGAACTGTGGATGGGAAATATCTATAAAAGGCTGTTAGTGGCTTAATAATCAATTAGGATTTGAATAGATAAATTGTGATGCTGAAATGGATGGTCTATGAATCTATGACTATAGGTCTTTATCCAGTGAAATATGTAACCCCCTGAGCTGTGATAAGATCCCAGCAGATTTCACTCCTGGAAGCTTGGAGTCGAAACCTTTCACCACCAGCCTATAAAAACCTGAGCCCAAAGTTAACCTAAGCCTCAAAGTAAAATAGGTGCTCTTTATCTAGTGTTCTGTCTGTGGCATGACCAACACAACTGGCATATCCATAACTATCCATAACTTTGTGTATGTAAATGTTGTTCCAGTCATAGACAGGCGATCCCCAGTCGCCATTAAATGTTGAGTGAAAACAAACAAAAAAAGAAAAAAAAATCCAGGAAAGACAAAAACATAGCACATAAAAAATAAAATAAAATACATATTGCTGCTTTTAGCTACAGTTGCTGACGGATGACAACTGTAGACCACTAGAACATTTCATTTTTTTTTTTTTTTTTTTTTTGCAAGATGGACAGTGAGCTGAAAACATGCACAAACCGAACCGACATAGTGTTCATCATCCCTGGGCCCCATCTCCTCTGTACTCTGTACTCCTCCTCCTCCTCCTCCTCCTCCTCCTCCTCCTCTTCCTCCTCTCTCAGCTGCTTTGTAGAGTCAAAGGAAAAGGGTCTGAAAATACAGCGGTATCCAGAAGGATGCAGTCACCCAATTCCCGGGCTTTGACATTCAAAGCATGGGGGACAAATGACTGACTGCCCTTGGGGTATTGCTCATAGTCATATATTTGTTTTGTTTGTTGTCATATGATATATTATTTTCTGTTTGTATAAAACAGGACCTCGAAAAACAACACAACACATCACCTCATTTTTATTTTTTTTCTTTTCTTACCAAAACCTGGGGAGAAGAAACTACATTTTTGCACAATTGCTTGTTACAAAATGCAAAATGGAAAGTGTTATCTGATTTCTGATACTGTAGGATATGAAACCATGGCAACGAGCAGCTGATCATGCCTCTGTGGTAGACAGTTGAATATTCCCCTTATAAAGTAGGAGCAGCTGAAAACTTAGAAGCACTGATGCAGAAGAAGCCTCTCTACAGTCTGACTGTTTGATCAGCCCAAATCTTAGATTTTATATCAAGTCATTTGAAATTTATCTATCACTTATTAGTCTCCCCCCTGGAAATTCATTGTTTTGATGATGACTCTTCTAAAATGATCACACCTTTTATTGATCCTAAATAAATTAGCTGTCAGCACCTTTCTAAGAATTTTCATGATATATAAAAAAAGAGACAAGATTCAAATTTGATCTTTAGTGAGTTAAAAAAAAAGGTTGTTTTTTAAGAAAAACCCTCTTGGCTCAAGCCAAATTTGTAGCAATCAAATTGAGCATTTATATTTTTGTAACATGTAATATTCATTTAGTCCTAAAAAAAAAAAAAAAAAAGAAAAAGAAAAAAAGCTTTTGGCATGTATTAAGTTTGTCCTCCCTGGGTTTCTGTGAGCTAATCTGAATTCTAGCACTTTCAACCTTAAAAAAAGAGAGTATTTTTTTCTTTTAAATTTTCAGCTTATATGTTCATATGTTTTTAATTTTGTATTGATCCTGTATATGTATGTGCCATTAGTTTGATGTGTAGACTTTATCAACCTTTGTGTATTTCTCTTCTCCAAAAGAATAACAGTATTTTTGATAGACTTTTCACTAATATCCTTCTACATAAGAGCCCCCTGTCCCTTCTCCTTTGAAAGAGTTTTGTTTTTGGGTAAGCTTTGCCTTCTCTCACTCAAATTTATTGCATCAAACTCTACAGCCAAGTGCTTGAATAGAACAGAAACAACATATCTGTTATTCTGAGGCACTGAGAAACAAGATTGCTGTCAGCCGAGTGTCAAAGCCACAACCTGACCACAAGCTTCCACTGAAAGGCCGTTGTAACAGAATCATTTTGACGAGCCATATTTAGACCATGTAACTGAAGAAAATTAAGTCAGGAGTGGCCCCAAAATATAGCACTTAGAGCGTACCGCCATGGTCACAGCCATGGATCCCAGCCCAAAGGAACAGCTTCATGCCGGTAATGACTCATACTCATATATTCTGCAGTAATACAGTTACTATTGTTTCTGTTACAAAGTGAATAACGTGGCTTTGAAGGTTCAGTGTGTGAGATTTAAGAAGCTTTATTTACAGAAAATCGCAGAAATTGAATATAATATTCATAAATATGTTTTCATTAGTGTCCAGTCACCTGAGAGTAACATTCATTAAGTTTTTAGAATGAACTTTTTGGAAACGGGTCACCACCATCTTTCTACAGTTTTCCAGAAGAGACAAACAAAACACTGGCTTTAAATGAAGCCTGTGACACTTTTTGTGCATTTCTCTTCCATGCTTGGAAGGGGAAGGTGAGGTGTGGTGTATTTAGGTGGCTACAATCTGCAGCTTCACCACTAAATGGCACGAAATCTTACACACCAGACCTTTAAATGAATATTACTAAACGTGAAAATAGGTGAAAAGGAGTAGAACCTTTTAGATATTTTAAGACGGAAATGAAAAAGTTGTTGAACATGGAAGTGTGGTCAGGATGTACTCGTAGCTGTGAAACACTGACAGCAACAGATCTCATGCCTGTTTTCAGAGGTGTATCCAGGGTGTTCACTCAGGGCTGAGTTTGTCATTCTTCACTGAGAGTCTGTTCTGCAAAAATGGACCTCTGTATGGAAGCTCATTTCTACCCCATGAAAATATAGGGAAGATAAAAGTAAAAAAATACTCATGCACTCACAAAACGTGACTTACTAAGTTGAAACTACAAGATGCAAATCAGTCAAAGTTCCAGTTACTCACTAATAATTCTGACTTTTGAAGTAAAACTCTATAAATAAAAAACTCTCTAAATTTTGGCTTAAAATGTTGAATTTTTATCATAATTTAGACTCAATAAGTGAAAACTTTCATTAGCTCATTATTTTAAAGTAACAAGGTCTTCTACTTCTTCACTATGAACTTTTATTTACTATCTTAACTCTGACTTACTATGTCAAACTATTGCGTTAGTAAGTGAAACTTTATTTACAATCACAGTTCTGACCTGTTATTTCTTACTTAATAAAGTAGCACCATTAGTATTTTTAATGTAAGTATTCAGAACTCTTTTTTGGTTGAAATGGGCTTCTGTAGTCTGAGCTGACACACAATGCTGATACCAAATCAGACTAAAATATTAGATATTAAATATAGATTTAACATGGACCATCCTCTGACTGTTGACAGTGATGTTGTTCTGTTCCTCGGCTTGGCTGTAGCTCCATTACCTCGACCTGCACCTACTAGGGATGCACTTATCCTCACCTTTTCCTCTTTACTACTAGGTGCAGAACACAAACATTTTAAGGGAATTTGTTCATCAGTTTAAGCTTGAGAAAAACTGATCTGATTTTAATAATGTTCTCTCTTTCTCTCCCTCTCTTTGTTTTTTGCTTTTAGTAGGAAACTGGGTACTGTCTGAAGCAGGCAACATCCACATGTAGTTTTATATATTTCTAGCTTAATGTAAGTCTTGCATTCCAACCTCTTTGTGTATCTCGTTTAGTGACTTATCCCATTTTATTTTTATCACTTGCTATTACAGCCACCTCTGGAAGAAAAAAGGTGAAAAAAGGTGAAAGAAAATAGAATATTTGCATTCACTTCACTTACTATTTTATATAGCATGGAGTTTATCAACTACAGGGAGAATTATATAAATGACGTGCTTCAGAGAAAGAAAGAAAACGAGAAGTATTGCTTTTTTTGTTACATATCTCACATGCAATCAGTTGCTGCAATGTAAAGGTGACAGATTTGTATATTGGTTGATCCAAAGAGATGATGAACACAACAACAGAACTATTGACTTATTGTACATTACAGTGTATCTTTGAGTTGTCATGTGTTATGTTGAAATTATTAAAAGACAAACCAGCGGTTTCATACCCTATTTGCATCTTTTTTTTTTTTTTAATTCCAAGAGTTTCTTCTCTTTCTTTTTTCTTGAAAAAGTAAAAATCCACAGATGCACACAGACTGGAGCTGGTGGGCAGCGATTCACATCGTCCGGGTAAAATAAGAAATAGTATCAAAACAAAAGTTTAATTAAACACAATTTACCATTAATTTAATTAAATAATTTCTCTCTACCAAAGAGCTGCAACAATGCTGAAGACAGATAAGCTGAACTTTATTGATCCCACACTAGGAAACTAATTCACTTGTTACAGCAGCTCATGGTACACAAGGTGGACAAGAAAACTACAATAGAAAATAACTAAATAAATGAAATGTAAAAATAAAACAAAATAAGAAATATATACACTACATACACTTTTAGGTATACAAATATGTATGATGGATCTTTTCACAGAAATAATTGTGCATGTTCTGAATACACACATGATGCGTAGCATTATAACAGGAAAAAAAAGATTCATGAAGAATACAGCAGGAGGTCATTCTGCAGTGTAAATAAATAAACAGAAAAAATAACTGCACAGTGTAATATTTAAACAGTGCTCCATGAAGTCATGCTGGTGTTTGGATTTGTGGCCTTTTAATTTTCTATTTAATCTCATCAAAAGTAGGAAAAATAAGAGTCTGAAGTTCTAATATTATGTTGTTATAATGCCATGTTCATCATCTTAATTTAGTGAGTTGACACTGACAGGAATGTCCTCAAGAGGATCATCAAAGACATTAGAGTTCATCCTGAGGGGAACACGAATGTCCAACTAAGAATGACTCTGATTCCTGACCTCAACATAATCCTGGCTATGGCCTTGCTTACACACATCAGTCACGTATGTGAGCCATGACGGTTCACTGTTCCATGGCCAAATGAATCTGCATCGCTCCTCCTGGACTGAGGTTTGACAGTTGGTTAGAGCTTCTTTTTCAGGAACCTGGAATGAGCTTTCCCAGGGAGTCTGCGAGGCGTGAAACCCTGATAACTGGAGCCCACCATCTGGTCCCCCTTTGGCAACCTCCACCCTGGTCTGCAATTATTGTCCATGACATCGATGTGACACCAAAGTAGCAAGTCAGCCAAGAGATCTTTGCCAGGATATCTCTTCAAACTCTGCCTACTTTACAGAGAATGTGGTAGTCAGGTTCAGGAGTTCCTTCCACCACTCAAAATTTGCAGACACGGCCAGCAGTTCCACTCCACTGCATGGACATGGCCTGAACTGAACGGTTTGGCAGAACCCCTGCCAACCAAAAGTCTTTCTCCATAGCCTCCCTGAACTCTCACACCCCAGCGCCATAAAGTGAATCACCAGACAAAAAATAGTTTAAAATGGCATCCCAGAATATCTCAGGACTATCTGACTGGTGGCTTTTGCCCCACTGTGTGTCTAAACCTCTTACCGGACCAGGGTCTGGATTATGTCTCAGAGAACTGCACGTGTAACCCTGCACGCATAACTGAGTGTCAAGACTGCCCCAATTATAGTACTATGGAATGAACCTATAATTACATCAACTGAGCTGACTCTCACACATACACTTACAGGATGCCAACTGTGCCATAACTCAAGAATAGAAAATCTTTTGGTTCTGTAGATTTTTCTTAGCAGGAACCTGGAGAGCTCATAAAAAACATTTCAGAGGGCTGAGAAACCACAACACAGACTTTGTAGTCTGCTCATAGCCTTCCAGACACTGAACATTTTGGGAACACAGAGGGACAAACCAGGAACTAACACCTTGACAGGGACACATTTAAAGAGGTATATAGTGGCAATTTAGAATTTGATTTCATTAGACTCAAAATTGGTGCAGCACAATGAGAAATATGAGCCACAATACCATCTTTCACTAGACTTACCCTGCCTGATCAGTGCCCATATCTTTCAAACTCAACGCTAACTAATGAACTCAATCTATGGGTTACCATACCGTGCAGGTTAACATTATCTACCTGCTGCAATCTCATCATGTAGGTTGTATCTTAAAGTAGAGAAATGGTTAGTGACGTGACATGATTATAAAGCTGATGTTGTTCCAGGACTGCTTCATTAATCTGTTTGATTGCTGCTGATGAAGGGCTGATATGTACACAGTGAAGGTCACAACAGCAAATTTTGTCAAGAGCCAAGAAAACAATGCACTGACACTAACGTACTGGTAGAAACCTCACTGAGTTTTCCTCTTGATCTCAGCTGAGTGGAGTTTACTACAGTTTCACTCTAACATTAATTGAAGAATTTGATTGGCTTCGTCTTTGTGCCAGGTGAACCCACTGTCTGGTTCTAAGAATGGAGTGTCAAATGCAATATGCAGGTGATCTGAGGGACTAAGATACAATTTCATACATTTCCAGGACAAAACAGATTATTTGCAGGACATTCTGTCATTTCCAGGTATTTCTATACCTAGAAGACTAGTATCTAATTTTCCAGGTCTTCCATGCAGGGCGTCTTGATTGCAGGGCCTTCATCAAGGTGTTTTAGAATGTGTAAAATCTTGTCATGTTATCCAGTGAGAGCTAAATAAAATGATGGTCAGTACCTGATGGGTTAAGCAGTGCTTTGAATTTTATGTTTTAGCATACCACATATGGAGGGTCATACAGGGTCCAGCATGTCTTGACATCAGTGTGGGGGCAGTATGAAATGTTAGATTGTCATGTGGACACTGACTTCCCTCCTTGAGTCACAGAGCAGCTGTAAGTTTGTGTTGGTGCCATTCTGATATTTTTAATTAAATTAAATGGACTGTACTTAAATTGCACCTTTCTAGTCTTCTGACCACTCAGAGCGCTTTTACACTACATACATACTGCTCATTCACACATTCATTCAAACTGTTAGCATTAGCTGCCATGCAAGGGATTTTTTTTTTTTTTTGGCGGATGTTTGGTTGAAAACTAAAGTATTGAAAAGTTTTGATCTGATGACGCTAGATGAAGTCAGGGGACACATGAAGGGAACACGAATGTCTGCATGTTCAGATCTGTGGAGATCAGACAGTGGAGATGATTTTCATATTCAACTTCTCATCACTTTATTGTTTTGTCATTGTACATTTTGTAATTGGACATTCTGTAAAAGAAACAGGGAAAAGTAACAGAAACAGTTCCTTTGACAGTCATCATGAGCATCATGCTTTTGGCTAAAACGATGACGGGATCATTACAGAGAGCGCCACAAACAGCGAAACGCAACAAATACAAAGCCGTCTTCTTTTATGTACATTGTAATTCCCTGGATCATACATACACACGCATGACTCGGGCCTCTTAAAAGTCTATCTGTAAAAAAATCTCCCCTGCCATGTGCACGTCAACAGCAGGAGAGCAGTGTCTGTCTGTCTGTCTTTACACAAGACAGCAGCCAAGTGTCAGAGCTCAGTAAGTCATAATGCAGAGGGCAAAGTGGTCCAGTGAAGTGATGGTACCTGCATGTCTGATGGAATGGAAATAAATGAAAGAGTAATGGTCACTCATTTGAACTGAGGCTTTGCTGAGCAGTAATGTCTCATAGCAAAGAGTCAGGGCTCACTTTGATAATTTGGCCCATCTTGCTCTCTTAAAGCAGCTTGTTCATAGATTAAGTGTTGGGTTGACTTGATTAGAATGAGAGAGGACGGGGGAGAGCACAGGAGGATGAGCTCGTTCATTCGTTCAACTGTTTCAGCCCTGGAGAATCAGGGTTGATCTAGGCACCTGTCCCTCCTCTGTATTTTTATTATCCTCAGCCCCACAGTGAAAAAGAAAAATCCTTACTTCTGCGCAAAAACGATTAGTTCAGTCCGCCACTGAAATGAGTTCAGTACAACTCCAACTAAAATTGTCACCAAAGGGCTCAGAGTGTGTAGTTTAGCTGCACAGCTTTACTTTAGTCTCCTCGAATCTGTTTGGAAAGAGCTTGTCTTTTCAGTCTTTACAATATTCTTTTAAAATCTACCACTGAACTACCACTGCTGTGCATTAGAATGATGTACCAGTGTTCTGTCTGTCACAGGGCAGCAGAGAATGAGAACTGTGAAATAATAATTATTATAATTATAATTATTTTGTGAAATAAGCTGTCTGTCTTCCTTGTAGAGTTACATGTATGCTAAATATGAAGATGCCTCTAGCAGCTGGTTAGCTTAACATCAGGACAGCAAAGAGGGGGAAGCCCAACAGCTTGGCTATATTGGGCACTGTTGGACCGAATGAAGCTAGCAATTTCCCTGTTTGCAGTCTCTGTGTTACGCTAAGCTAACCAGCTGCTGTTGTAGCTTCATATTCAGAAGGATAAAAGACTGGTATCAATCTCATCTGACTTACAAGGAAGTAAATATAACAGCAAGTGTCAAACTATTCCACTGATGTCATGCTTATGATGTCATCTGAATGAAATACACTGTGTAATTTAGCTGCAGTAAGATAGTTGTCTGTGGGAGCCCTTAGCTTGATTTGCTTGTCTTTTGTACTTTTGAATCAGGTTCCAAACATGATGGAAATGCATCTCCAAAGTTTTTAGCTGAAAAATCTCCTAACACAGAAAAATAGAACCCCCTTCAAAATAAAAATTCTGAGAATATGAGTATCTGTCTACACAAAAACATTGACTGTACAGATCTAATAAGAACACTGTGGATTACATTTCAATGCTCTGCCTCCCATGACACCAAACCACTGTCAAGATGAAGTCTACCACTACTGGTAGAAAGAGAGGTGACCTTGCTGGCTTTCAAAAATGATTTTTCATATCATACAGAAAAATGTATTGTACATTAGATTTAGACTGAAAGAAACGAGGCATCTTTTCTCAACAAAAATGGTCCTTTGCAATGTTGCGCTTTCTTTCCATTACTGCATAGTTCAGCAGGCATCCAGCTCTGCTAAGGCTACACTGACGGCATGTTAATGAGCAGAAAAAACATACTGTTCTACTGGAAAAGCTCCAAACACATATTTGTGTTGTAGACTTACAAATACAAAAGGTTACTCCTCTGTGTCATTTCTGTGTTGAATGTAGTTTTTCCTTTTGTCCAACTCCAGCAGCTTTACCCAACAGTCCACTGTGTCAGGGCGTCGGGTTCGTAGTCTCATTCAGACTTGTTCTGTATCATTTAGCGCAAATGGACCAATATTTTGACATTAAAGGAGACCCATTGTTTTGGAAGGAGAAGCTAATATTTTGATTAAAGTTGTGGTTAAAATTGTTACACCAGGACATGGAAACTGGAGTAAAAAATAACAACATTTAATTTATCCTTTCTCGTGTTACAATGGAGGACTTCCCAGCATAATTCCATCCATATCAGTTTAACACAACAAAGTTAACACCATAACCACAATTAAGACCGCTCAATCGTTCCCTGATCTCCAAAGTCTCCAAAATAAAACCAAAGTGACACTTGAAAACAGACGATGGAAAGAGAAAAGACAGAATTTACGCATGGAAATCATGAAAACAGCTTCCCAGAAGATGATTGAAAGAACTTAAATCAGAGATAAATCCTGTGATGACAAAAATAAAAACTGGATAAGTTAGACTCAAAACACAAATGAAAAGACAAAAGTATAGAAACCATCCTTTGACAAGCTTTGGCCCACTGTGTTGTGTGCAAGGTGAAACAGCAGAGGACATAAACTGTCCCATCAGAGGTGACTTCCCTCTGGGTTTCTGTCCTGGAAAGAGGAGGGGGGAAAGATGTGAGGGGGAAAGGGGGGAGGGATAGAGAGAAACAGCTGGTTTAGCTCTGCCACCTTGCTGTTCTTCCCTATGAGGCCAGTGGGTGGGGCTGTTGAGCCGTAAAAAGCACCCCTCAGTTCCCTCGACACACAAGTCAGTGCTTGTTGGACATGAAGAATAAAAAATATATACATTAAAAAAACTGAATGAGTCAAAACAACAAACAAAAAAAAACAAAAAAACAACAAGAACAGCAGCGTCAGTGACGACTCAGTCGATCTTGACTGCAGCGTAGATTTTCCTGATGAACATGTAGGCTGCATAGAAGCCAATTGTGCCTGTTAGCAGCCAGAACGACAGGACCATCAGGGCCGTGTAGCCGAAGTACAAGAGGGAGGGGATGAACTCCACGATGTCCAGCTGAGAGGAATGAACAGAGCAGGAATCAATTTCAATATGTCATCTGTCTTATTTTTTTGCTTTTGATTACTCCTATTTAAGCTGTTTCGTATTCACCTCCATAAAGTTGGAAACAAACATGCAGGAGGCAGCAGAGGGCCCACAAATCTCAAACAAAACTTGTAACTCCTTGTAGGGTCTGTTTCTGTCTTTACAAAGCTACTTCATCAAGCTGTCAAAGTAAGACTATCTGTCTGTCAGTTATATTAATGTTTCTTAAATGTTACTCAGAAATGATCTATCTATCTATCTATCTATCTATCTATCTATCTATCTATCTATCTATCTATGCACACCCTGATGACATCATCAGTGAGAGTGAGACTTAAGTTCGGCCTGAGAGTAACAACACTTTCAGTTCATTATGAGACTGTGGTGAATACGACAAGCTGCCACACTCAATGGGATACGCTGCCACCATTCCAGTGATCGTTACAATAGTATGCCAATTAAAAACATTCTGTTTCAGTTCTGTGGATATTTCAAATCAAACGCTGTCTGGGCTTTTACCTTGTTGACAAAGTAGAAGACGGCGTAAATGAGGACATAGAACGCTGAGCCTCCTGAAACCAGGAAAGTTCTCCACCACCAGCGGTAGTCCTGATAGTGAGGAGAGAGCACAGCAGATGAGAGGTTTACCGCTACTGACACAATACTGAGAAACTTTTAGAAACACGACAGCATTTCCTTCACACAAACACTACTTTCTTATAAAATGGTGGTCTACAAGTTGTCTGTTGAACTGTTGCCTTTACTTATGCTTTATAAAGAAGTGATGAGCCATTAATAAGACTGTCTGGTCAGCAGGTTAACCACCATGGCGTGATGTTGGTTTGTGTTTGTCCAAAAGTTGATTCTGTTTCATCTTCTATCCCACCAGCCACTACATCTTCCTTTGGCTCCCCCTGCGGTCCCCACCACGCCAGCTTAATTTACATCAATGGGAGGACTTGTGTTTTTGCTGGATTGCCTCATTTAGTCAATCAGGTGTAACAGCAGCTTCTCATGGCTGGTTAGCTCTGAGTACCATCACACTCCTGCTGAATGTGAAGCTCAGTCAAACATCAACATTTCAAGCAAATGAAAACTATCTCATTACAAACGTGATGTTTTCATTCAAATGCAGAACTTGACAGTGATCAGTCTGCAGCTATGATAAATATCCCCCAGACACTGCAGGTCATACTGATCCTAGATGAATTACACTTGCAATGCTAATCACAGTCTGCAGCTGAAAGAACTTACCTCTGCACAGAGCTGGAAATAAACCATTACAATGCTGATCTGAGAGCAGGAGACCACCAAGATGATGAAGACCAAAAACAGGAAGCCAAACAGGTAATAGAACTGGTTCTCCCAGATGGCCTGTAGGTAGAGAAGCACACAGCAATGAGTATTATGTTACAGACAGACAGTGGGGCTGTGATGACACATATCCTCTGGGTTTACACCAATGAGTTGTACTCACGCTGAAGATGAAGAAGAGCTCAATGAACATGGCACCAAACGGCAGGATCCCAGCCATCAGGATTCTGATGAAGAGAAAGCATGCCTCAACTCAAAAGTTCAAATGCTACACTAGAGCCATTGGCCATCCAAGTGACTGGTTAAACACTCACCCTACAAACTTGTTCATGTACCAGCGCTGCTCTGGAACCTGCCGAGGGATTTGGTTGGTGCGTACTGGGTTATCATATGGCTGTTTGCGGAAGCCAAAATAGTAGCCCAGGTACACCAAGGGCATGGAGATACCGAACCACATACACAGCAGGGCCAGCATTGTAGTGAAGGGAACCTGAGGTGGTGAAGGAAGAGAGCGGGGACACAAAAAGAATTGTCAACACACAGGAGAAGTTTAACACTCCATGTTGAACTAATGATGTGAAAATTACAACATGAAGTTAAACCACACACCTACTGCACATGCTCAGAATTTGTCCACCAGAATTAACTGACATACTGTTATAACTGAGTGTTTCACATTAATTACTTTGACTTTGGCAGGCTGTCATAGTCTCATTCGTCCCGCCAGTTTCATAATGAACTGAACAGAACTTTAGTCTCCCTTTCACTTTCCAATGGAGCTAGCTCACACACTGCTGAAGACAGAGTGAAACAAACGATGGTGGAAAGTTATTATACAGTCTGTAGTTGCAGAACAAACACCTGCATAGACACATGGAGTCAGTGCAGAGTGTTGAGGTCATGGTTTAACTATAAGACACAACAACAGCTTCAAATCAAACTCTCAAGATTTTAAAGGTCCAGTTTGTAGGATTAACCCTCCCCTTCCAAGCATGCAGGAGAAACAGTTGCTGTGAAACATGCAGCGTCTGTAGAAAGGCTCTTATTTTACACACCAAGTGAAAAATACTTCTGAATTTCATATCCCATGTTTGCCAATAGATTGTCCTCAGTGTTATACACTGGAACTTGAAAACAGCTCATTTTCAAAAATGGATAAAGGAGCAAGAAGTCATTCATTTCTAGTTCAAATAAAAAGTAAACTAGTAGAAATAGAAAGTAACACAGTCATTCTGTGTGAAACTGAGTGCTCTCAGTAATACAATGCTGGCTGCTCTGGTTTAAATTGTGTTTAAATTGAGAGGCCGTGAAATATGTTGAAACATTGGCCTCAGGGTTATTAGTTTGTAGTTAGCAGCTCGTTAGCTACTTGTGGACACAGAGTGGGAACAACTTTTACACTACATATCTCATTCACCCATTCACACACATTCATACACTGATGGAACAGCCTGCAGGAGCAATTTGGAGTTCAGTATCTTGCCCAAGGACACTTCGACTGCAGACTGGAGGAGCCGGGGATTGAACCGCCGATCATCTGATTACGACAACCCGCTCTGCCTCCAAGCCACAGCCACCTCAAGTCACATGCACAACGGATTTTTCTTGTTTAAAAGTCAAACTGTAAAATGGAGTGAAAATCTTCCTCTTCTAAATGATAAGTTAAATGCATTAATCTTAAACACACTACTACACACCACTTGACTTCAACACACTCAGCAGTTTTATTGCTACACAAAATCTCCTATTTACCTATTTAATTCACAAACTCTCAAGGATTTCAAGGACGTGCAGGAACCATGGTTAATAACTTAAGGGAAATCTTTCCTTACAAGTACATACAAGTGATCTGCTACAACTTAAATATTAATGTCTCGTCTCTAGTACAATAAAGTAAGTAGCCTTTAAGCTAGCTGTTTCCTTGTTTGCTGCTGAAAGCATTCATTTTTGATTCTGTGTATCCGAGTGATGACACTCACCGCCCCAGAGGAGTGTTCTCCCCAGATGAAACAGTTGAGGACGAAGCAGATTCCAAAAACCACTGCAGGATACAAAGTTGCAGTCTACAGTGGAGACAAAACAAACAAAACTTACAGCAACACAGATGGAGGACACACTTCTTCAATTACACATTAAAATCTTGGCGTGTAGAACTCTAAACAAACACTGTGTGTATCAGTGAGAAACAATACAGACTCAGGAGTGATGGGAGGCACAGTGAGGATTTAACCCCTTGACTTACACAAAACGCTCCCTTCTTCCACCGATGGCCCTTCAGTGTGCGGTACAGTCTGCCAGCAAAGTAGCCACCAAATACGCTGGAAGACAAACATCAACAGGAAAAGGCAGTGTGAGACCAAAGAAACACACCAGCTGAAAACAGGACATGCTTTATTCCTTTCTTAGTGAGGAGAGGAGAGGTGAATGCGACTCTTACCCCATGAACATGAACAGGAAACAAGCAGTGGTCATCAAGGCACCTCTACTGGAGGGAGACAACATGCCCAACATGGCAACGACTATAAACACACATACAGACACACATGCTGGTTAGAACCTTCCTAGATTGCAATGACAATCATGGATTGTGCTACATGAATTTGAATATTTCCAGTTTTGTGCAGTAATCTAATTTTAGAAATCTTGTAAATAAGAAACACGTGCAGATCAATAATTCAACATTTGCAGAGAGCTAAATGAGAAGATTGATTCCACTCTCATGTCTACACGATAAATCTAAACAAATTCAAATTCATCTGACCTGATGTGATTTTCTATTTAAACCATGTGAATAAATGACAGGAAACAAACTCTGTCAAGACTTACAGATGACAATGAGGACCATGCAGAAGAGCTGGATCCCTGAGCCTAGCAGAGAGCTGAGGATCATGGGATACTGAGGCGGTCTGAAGACATCGCCATGGACGTTCTTCCATCCTGACTCCTCCATGGTGTCCTCCTGGTTAAGGAGAAAAAAATGCAAGCCTAAAATATATTGTTTGAACACAGATAAAACACCCAAAGCTGAAATCAGATGAATGATTCTGATCTTTAGTTTCTCAGAGATATTATAGCCTGGCTGAAAACAAGAAAACTGTCTGTTGTCAAGTATCTATTTTCTTACTATGTCATCCTCTCTGTTGTAGTTAGCGATGTCCTTCCTCAAGGTCCTGATAATGATCATACTCAGAATACCTGAGAGAGAATGGAGAGACAAAGAAGGATCTCAACATTTCACATGCTGTCAACAAACTAGATTTCATTTTGCAATAAATTTATAGGAGACACGCATGCATGCAGATTGTTACACAAAATATGCATCTGCAACATGAAATTTCCGTCATCTGCTGAACAGGACGTGTCAACAATTGGACATACCAGACAGGAAGAAGACAACCACTACAGAGTTGACAATGGAGAACCAGTGAATCTGGACATCGCTCATGGTCAGGTACGTGTCCCACCGAGACGCCCACTTCACCTCACTCTCCTGCACAGACAAAATGAGACACTCAGCAGTCCTTTCTCTACATTTATCTGGTCTTGTTTAATCCCTTATGCTAGGGAAGTTAGCTGCTGACTTCATATCAGATTGTGTTTCTTTGGAATGAATAAATCATTCATTTCCAGTATTTAGACAGTTTGTAGTCTAACACAATCAATTTTAAATGTAATCTTCAGTTAGATGCAGCGATTTGGCACTGACCTCCCAGTGGACAGAGTAGGTGAAGAGGACCTCATTCTCTTTGCTCGGGTCAATCTCCTGGGGGGCAGAGCCACTGGCCTCAGGCAAGGTGCAAGTCTTCTCTTTTTCCACAGCTTTCAGATCTGTTAATAAACCACAGAGGAAGTATTACAAGAAGCGAGTGCTAACATTTTTCACTGTATTGGCCACTTCAGAGGCAACACCTGTGTGTCCTCCTTCTGCTCAAATGGTTTTGTCATCATAGATCAGAAATGTTACACAGCCTTTAGCAATTCAAAAAGACTGCTGTGCTGACACCTACCATCTACTTTCACACTTTGGGGTATCACCTCAAATCGCACCACCCTGTAGTTGTGAACTTCCCCCTGCTCCAGCTTCTCCTTATGGAAGTACAGGATGAAAGACAGGTGGTTGTGCAGGTAGAACTGTGAGAAACAAACAAGAAGGGGCATGAATTGGTAGTCTTCAGAAACACACTGATCATTTTAGTTTGGGTACATGTATATACTGTATGTAAGCTTACCTGAAGGAAAATAACTGACTTAATACTAAAGATGGGTTATGATTTTCAAGTTTACTGGTTCCTGGAGCAATGAGTTACTTCCTGGGAAAACTTGTGTGGCACGATTTGTTCAGAAATATCTTACAGCACTGTGAGACGAGCTGGATGCTCAGGTTGCAGCCTTATAGAGAGTTAGGTGGTTGTGTTTTGTATATGTCGCACTGTTTCTACCACCTACCACCCTTCACTACCATGCTTGTTACCAGCTATGAGCCAGGCTTAATCAAGTCTAAAGAAACAAGTGCACTGACACAGTGTGTCCAAGCTTTTTTTTTAAATATTTTTTTTAACAAAATTATAAACACATGACTTCTTCTCTGCACAAAAAAAGGTTTATTTCACTGAACTTTTAACAATTGTGTGTCCATGTAGGACATTGTCTCTCGTAGTAAGAAGTTGATCCATTAAGAAAAGTTCTTCACGTTGCTTTACTTGTACTCTCTGTCCTCTCTCCACCTCTAAACAACATAAATATAAAAATGTACCTTGTTGCTGTCGACAAAGCCCAGTCTGTAGCCGTGTTCAAACTGGATGTCTTTCACCACGTCCTTCTTCTGTTCCTCCTCCCCTCCTCCCTCTCTGTTGGGGTAGAACTCTAACCTGGTGGCAACTGGCAGGTTGTCTGCGATACTGAGAGGCACATGGAGACATTCCATTAACTTTGGATTACATATTGAATATATGAAAAACCAGGTTAGAGAATCACGCCACAAAGTATCTGACAGTGTCATTGGAAAAAAACATATTACAGATTAAAGTCAAGCATAGCATTCCTTATGTCAATAGGTCAATATCAACATTGTGGGGAGTTCCCAGGATGCTCACAGGTGAACATAATACTCCTCCTGGATTCGCTCAGCAAAAAGCTTGCTTTCTTCTATGCTCAGCTTTTTCTTGTTGCACACCAGCTCACATGTCTTGTCCCTAGTCATCTCGACATTGTAGCGGGTATTCACAATGCGGTCCCCACGCAACACCTCACCTACAAAATGCAATAATAAAAATATGATTTAATTTGACATAAAACACACTGAAAAATGTGAGATAACATTGCTTCAAAAATTCTCAGGCCAGATTCCACACACATCTGCAGCATTCCACTTACCCAGGTTCTCTCCCTTGTAGAAGACTGATTCTGGCTTACAGAAAGGCAGCGAGTAGTATTCATAAGGAAGCTGCGTACGGGAGCTGGTCAGCTTCACTGCCTGAAAAACAAATGATCTGACTGACTGACTGGGTCACAGATATAGTGATATGCAAAACAACACTCCCAACAACATGGTCTGAATGACACTGGAAACCACTGGAAGTCCAAGTCTGACCAGGAGCTGTACACAGCCATTTTTGTAGCCCCTGGGCCAGCACCACCTTTGTCATTTCACTATGAGCAAGAATTCAAACTACTGTTGTAACATGTGATAAGTGTCAGCACATGGGTGCAGGGAATATTCCTGCTCAGTCAAACAGGGGATAGAACAGGTTGATGTTACTTTCATGGATGCAGCTCCTGGTTCTTTTGTAATGAGTCACTGTCAACATGATGATATGTTTCTGGTGTGGGATGAGGTGGTGAATATGGATAAGTCCACAAAGAAAGGCTGGGTTCAAACCCAGGACCCTCAGGATGGAAGACAATAGGGCTAACTACACAACAACATCACAATATTTCTGCTGATTTGTGAAATGTTGATCAAATGATTTTACCTTAATATCTACTGTATCGCCCTCGTGGAAGTCCCGGGGAGCGACTCCAGGGACATAGAAGGGCCGAACCACAGGAAACAGGGACAACAGCAGCAAGGCCCACCACGTCTCCTGCAACACACACAAGAGAAAATATTACACCTCACAAACACTTAACAATATGTGTGGAACATGAAAGGATGTGTAATGTGAGTGTAGGACAAAAATGTTCAACACGAGATCATTCATCATGCCACGTAAAACACAGAATTAGAATTAGACCATATGTCACAGAGGTGAAGTTAGGAGAGGTAGAATTGCTGTCTGAAATTCTTTCAGGCAGAACTTGTTACTCGCTAACAGTTCTCTTTCATGATGTGACAACGTTTATCTGCAACAAGATTACACCTCACCTGCAAAAGTTCTGTTTCTTTTTTGTGCGAAAGACCATGTTACAATAAATGTCTGGCTTTCCTCTCACAACAAACCAAAAATAACATTTTCCGTGAATCTTCAGGTTTACACAGTGTTATGGCTGCTGCCGTCTTGCCCCTCCTATAGCCTGTTGTGTAGGGTTCTGGGTTATGTAAATCCAGGTGTGTGGTCACCGTCCCGACTGGCCACCTGCTGAGGAGGTGTGGCCATACGTCGCTGTTTCCTGGAGGCCAGTAATTCCAGATTGGAGCTTGTCCACGACCGTGACCTGATCTGGACACGCAACCTCATTTAAACTTGAGGCGCTAAACTGTCCGGCGGCTTGTGTTGAGCTTGCCTCGTTCTATGACTGGTTGTGAATGTTAACAGTGTTTAACACAGTTGTTGTTTTGTGGAGGTTTTTTTTCATTTATTACTGGGACTGGGTAGGTTTAGTTTTGAATTCTACTGATTTACACACACGAGAAGATTTATGTTAAAGTGACTAGTTTTAGGGGTGCTGTCTTGATGTGTTTCTGTCATTAGAAATTAGAGTATATATAGTGAGGTTTTTCTTTCTGGTTTTGGTTTCATACAGACAGAATACGCTCTGGATTAGAGAGAGTTCTCTTTTTGTTATATTTTGTTTCTTTAACAGCATCCGCTTGCCCTTTTCCCCGTATAGTTAACCTCACCTCCTTCAGTTATTAAATCAATCTGAAATTTCACTGAATAATCAGCTTTCTTCTATATAAAATGCCTAAAAAGACTATATCATAAAACAACATTCTAAAAAAAAAAAATCCAAGATTTGGAGAGTAATCACCAGGGAAGCATCTATTAATATTCTCCACATATTTTTTGATAGTGTTTAAGGTATGTGCTAACTGAAAATAAAAACAATTAAGATGATAGCTCATTAACCCTTTAATGATATATGAAGCTTGTATCAAGAAACAATTCTTCAACAGAGCAGCATAAAGTGCAAACAGCTCAGTAAAATAAGGACAAGGCACTGGCCTAAACAACACAAAAATAAATACTTCAGGCTTTTAGGTGTGTCTGTCATGGCTCTGGCATATCAAACATAGCTAAAATGAGGTAGGCACCTGAAGGAATTATTCACAAAAATAAAAATTTGGACTCAAATATAAGAAAAGTGCATTTTGTGCTCAGTGCTCGGCTTGGCCACAAAGCCGTCCTGAGAAGAAGACCGAACTTTTTTAGCACTGAAACGTAACGATGAGTAAGTAGCGAGAAAGCTCACTGTTTACCCTAATATTGGCAGCTAACTGGCCGGGTTGCTTACCGAGACGACGGACCCGCTTCAGAATCATCCACAATGACATGCTTTCTCTTCAGATGCTCATGCATAGCCGTTGTGCTTCCATGATAAGCAAGTTTAGCTTTGCAAATGTTGCACTGCACGCTTTTCTCACCACTCTTCTTAAACTGCTCCCACACTTGGGAGCTTCGTTGCCAGGTAGCCATGATACTGTTATCGTATCATTTACGGTAAAGTCAGGCCTGACGCCGATTACCACTACTGCGCACCTGCGTGACAGAAAGGCAGTGGAAGCTGCAGCCACAGTTTCGAGAGAAACAAAGTTTAAAAAAAAACAACGATGCGTTGACTACTAAATTAGTTGTCGACGATTTTGTTCGTTGACATAATTGTGACTAATCGACCAATCGTGGCAGCCCTACAGACTACAGGGGAAGAAAATCAACAGTTGTTCCGAGTGACCTGTGTGGAGATTAACTTCAACGGACGAAAATTGTGACTTCTGGTATTGTGACAAACTTACTGTGGACACTGAGGGAGGCACAGGGAGAAAGTGCCTGAATGTGTGTAGCACGAGAGCTGACAGGATTTATCTTCTGGTCAGACAATGATCCCAAACATAAAGTCAGAGCAACAGAAAATAGCTTGACAACAACAATACATTCCACAGTCCACATGAAAATCCAATCCAAAATTTAAATGCCATTCAAACAGTGCTTTGATCCAAATCACTCATCAATTTATCAATCAGTCAAATTATGGCTCTTTATCTTCCACACACACCGATGGCAGCAAGCTGGCCTAACTACAGAGAGCAACCTGGAGTCCAGTGTCTTACTCAAGGACACTTTGATGTGGACTGGAGGAGCTGAACCACCCCCACCACCATCTAAAGTTGTGGCTAAACTACGACTGCTGAATGCCTTATCTTAAACATTTGTCTGAAGATGAATGATTAAAGTCAATTTCATTTTATTTCCAAAGCGCTCCATCATGAGAGAAGTCGTCAGTCCGGCGACTGTGTACGGTGTACGGTGTCCTGATGTTGATGCAGTCATGTTCTACGGTATTTTCTCTTGACCTGTCAGAAAGCCTGATGATGACTGTGTGACTCCATACAGAAGGAGCGCGTGCATTTATAGTCACTGAGTTATGACAGCAAATTAGCAAGCCTGGCTAATTGAAGTTATCAGACAGTACAGCCCGTGGTTGAATAACACACAGACCTGGTTGACAGTATTTCTGTGTGTTGTAGTTGATGTGCTGCTGTCATCTGTACCTCTCACCACCGACGTGACGTGACGCCGACCACAGACACACACCGACAGAGCTGCTACAAGCTAATGGTAAGCCAAAGTTCGGATAGCTGGTTTCTCTCAGCTGTATGGTAAATGACAGTCTAACAACCGAGTACGCGCTTATTTATGCTCTGTATACGCAGTTTAATATCACAGAGAAGATGATAGAATTAATTTTAACAGCAGCACCTCTTTCACAGTCAAGCTAGGTTACGATAGCTAGCTAACTACGGTTAGCAAACCGTCACATCGATACTCAAACAGCAGAGAAGTGAAGAAAACCCGCGCCGAGCTCACGGTAACATGTCACTCATCGACCGAGGCAGACCCCTGCTCCGTCATAATCACGACAATGTGTCTGCTTTACTCTAAAAAGACGACATGAGCAAGCTGTAGTTTGAAGAAAAAGAGTTCGCTTCTGCACTCACCATAGCCGCGGCCGCCATTTTGAATACGTGTCATTAGTGACGTTGCGGAAGTAGTGTTTTTTTGACACACCTATAAAAGTCTGAACCGACTGCTAATATAAATAATATACATAATATAATATACATGATATAATATACATAATATAAATAATATAATATACATAAATCTTCATTTGAAATATTGTGAATTGATTGTTTCTTAAGTGTCATATGTAATATTTGTATCATTGCCTCTACTTCAGAGGTCAACCTTTTTCAGCCCAGGGACCCCTTGAACAAACAGAACAGGGACACTCACATGTAATTATTCTATTTTTTTTTTTTTTTTTTAATGTTTCACATTTTAAGCCTGGCCTATAATAACTTTCATATTACTCAATTCATATACTTTCATTCAACTTTTATTTCACCTTATTAACCTATTTATATACTAGGTTATTAGCCTGTATGTGTTTAGAATTGATAAAAAGTTGCAGAATTGTCAGTTATTATGACAATAATTGGTGGACCCCCTGCAGTATCTCTACGGACCCCCTAGGGGTTACGGACACCTGGTTGAAGACCCCTGCTCTACTTTCATTAAGAAAAGTCATGCATACAAACAAACACATTAATTTGATATTCATAAAATAGCATATCAAATATAGCTTGCTGTTAAATAACACACATTTGTGCAGACAAAAACAATTGTTTCAAAAACAATTTATTTGAAAATTTTCACCTGTTGCATTAAAGTGATTATCTTATAATATATGTAAAGGGTTTTATATTGATAAAGAAAATGCAAAAAAACAAAAACAAACAAAAAAAAAAACATTTGTAACTAATGTCTGCAGTACAGGGCATTGATTCAATATTGTCACACATCATCTCTTTATAAGCGTCCCAAAGAAAGCTTCATTCTCTCAGGTATTGTTCCTCACAGTTCTCTTTAAATAGACAATACCAAATCATGAAATGACAAAATGATTAAATGACAAACTTCAGAATATTCCCTTTGAAACACATTATCCAAACAATGTCCTCCACAAAAAAATAAAATGATAGAAAAGCTTTTAGTTCAGAGAAGAACATTCCATTCAAGATACACTGTTGTTCAGAGCAGTACTATTTGCATCAATAAATTATTTTTCCACACAGAAAAAAGAAGGCCGAAAGATGTGAAATCTGCATCCACTGCTTTCATTTCATTCCCAACACAACAACGGTTTAATGGGCCCAAATGATCAGCAAGCATTAATATTATTATTAAAGACTATTTTTCTAAATAAATGTATGTATTTGTGTACATCAGTTTTAAATACAGAGCGTATGGAATACATCATAAAAGACTGAAAAGAGGAAAAAACTGTGGTGAAAGGCACAGTGAAAGATAAATGCTGAAACAAGCCACAGTATCATGGAAAATATCAAAGGAATATAAATAGAGGATTTAAAGATAATCAGCCACACATTTTACACTCTGTTAGGTCTACAGTCAATTATTCCATGTAAAAACACTGCATTTATCAGGAAGAGAGTAGACGACACCTTTGCTTACAGAATTGTTGATAATATATAATATAATCATATCAGAGCTGAAGACTACAAATATCCCAATGTGAACATCTGTGTATCTGGTTATAGCTTCCTTTGATGGATGCACAATGTGTGCTGGAGCATAACAACTACTGCAGAATGCAGTCTTTTCTATGTGACTGCATTCTGCATTCTACAGATGTTTGCTTGTGAATATGCATGTTGTGTGAAATCATATCTGTTAGTGACACGGCCATGCATTTACAATTGCATTATTGAGACTGTACAAAAATTATAAGGGCCATGAAAGGTAATTTATTTATATTTTCTTTGTGTTTAGTAACAAGATATTGGATTTTGACAGCAGTGGGGTGTCTGTTTTCCCCCAGATTTATTTTATATCAGTCTTTCCTTTCAGATTTGTTAGAAGTACTGCTGTTCTTTCATGTACACAGACAGGACTAGCTTTGCACCTGCAAAGCTCAATAATGCTACCAACCAATTACCAGCAGTTATCTCTCCATAGAGATATAAATTATAGTAAACGTCAGGTCACTTGTTTTTCTGTGCATAATGATGTGCAGCTTTATTTCACAATACAGTGATCAGCATAATATGTGCAATGTAAAGTAAAATAAAATGAGTACAATAAAAGTAAAAATAAATTATGTGAAGCATTCGGCACTTTTCATATTAGAACCTGCACATATAACTAAGTCACATACTGATTACTTACATACTGCACATATAATTTACTATATATGTCCACTGATTCACAAGACTGCTGCTGGTGTGCATCCAGAGGATTTATGGTCAGTTTTGTGAAGGTAATCCAGTACAGTTGATGCAGCTGTGGTCATGTTAGCCTACTGTATAACCAAGCTTTCAGAACAATACCAGACAGCATCTGTTTTGCTTTGTTCCTGACCTAAATATGAGGTAGGATTGTGTGTCATAATATAATTAATAGTAATAATCATTGCTATTGTGTATCGTCTTTATATTTTGCTTTACTTAATCTCTATACTGTGGTTATATTAAAATGGTTTGACCCTGCCCAATAATTTTTGTATAGTCCCTTGTTATAATATAGTATGTGTGTGAGTGATAGAGAGACAAACAGAGAGACAATGGTAAAGACAGAGCATGTGTGTGTGTGTGAACTGCACTGCTGAATGTAGAAGCTGGACATGCAGTTACATATGAATCTAAAGTGATGTAATGCAAAGTCTCATGGCTGCTGCTGATACTGGCTCTCTGTGGCTGTGTAGAAATCCTCAAGGACACTCTGCAGGTAATCAAAAGTGGGACGGTCCTCAGGTTTGTTCTTCCAGCACTCCAGCATGATTTCATAGAGTTCGGTGGGACAGCTCTCCAGGCGCTGCATTCGATAGCCCTTCTCCAGGGAACGGATCACTTCTGGATTGGTCATTCCTGAAAACAAGACAACATGACTGGGTTAAAAGTAATATTTTCTTATGAATCCAGCATCTGTAGGTGAAGAACAAAGATTTTGGCATTCTGGTTTCTGTTTGTAGTCTGAGTAGAACTGATCGATCACGTTTGAGCGGGCTTTAGTTGCAACAGTCTGTCTGGAGGGTAAAAGGGCGTAAATGTAGACAGAGTAGGCAGTGAGGTTGCTGGGAGCCATGGGATAGGGACACCCATAGAGTGAACAGGACCTCTAACAATATGTTGAGTGGATTTGGGCCCTTTCAAATGATTCAGCCCCCTCAGAAATATGACTGTATGCAGAACAACTCAGTAAAACTATTGAATTAGATACATTATTTACCATTCTCTTTGGTATTTTTTGTTCTATTCAGATTGCTTCTACTAGGGCCTGTTGTAACTACCTTGTGCCACTAGAAATATAATATATAATATATGAGTTTGCTAACTTCCTGGTTCTATGGATGGCAATGTCGGTCTGCAGAGTAAATATCTCATCAACTTTTGGATAGACTGTGAAACACTATGGAGACTTTCTCAGACTTTGGTGATCGCCTGACTTTTCCTCTGGCACTATCATCAGGACAAAATTTTAATTTGAGTCATGACGTGAAATGCCTGCAAAACTACTGACATTTCCATCAGCCTTTGCTGAACTTGTGTTTAGTTCTAATTAGCAAATGCTAGCATGTCAAAATGTACCTGCTAAACAAAAGAGGTGGCTGTAGAGGTGCTGTGTTGTTAAATGACACAACAAGAAAACTACAAATAGCCCTCCACACCCACAAAGTGAGTCTTGTGAATGTCTGTTCTGCCCCTGGTTTCAATAAAATCAAAATTCATATCTGTTATTCCATTAAAATGTAGTTATCTGACCACTACACCTTACCTGCATGCCTGTCGTTTATTATGGTTCAGTTTGCATGTGTCAGACTGGATTTATGTAATTTATATTCTGTTAGTTCTTTTTATATCTGTGCTTCCACTTTGCATATCTCAGTTAGTGTCAAACAATGTTAATTAACCATTTTTTTAACCCTTCTATATGTGCATTAGCATATCTGTGTTGAAGGTTTTAAATGGTATAATTAACATTAATGTTCTTTTCTTTTTATTATTGTTAGGCGTGCTTATACATGACATAGATTGTACATCAATAACTTTATAATATGAATTATATATTCTGTTCTATGGTGACTTTGTAACATTTGTCCAGTGACTATAGATGATTCATTTACAGAAACATTTTTAAGTACACTGTCCAGTGAAATAAAATAACAAGCAAACAAATAAATAAACCAATGAAAAGATCTTTAATGGGCAGAGTTTAAATGTAGAAATGTGACAACCCTTTGTATACTAGCTTCAAGTGTAATGTCTTGGCTGATATAAGTAATCCACTTACCTGGGTATGGTGTGCGTCCATAGCTGATAATCTCAGTCAGTAAGATGCCAAAGGACCAGACATCAGATTTGATGGTGAAAGAGCCATAGTTGATGGCCTCAGGAGCAGTCCATTTGATGGGGAATTTGGCTCCTGGTTATTGTGGAAAATTGCAAAATAACAGTCAAAACTTGAACTAATATTGACTTATTGAGACATTCAGTTGGCTCCTAATGAGAATTTTATTTATACTGTCCATTCTGTTTATACTGATATATCACCATATCATACTGTTTATATCTTAGATTGCCATATTTTTCTTCTTTTTAACTTGTATATATTTTTTATATTTTATATGTCATATTTTATAATTCATGTTTATTGCTGTTTGCACCAGGGATTGAAAGAAACGCTATTCCAATTCTATGTATGTCCTGTACATATAGCAGCAACTGACAATAAAGCTTGACTTGACTTGACTTGATCTTCTACTCACAGGGTAAGCCATACTGCGAGTCACTCTCACCTTTACTCTCTACTATTCTTGTCACTCGTGTTATAATCTGACATCTCTGTGACACTAAGGAACAGAGTGGTGGAAAAATAGAGATTTTGACTAGTCGAAGCTGGAAAAACACAGGTGGACTTAATAACACGAAGGACTCAGTTCCATTATGTGTCCCAGTAACAGTGGCAATAACAGGACCTCCCTTTAGCTGTCATTAAAACACCTGTGAGGTTTATGCTATGTCATGTTAAAATTTCCCCTGAACTGATGAAACCATGACTGCTCCCATTTTGTCACTTCCTCTGTTTCTTCACTCACTGTCATCACTTTAGCTGATGACACCTGGTGGCAGAAAAGTGAAAACAGTGAAAACAGTACCTTCTCTGGCGGTGTATTCGTTGTCTTCAATTATACGGGCGAGGCCAAAGTCAGCAATTTTGCATACTAAAGCCTTATTGACCAGGATGTTGGCAGCTCTCAGGTCTCTGTGGATGTAGTTCCTTTGCTCAATGTAGGCCATGCCCTCTGCAGTCTACAGACAAATAAATCAGCGTTAAAGAGTCAAAACATAAAATAAGTGTGGAAGTAAGTGGAAATGAAAGCAGCTTGAAACAGGATGCTTCCACTATAACAGCATTTCCTTATTAAAAACACAGACTTCCATCCATCAGACACACTATACTGTACGTACAACAGACTTTGTATAAGCTGTTTCTCTAAGGAAGTATATAAGGAAGTGTAATAACAGCACAGCAACTTTTACTATATGTGTGAGGATTTTTTCAAACATGTACTCTCTCTCTTTAGCTCTTTTGTGTTCTGTGTTAGCGCGAGATAAGACCAATCTCTCTTGCTATCTGATGAATAATTTAACTTGACAAAATCAGTCATGGTAGGGTTGAGTCAGGACAAGCAGATCTGACCATCTTCCTCTTCCTTTTCCTCCTGAAGTTGAGAATTTAAATGAGCATTTACAGCAGCTGCTTTTGTTGTATTACTGTGAAGAAATGTATGATTAGATAGTGCTAAAGAGTACTGCACTGCACTTTGGTACATTAATTTTAATCATGTTTTAAGGAATCTTATGAAATCTAATAACATTCCCATCAACCTATGTGCACTTTGTGTTTAGTGCTAATTAGCAAATGTTAGCATGCTAAGATGCATGCTAAATTAAAGTCATGGCAAACAAATTATCATTGTCATTGTGCTGTTATTAGCATTAGTATATTAGCATTTAACTCAAAGCATTGCCGTGCCTAAATACACCTGCTAGCATGGCTGTGGACTCTTGGACTTGTATCCACAGTTATTTCAAATTTAAAAAATCTGAAAAAAAAGTGGAACTTGCTCATAAAATAGTACGAATGTCCACTTGAACTCTTTGACTTTTGACACGTGTATGTCTACATCTAAACCACTGCTGTTACTTTCCATGAGGTGTTACAGGTTGGACTGGAGCTGCAAGTCTGAGAGCTCAGGCGTCATAGCTCTGCAGCTGGATCATATAGCCAATATGATTCAGGGTGTAGTTCAGTGTTTCATATCAATGACACTGTTTCCTTATTCAATCATCCATCTATTTTACACTTTTATTCTGGATAAAGTTTCAGTGTTTTTCCTGTAATTACTATTGTCTGTTATTTCCAAGGAATTCAGCTCTTTTCACTGAAGACAGTCAAGAATGCAATACCAAAGGTACTGTATCCACAACAACCCACAGTCAGAAAACTGTATATAATATTGCAGAGTTAGACAAATCTTCATTTCAGAAATAGATACTAAATAATTCAATTCACTTTCAACACAACTGTGTGAACTGAGCAATAGACTTCTGAACTCAAGACATGATGTGAATATTCAAATACAGCCTGTGTACGATAAACTGCAGACAAACAAAGGGTTTCATTCATGTCAACACAACACAACCAAATAATCAGAGGTTCTGATCTTGTTAGCTGTCATGTGCAGAATGAAGGACTGAATGTGACTGATGAGTCTCACCTGGGCAGAGAAGTCAATGAGCTTGGGGAGCTGCAAACGGTTGCCCTCGTCGCTCTTTAAGAAGTCTAATAAACTTCCTGTAGGCACATATACAAACACATGCTGCATGTTAAGCTCAATGTGTTAGATACATTTTCAACATGAACAAAAAAAAAAAAAAAAAAAAAAATCTGTGACTTGACTATAGATATTCATTATCAACCTTGCTGAGCTAAGCTGAGCCCAAGCACCCCTTTGACACAAATGTGTTTGTTTGAACTGACTACAAACTGGATGTTCAGTTACAAACATGTCAGTATTGTTACAATATGATTACAATTTCATTTGTATTATGACCAGATGATGGTATGTTTAAACCATTTATTACTTTTAGTGCACTGTTTCAACTATTTATTCATATCATTAATTCAACATTCATAATAGCATTCTAAACATTATTTGAGTTTCACAAACATTTCTATAATGTCGTTATTAACCCTTTACAAAGCTTTTGTTGTCTCTTAGTTAAGATTGAAGGTCCAGTGTGTAGAATTTAGTTGCATCCAGTGTTCATGTGTTTCATGCTATTATATATGCATGAAACCATAGTTATGAATATTATATTACATGTCTGCCTTATTTGGAAAGCCCAAATCTTACACACTGCACCTTTACACATACTTTATTATGCATTTATCAGCAGATGACTTTACATCTATGAAGTGTAAACTATGCCTTTTGTGGGTACTGGATCTAAAATAGAAGCATGGTTATTAAAGTGAATAAATCTTTTATTGTACCTTTCTCCATGAACTCAGTGATGATATAGATGGGCTCCTCCTTTGTGACCACTGCATGGAGTCGGACCAGTTTGTCATGCTGCAGACTCTTCATCAGATTGGCCTCACCCATGAAGGCCTCAACTGACATGCTGCCAGGCTTCATGGTCTTCACTGCTACTTTTGTGTGTTTATTGTATGTAGCTTTGAACAAAATGATAATTATGATTAGAAAATGAATTGCTAACTTCCCAACTCCATCAATAACTGAATTTGAAAATCTATCTCACCCATCCAGACTTCTCCAAACTGGCCGGCGCCAAGCCTCCTCTCCAGTTTTAGTGATGATCTTGGGATTTCCCAGGCATCTTTCTCCCATGGCTTCTCAGGTTTGGGGCTCAAGCATGGGCTGGTCAGGGTTTGGCAGAGGCCATCTCCCTGCTCTGAAATAAAAAAAAAGAGTGACAGTAAGTGTCACTATGTCTGTTGATCTTATTTGCAGGAAAAAGATCTATAATTTCACAAATGATTTTAACATAATCAAAACTAACTTATCTCTTATCTATTTAATAATGACCTTGATAATATTTCACATAGCTTGATGTACTAAAGTTGCCCAGCAGAGTGTGCTGTGTGACGGGATAGAACTGAAGTTACTCTTTTCTCTGTTGACTCCTGAGTCTTAATGAAGGCAGTAACTCAACTAGATAACTAAAACACACAGCTGTGAGGAGGTAACATTATTCAGTGATAAACAAGGTGAACAGTGGTGAACTCACTCTTGTAATGGCTGACCAGCTCCTGCAGGGTGCTGAAGGTGTTGCGCGGCGAGATGTAGAATCCTCCATTGTCCAGTGTACGGATCTTATAATGTTTCACTGTGTCACCAGAATGGACATCGCTGTCCCTGACAGACAGAGAGTAGCTGCCTGTGGTAAAAGAGAAACAAAGCGGTTACCATGTGACCTGCAGGGGATTTTATTCATTAATACTGTACTAGCGTATCATGTAAATGATTAACTAAACTTTGAGTTGCATATCATAAAGAGAAATGTGTCATAAATACACAGCATGTGTCACATGAACATGAGTGAGACCTGTGAGCAGCACTGTTATTGAGTCAGCTGTGTGAGACTATGAATAGCTGCTTCTGAAAACAATGCTAATAAGAGAGGTGAGAGGTTTCCAAAACAGAAGTTGTAGGCTGTAAAACTGAAACAGCAAGTTAAAAGACACTAAAAGCTCTTAGAGCTGAGGGGAACCGCAGAATCATGTTAAAATTCTAGAGATAAGAGCAGCTATAAAGGCCAGTTATTCATTAAAATCATTAGTCTGTTTACCTGTGTAACAGTATGTAGTACACTTTGATCAAAGTCTACAGGACTTTGCTTGTTTGTATTGGTACAAAGACTACTAAAGACCAGACTACTCATTTAGGACAGATATTGTGTTTTTGGATGTGTTTGGCTCACCCTTGGTGGTCTCGCTGTCTCGGATCATGTAGGATCCCACTTTGTTCCCAGGGGCCAGCAGCTGCCTCTCAGCATCTTTCCTGCTCACGCCCTTAAAGAACCACCTCAACGACAGGAAACAGATCAGTTAGTACAGACGGCTCCTCCTGCACAAGCCTTCATTTTCCATTCATACTGCGCATTTTGTTTCCTTGCTTACTTCAACTTTATGATCTACAGTATATAAATATGGTACATGATGCTACTATTAGACATTAAATATAAATATCATATTCAGAATGCGTATAATGCATATGAATGTGTTTTCAATGTGAATATGAGTACACTTACTCCTCTGCTTCCAGGGTGTCTTTGGCTACATAGTTACTGGGGATGTAACCTTCTTGACCTGTGCTGATTAACATAGCTCTCCACCACTCCCCTGATCTAGAGAGAGAGGGAGAGGGAAAGAGAGAGAGAGAGAAAGAGAGAGAGGTTTGAATATAGTCAGCCAAGAGAGGACATGGTAAACCACATGCTTCACACGTCCACAAAACATCATGAACAAACAGGTAATTTATTTCCCTTGAACCAAGAAAGAATTCATATTCACTATTTTGTACTGCTGATACTGATACTTACTCCTCTAAGATTTTGAGCTTGTCTCCCTTCTTGAAGCCAAGGTCTCCTTCATGAATGGCCTCATAGTCATACAGTGCCATCGCGATACTCTCTCCTACAGCAGTAAGGCCAGAAAGAAAAAGAAAAAAAAAAAACAGATACATTCTGGTCATTGATACCGTGTAAAATATATATCTTTTTGAGCTATCATGTGAAAAGTCACAGCACATTTACTTCCTGAAGCATTACATGCTGATAAATTATAGCCTGAAAAAACATCTTTTTGTTTGTAAAACACTGTGAAAGTGTGTTAGTGAGAGTGAGAGAGTGCACATGACTGAGTATCTGTGTGTGTTGTTGTTTTAGTGAACACACGTCAGACTAGCACTCATGTTTGACTTCACAAACACTAGATTCCCCATACTTTGACTATAACCAACTTCCTTTTGAGCTTGATAATTATAGCAGTGTGGTGAGGCGGTGAGAGGGGCTATCACTCTACCAACACACTGACGCTCTCCTTCCTCTGTCTCACATGTTGTGTTAATCTTTGAACAGTTTTTCTCCATCTCTAACCAGCACTGACCTAATGATGCTGTTTAAAGTGGATATTAGTGTCCTCATTAGTGGTTAAATTGGTGTTGAATTTAAAATGCAAGTATAGGCTCTTAAGGGTTGTAATATTGAGTAAGTGCAGTAATACTTGAATAAAGATTGCGACTCACCGTCTGAAGAGTTTGCATTGGAGAGCATTTTGTTCTGTAAAGAGAGAGACAGAGAGGTGTTGGAATAGGGTTCAGATTCACTTTCATTTAAAGTGAAAAAACCAATAACAACTTAAAAACCTCTTGAAGTGAACAAATAACTTATGCCTTGAGGCTTCAAAAAGATATATTTGTTAACAGGTGGAGACCTGCCATGGCCATACTAATGCAGTAAAAGTCATTTATTTTATTTTATTTTAATCCATTCAATCTAATTATTCATCAAATTATTTAATTATTTATTTCTATGTTTTGTTATTCTTATGTAGTTTGCACATAAACCTGAAGCATGTACTCTTATATTGTATTAAGCAGATCATAAATGGGAAACAGCAGACTAAATGTGAATGTGCACATATATGATTGTATAAGTTGCTGAAACTGAAATTAAGTTCAAAAACCTCTTGAAGCAGCTACTCAGCTATTTAGGGGCAGGGAAACTCTGAAAATCCAGTCAGTATGTAAAGGAATCTTTCCTTGCCACTGTGGCCGGGTGCTTGCTCATGGTGGGAATTGTTGGGTCTCTGTAAATCATATTATCAGGCGTACAGACCTGCTGTAGTAGCTGTGGTTTTATGTGGCTGTAAAAACACATCGCTCTATAAACACAAGATAAAGAACATTATATGTCAATATAATCCATATAGTTTAACTGTATTTCTGTACAAACCTACCTTTGATTTACTTGGATTTTGTTGCCTCAACAATTTAAGAACTAGCTGTCAAACTCTTTTAGTTAGTTGCGCTATTTGGTTGAGTTTTTCAACCATTACCAAAGTAAGCACTCTGCACTCCGCTAGAGAGCTCACCTACCTTCTAAAAATGATTTTTTCAGGACGAGTAACTGACTGATATTTTAGACTCTTATTTCACTGGTTCATAAAAGCAGTTGGTCTAAGGTAAAGTGATGAGCTACTCAAAGTAGCTACAGTGTTCAGGAATTGTTCTCTTGGCTACTGTGCAGCAACACTTGATTTGTGGAACTATATTATATATAACACTTGTGGTCATGAGGTTATACTAAATATCAGCATGGCTGTGATTAATTTTGACACTTGACCATTTCTAAATCATTGTTTTGATATTCAGTACATCAGCACTCACTCTCATGTGATAGCACTCGAAGTTATTATAGCATCTGTTATCAAACTGTCAATTATGAGCAGACAGGGAGTGACCACCTGATGAATCTCCTGGAATATTAACTTTCCTTTTATCTCCAATCTGGTCTTCACCAACTACTAAAATACTTTCTTCACTAGCTTGTAATTAACTTGGTCTACCTGCTATATATGTCTACAGTCAGACAGACGAAGTTAGTAACAGGCTAGAGAAGAAAGTATTTCAGACACACATATTTCAGTTTTTAAAGAACAAATTTATCACTCAAGATCCAAATTCAGCTTTATATATAACTATTGCACTAAAAGTAAACATTGGAAAGGAAGGACTTTGTGTAGTCACCTTTAAAAATCAGGATGTTGGCTGCAGTTCATCTTTTTGGGTTTATAGATTTTGTTTTCAACAAAATGTACCATTAGCACCAAGGTACGATACTGAGCTGTGTTGAGACAACCAGACTGCAAATTTAGACATCTGCGAGGGAGCCTATTAGGTGTTCCTGTGAATTGAGAGACGTCTTAAGGCGTTGCTTAATACTCAATTCTTGATCATACGTCTCCTGCCTGAGCACTCTAGTTCTGCTTCTGTCACTTCCTCTTTCTTCACTGAATAGATGTTACTGTCAGCACACAGGAAGTAGCCAGAGGAACCACACTTAGACACAGTAGCACTGCTATTTTACCCATAGCACAGATCAAAGTCTGGCCAGTATGCATATTCATAACAAGCAACAGGAACATGTTCAGAGTATGTCAGCGAACATCTATCCTCTCTGAAAAACACATGACTTGTGGTGGTAACAAATGAAACTGTGTAACCTTGTCATACTTTCACTGTTTCTATGTTTGACACAGTTCTTCCTCATACTTTATTTAAAGCCCGGACACTTCTGCAGGTGTGTGCGCCCATTTTTATTTGAAAAATAGTCCATGAATGTGTTTTGGTTAAACATAATGTGGCTGAAGATCTGAATTCATGTTGAGTGGTGGAAAATAACTTTCATATAGAATATGATGCTATTTTATACTTCTACTGCTGCATTTTATGAGGAAAATGTTGTACTTCACTACATTTATCTGCAAGCTATAACTTTACTAGTTGCTATTAAGATGAAATATAAATGAATAAATATCAAATCAAATCAAATCAAATTTTATTTATATAGCCCAAAGTCACAAAACACAGTTTGCCTCAGAGGGCTTTACAATCTGTACAGGGAGTGACACCCTCTGTCCTTAGACCCTCGGTTCGAGTGAGGAAAAACTTGCCCACCAAAAAACCCTTTTAACAGGGAAAAAAGGTGGAAGAAACCTCAGGAAGAGCCACAGAGGAGGGATCCCTCTCCCAGGACGGACAGACGTGCAATGGATGTCACGTGTACAGAACAAATCAACACAAACATATTGTACAATTACAATGAAATACAATAAATGATAGTATGATTACAGTAGCAGTGGAACTTGTGATAGAGTTAGAGGGACACAGATGCACAGCAGCAGTGAAACATTAACAGACTATAAACTATAGGAGAGATGTGGTAGCAATTATGACAGTGATGCTATATATAGTGGACGTCAGCAGCAGACCACAGCAGCAGCCACGATCCACGAGAACCTGCTGGATGTGGTGTGTATGTCGTGTAAGAGCTCCTTGAGTGTTTAGAAAACTAGAAAGGGGCTGTATAAGTACAGTCCATTTACCATTATGATAATTCTTCACATATCCTCCGGACAGTCTGACACTAGAATTTTTAATTTTTTTTTTCAGAAAAATAACTTTGTTCAAGGCCTGTCTCAACAAACAACACACATCTATTTGGTTTTACCAAATAGTACTTATTTATGATCAATAAGTACTGAACTAAAACTTAAATAAATTTCTGAACATCTTTGGTACAACACAGTGCTTTCATCGATCTGCATGACCTCAAATGTATACCATTTCAAATGACTGATGGAGTAATATGTTATCCACTATTGTAAAAAATCTTTGATATTACTTTTACAATTCTGAATTCTGAATGTCAGTTAAAAGTGCGTCATTATTTGTATCATTACTTCTCTATGTGATTCTAGATGTGTGAAGCTGTTGTTTGCCGTGTCGTGAAACACCAACTCGTTACTTTTCTCACATTTATATCTGTCACAACATGACTACTTACAGCTTTGGCCCCAGAGTTTCCTGTAGTGGGGTCTTTGACATAGTGGGCCGTCTGTGCACGGTTCTGCAGCTCATCATTCCCCGTCCCTTTGCTAAGAGGCTCCTGCTCCTTCTTAGAGCCCACGCAGCCCATGGTACCGTCTGCAGGAGGACAACATTTTTTTGTCAAGTTTTTGTCACAGAAATATTACTAAGAACACATTCTCAACCTTAAGGTGCAAGGCTGGGATGGTAAAATGCACAACACTACACAAACAATGAGAGCTAAACAGATTATGAAGTAGTTTATGTGACAATGCAATGAGAAATACACTTTAAAAAGTAAGAAGTATTAAACAGTATTGAATTAAAAATACTGATCATCCTGGTGTTATTGCAGTACTGAATGAACACTGGACATCCTCACTGGGAACATTATAAAATAACGTGGGTTATACTTGCAGAGATCTGCACCTGATGTTTAACTCCGCCCAGAACATCACTGATATTGTTCACCTTGCTGCCGTCTGACAAGAAATACACAAGTAACCAAACTACAGAGCAGAGTGGAGTGCATGGATCCTCTGCACTCCATAATTAAATGACATAGAGCTTTGCTCTGACAGTACACATACTGTACATACTTTCTAGGTATATATCTGTACAGGTATATCTTTATATACATAACTGAATATATTGTTTTATCTAATTTTCTTTTTATTTTATCATTATTATAAGAATAAATGATCCTCTGTATATTTTCACATGTTTATTTGAATATGATGAGTAGGAAAACACATTAGTCTCTGGTGTGAATCTGTTTGCAAACTGTGCAGCATTGTGACACATAGAGCTGAGACATAACCCCTGTCAGCTGGTTCAGCTGGTTACTGTGAATGTATTTACAAATGTCACTAAAATTGGGTGGAGAACGTGGGAAATGGCATATCACATAATGTTGTTAGATATCTCCACTACAGGGCAAAGTCTATCTATCTATCTATCTATCTATCTATCTATCTATCTATCTATCTATCTATCTATCCAGGGAATACTTTGTTTTCTTTTCATGTCCTACAGTATCTGTTGATGTGTGTATCTACATGCAAATGTGTAGTGGCTACATGGAACAAGCTTTAACAGGTAGAACAAAGACTGAGTGTTGATGGGAGAGACAGTAGAAACTGCATTCTATAGCACACATTGGCTCACATACACAGATGAAGTGGACAATATAGAGAGAAAAACAGCTCAGAAAGAAGGATTTTATGTATATCATGAGCACTAAACACAGTCCTGTCACCATGCAAACAGTCTACTATGGTTTTAGATGTCACATGTCATCCTAAATTGACACTGATATCCATTTATGTATATTAGTACTGATACACTGACGGACTTTATACTTGAAATGTTTCTGCAGACAGCATCTGTTTGGCAATCTACAGTCTACAACAGTCATTACCATCATAACTCTCATGCATAGTGGTAACCAATGGAAAATGTTTCATTTGAACATTTAGACACAGGAAGTTCTGGTGTTCTTTCTGTCAGAATTAGCTGTGTTTGCTTCCTTTTTTCTCTCTCTTCCAAACCTTGTTCCTCTTTAGATGTCTTATCAAAGGAGGGTCAGCTTTCTTTGGATTTTTGAACATGTGGCCATACACCATTCCTTGTCATATTTTTACTGATACAAACTGAACAGTCCACCATCACTCTAAGGTGCTTCCTCAATAGTTCCCTCACAGCCTCAGGCTCAGAACCGAGGATACTACAACACCAGCCCACAATGTCTGTGTAATCCACTGAGCAGTTCTCAGTGGCTGTCTTCTTTTAAGTGTAAAGCACCGCCAAAGCGGAAACATGAGTACGTCACCAGCCAGTCATAAATGCAAAGCCGCTTGTTACATATTTGTCCTGTGAAACAGAGGGTGGGGAACGAGGGTCTTTAGTCTGTGCCTGACGCTGGTTTGACGATGCTGACAGTTTCGATTCTGTGCTTATGTGACCTGTGTTGTCTGTCCTGACCACATTATCCTTAAAAATAGACCATTCATGTCAGCGGAACTTACATGAATAATAGTTATTATGTGTCAAGTGATATTAATAACTTTCAGCTACTTTTACCAAGATTTCTTTTCTCTTGTTCCAAACAAGCAGCAGTTTCACAGACATGCTGAATCAAAATCATGTTTAATGATGGAAATCAGAAATCTGCAGCTTCAAATTCATACTTCCGCTTGCAGTTTTGAGTACATACTGTAAGTGCATTCACAGTCAAAAATTTGAGTGCAGAATGCTGGACTTCTCACACTCAGTGGTCGCCATTTTGGCTTTGTAGCAGAAGGGAAGGGACATAAAAAATGCCCATACAAATGCATGTATTATGTTGCCTAAGATCGACTGTGGTGTATTATGCTGTTGATCTGACAGTAAGATAAAGTGGTGAGAATACACTCACTATAGCACACATCAGCCTAACAGAGCCTTTTCTGTGGTTAAAGCGTTTGCTGCGGACCCTGTCCACAGCAGTGCATAGCTCTACTTCTGTACCTAGACTTTTGGTTCTCTAAACTGTTAACACACTCATACAACTCCACTTCAAAAAACTTGCAGAGCGTTGGCTGGTCGGTTTAGTTCAGCACTGTAAGACTGCACTGTAGCTGTGATATACAGGAGTCTCTGATTATTGCCTGGACACCTCAGAGACACAACAGGACTTCAGAGATATGATGAGGGGAATAAGCAAATTAGCCTCTTTACCAAAACGCTGAAGTATTGTTCAGTGAGACGGAACTTTTGCTAACAGCTACTGCTGTGGCTACAAGTGGCACTACCAGATATGCAAGATGAATTAACTGAATTAATCCATTCCTGTCTTACTGGACAGTGATAGAGGCAGAGATAGGAAGGGTAGGACAGGGATCACCAAGGAGCCCAGGCTGGAATCAAACCCAGGCCACCAGGAGAGCTACTAGGCCTCCTCCACCCCAAAAGTCTCTTGCGGCAGCTGCTTTAAAGACACTGTCACTCAAGGGCACCCCAGTGAGTGTGCTTTTTTTCATTTAATCATCCACACCAAGATAAGAAAGATTCTTCTGTCAAAAGTTACACAGTCACACTTTAAATAAGTAAGCTGTACTCTTCAAGAGCACTGCTAATGTAATGTATAACTGCACAGCAGGTCTCATCAGCCACATTTAAAAGTCTTGCAGCACCTTTCAGAAGAGTTACTGTGTTGCTTCTCAGGCCTTAGTTTCTATTTCTGATGAAAGTGATAGAAAGTGCAAAATTAGCTAGTATAGAAGTAATATGCATCTCTGTCTCCGAGGTTTAAAGGAAGTTTTTCTTCACCACTGTCACCAAGTGACATGGTGGAACTGTTGGGTCTGTGTAAATAATATTCTCAAGAGTACGGTCTAGACTGCTCTGTATGGAAAGTGTCATGAGATAACTTTTGTTATGATTTATTTAAATAAAATTGAATTGAATTAATAATATTAAAGCCCAAATGTGCATTTTGTCTGCTCCAAATATAACTTTTGCTGTGCCTTTTATCAGACTGTCATCCTATAGTTTGGCTTTGTATAAAGACCCAGTTCAGGATTATCAAATTATATCATTCCATGCAAATGAGCACCACTGCAAACATCATGCTGTGGAGTCATGACAGGACGCCACTTTCAGCACAAGCTTTCAGGATGTGTGGACAAGTGAATTGATGCTTTGCTGTTTGAGCCCATACATCACAATAAAAAGGCACAAAGAATCCAAACATGGACTTCAGCATGAAAGACTTCAAGTCATCTTTATGGTATTAAACGTTGCACACTACACCTACACCCTGTGGCTGTCCAGGCAGTTGTAACAATTACACTACGTCCGTGTTTATGATGGATGTATTATTGTGTATTGTGTATTATGAATCATCAAACTAGTTTACCATGGTAACACATGAGAGCCGAGACTCCCAAGAGACAGAAGAAAGGAATAATTCATGTACGTTCTGTTATGAGAGATGGTTCCTTCCTCAGATGTAAATTTTGTGGGCTACCAGGTTGCTTGGGAATGCCTCGGGCCATAACAGCATCACCTGGCAGCCGGGCATGGAACAAGAAAGAAAGAAAGAAAGAAAGAAAGAAAGAAAGAAAGAAAGAAAGAAAGAAAGAAAGAAAGAAAGAAAGAAAGAAGTGTTTGTAACTGTTTCTCTTAGTCTGTAGATCATCTACACTGTATATTTGACAATTCATGAACATTCCTTAACAAACCACAACACACTGGTGTAATATCAGAAAACATGACATTGTTATACATTACATTGTTATAAAGTTACTCATCAAGAAGACTGTGAACCGCTCAGGTGTCTTTACTGCCTAACATGATGACATTGTGCTTCATAGACAGCCCAGACGGACTGAATCTGATCTCATCTATCTGATCTGTGTGCTTTGTAAGATTTACTTGGCAGATAGTATGTAAAAGCTGAAGCAGATATCTTAATGTACAGTGTTTGTACAATTTTGCTTTTATGACCTGAACCATGTTGTACATTTAATGTGGTATATTTTCTAAACTATGTGAAGTTTGTTACATAATGTGGGTTATATGAAATGATTAGGTAAGATAAAAACAGAAACTATTCACTGATGGACTGAAAATGAATAGTTTATGTTGATCATCAAGCAAACATGTCATAAATCCTCCAGTTCCAGTTTCTTGAAGTGGGAGGATTCTCTCTCTTTTTTATTAAATCAGTATAATTTGAATGTCTTTGAGTTTCGGACTGTTGAACAAAACTGTTTTCACTCTTTTCTGACATTTTATTGATCAAACAAATAATGGAGATTAACAAACACATAAATGGATCATGGGAATACTCACTAATTAATCAAGATAAATTGAAGAATGTTCATATTTCCTTTATATGGTATGTTCTTTATATATATTGGATCCTGGAAAAATTGGAAAATTGAGTCTGAAAATTCTAATTCTGTCAAAACAACAAATTAGGAATGTTGTGTCATTAGAAAAGTTGAGGTTGCAGTAACATTTCCTTGTACAACATTTGGGAAATAACAGACGGGCATGGCGCTGCTCATACAAAAAAAGAATGCTTAATGGATGTATGATGTAATAGCGGCATTTCTGCAATGTACAGATCACACTAACGACTTAAAGGATGTTCAACTCTTAAAACGAAACTCACAAACACCAAACAAAAAAGAGTCTGTGGTGTCTGGTTTAGATGGACAGTCTCTCTCTCTCTCTCTCTCTCTCTCTCTCTCTCTCTCACCCACACACACACACGCACACACGCACGCACACACACACACACACACACACACACACACACACACAACACTTCACACTTGATAGAATCTATAATAAAATGTCGGGCAGCACTGTGTTCCGATCGTTTCTCTTCACCATTTTTGATACATATTACACTTGTTATCAGCACACACTATAAGCGGCGGTTGTTTCAGCTCACGGACCCGGAGGTTCCTCTTTTTTTTTTTTTTTTTTTGTTTTAGAATTGAGCATCGTAGCTGTAAAACTGTATGTGTTCATCAAAGCATAGCTTTCTTCTGCCACACATTTGACACAGACATTGACTCCATACTATGTATTTGTCATATTCACCTTTCAGGCTGCTCTCCATCTTCACAAGCTAACACAGACCAAGAGACAAGACACTTACCGCGCTTTCACCACTCTTGGACCTCTTGGACAGTTATTTCTGCGGTTCTCTGTGCTCTTCTAGATTCAGATGACCGTGTGAAGAATATTCCCCATGTCTTTTATGAAGGTTCCATCTCTTTACTGTCGCTTTTTTTTCTGTCTGGGTTAGGGTTGAAGATGCGGACGGGGCGACAGAGCGCAGCGCACTGGACTGTACGAGGAAGTCTGAGCTGTGCGCATCTGACTGAGTTGATGAAAAGAGGAACAAGCTCACACCGACCGTCCTACTGTTGGTTTCACTGGCTCAAATAGAACCTGCTGTCACTTTTTTCAGCTGCCTTATAAGTGGAACTTTGATGGAACGGAGAGAAAGCTGCCTAACTGCTGAATACTAAAAATGATGAGGGGAGGAGGTAAACTCAGTTTATCAAGCTGAGAGTTTATTCTATTTTTAGATCATTGAGAGGAAACAAGCTGTATTTACCACCACACCCCTGATGGTAAAGTTTCTGTACTCTCCGTTTTACACATTTTACACACACACACTCACATAAAAAGCAGCAGCTGCTGCTAAACACAAGGATTCAGATAAATGTCAAAAATGATACATTTACTCCCATTTTCAGTCAAAGAAACACTGTCATTTTACATGTTTTTCTTTGAATTATTGTGATCAACAGCCTTCAACAGAGTAGAAGAAACACTGTTAGTTAAACGTGAGGGCATTACACTCTCTCCCCTCAGGGTTGCAATATCTGGCTTGGGGAGCCGTGAAATTGAACCTGTGACCTAGTTTTAAAGGTTTAATTTTCATTAAAAACAACAACAACAACAAAAAACCCCCCCCAGAAAACTAGTGTGATTTTCCGTAAGTGAAGGATAGGTGATGTTAGATCTGGTCTGGGGTCACAGTTTGCCTTTAGGATATGGCTGGTGTTGTACTGACATACTTCAAAACATGTTTGTCACCATAGTGAAGCCCTGTGTATGTTTTGCTGATTGAGATAATGTAGTGGAAAGCCATGGCTGGATGGAAGGGCAAATGTAAGGGGCATATTTGCATGTTGTGCAGGAAAGCTCTAACATGTATTCAAATGACAGTTTGACAGCTATCATGCTCAGTGCATCCTCTGGATGGAGGCGGGCAGGCTGCAGAGGAGTAGGCGTGGGCAGTTCAGTCTTAGGGCCATAACAGCAACTCTACAATAACACGTCAGAGAAAGCTCCCAGCTCTTTATCTATAATCCTTAATCAACAGTCAGGATTAGAAACCAAGTTCCCTCTGAAACCCGGGCTGTAATGATGGAGAAGGGTGTGTATGTGTTGGGGGCGGGTGGGTGGTTGTGTAAGGAGATAAAGATAAGGCTTAAATGAATAAGAAGAAAAAACAGAGAAAGGTAGAATGTGGTAGTTGCTGTAGGATAGTACACAATAAAAAAAAGAATCCCAGCATGCAGATGATCTGACGTTGCCTGGTGGCGGATGTAGTTACAATAAGCCTTTTGCTCGGACGCGTAGGCCTCAGTTTGTGCCTCTCTATATTCAAAATGAGTTCCTCTTTTAGCAGGTTGAAGATCCACAGATAGTTTAATTATTACACGGAATTACCACACGTGGCTCACAGAATCCACAGACAGGTGGATTTTAAGTTTGCACATGCTCTCTGACCTGCTCAGTCTGTGATGACTGCACCCCCCCCCCACACACACACCCCACCTGCCCCCTAACAACTAATGATTTACATAATTGTAGATCATTTGCCAGTTCTCAGTCAGTGCTCTTATATAAATTGGCATATTTTGAAATTTGAAAGTCAGAATGTCTTAAGTAGAGATTTGTGGTCATTTTATTGGCAATTTGAACATTTCCTGTTTTGTCTAAATCTATAGAAGATATGGTCGCTGGTAGCATAGGGGTGTGGTCACATGACCTGAATCACACTCAGGTCATAATTCTGATGAAAGTGACTTATTTGAGTTGAAATTAATTTATATCCTTAGAATAACTAGATTAGAAGACTACAGTTCAATTCAACACATTTTTTCATATAGCACCAAATCAAAATAGAAGTTATGACACAGAGCTGGTCTAGACTGTACTCTTTATCATATTATTTACAGAGGCTCAACAGTTCCTGCAGGCAAGCTAGCAGCTGTGTGAGTCACACCAGTGCTCTAAGCTAAATGCTAACACAAGTGTGCTAATAATAAAAACAATGCTGATGCTGAACAAGCTGATCTTTTGTAGGAGGTAATAAGTAACACATTCACCATTGTAGTTTAGCATGTTTAGAGTTTTGACTTTCTGTGGTGCTCAGTAAAGTTACTTCCCTACAATTCATCGTCCTAACATGGTAGCATCAGTGACTTGTAGCTGCCGTTTGACCTTCAACTTTTTATTTTGGAATGATATGATAACTTCCCCAAGCCAAAAGCCTGAACATGATATAAAATGATGATGTGAAACGTGTGCACATTTGAATTTTCCTGACCTCTGGCTCTGGACGTTGAAATGTGTGGAAAATGTGAATATCCAGAGCAAAGGTATGTCTGTTCTGGGCTACTGTAAAAAACATGGTGGTTCAACATGGTGGAAGAGGACCCACATTGTTGTCATTCTAAGGTAACAAAAACTTTTTCTTATCTTTTATTCTCATCTTCAGGTGATTATACACTAATGAAAATATAGTTTTGTACCAGGCTGTAAACATATTTATTTCTGCTGTGAATGATATTTTAACATGGGGACTTATGGAGAATGACTCACTTCTGGAGCCAGCCTCAAGTGCACTTCCTGTGTTGGCTTCACTTCACAGCCATAGGAAGTTTCCGCTTGGCTTGGCAGTGCAGACCAGCAGACAGACAGAAGATAATCACATTCATATATTCATTCATAATCATGTTTTTTCTTTTAGTAGCTCAGTCCAAGTCCAGTATGAACCAAAGTATAGAAGGTGGACTGGTAGCTGGAGAGGTGCCAGTTCACCTCTCTACTGAGCCCCGAACCCCCCAACTCCTCTCAGGGCACCGCTCTGTGTGGCTGTCCATCACTCCACCATCTCGCTTCACATTTTCATGTCTATGAGCCCTTTGTATGTGTGGTTTAGTCTGGTAAAAATACATTAAATAGAATTTCCCCTTGAGGGATCAATAAAATATCTATTCTATTCTGTTTTCTATTCTATATGTTGCTGTAACTGTGTCAGACTAAGACCTTGTTCTTGACTTGGAATTTACCTGTTGATTTGGAATGTCTTTACTTAGGATTTGTTGTTGACTTGAGACTCTATCTCTAGTCCACACAGATAAAAACACAGGAGGTAAAGTAAAGGAGGACTAATGAACAAGAGGAAGAAGAAGCAAAATGACAGCTCACACTCAAAGGTTTTAATCTGGAGATGACCATACAATCAAATTTTATCAGAATACATATGTGATATGATATATTAAATGATGAAACGCTCTACTGCATTGCAAACATTTGTTGTTTGGACTCACATGAGTCACACGATTGCAGCAATGCCTTAAAGTTTTTGGTGGTGTATGAATCTGTGGATAGAAAGGTTTTACAAGATAAGGAGCAGGTTGCTTTTAACATTTGATGGTTTTTCCATAACCATCGAACCACCAAACCACAATTTTTTACACTTAATATTTTACATCTTGAACAAAACGTGTTCCGAGAAAACGCATCATCACCCACTGAGAAGTGGAAATATATGAAATATAAGAGCTAAATACAGTAGGAGCTACAGAAGCAGAAGAACTGACATTTATTTCAGCATCAGAAATACATTCATACAGTTTCAAGAGTGTGTTCTAAAATATGTTAAAACCTACCAACAACAATGCAGCATGTAACTTGATATATCAACATACTGGAAAAGTCAGTTCAATTCCATTCAAAAATCAAATCATAATAGAAGTTATCTCATGACACTATCCATATAGAGCAAGTCTGACTGTACTCCTCATAACACCAACAACAAACAGTAGTACACTTAGAGTGGCACAGTCAATCACATTTTAATTAACAGAGATCTGAATGGCAGGAAAAGGCTCTTTTGTCCACTGATCATTGAAGTACTGTAATGGGCTGCGAAGAGATTAGAGACACATGATGGCAACAGTAGAAATCAATATAACAGCATTAGGACTGCACAGGTTTCTACACACAATGAAAAGTGCACATTTGTGAAAAAAAGACAAGAAAAACATATTTAGAGTAAACATTAGCTAACTTTTCCTGATGATTAGGGCATCAAAAAATATACTTTATATATTTACACCAAATGGACATGAATGTTGAATTTACAGAGCTCTATCACAGAAGTCTGACTGAGTGTGTTCTCCTCACCTCCATCCACCCAGCTTACCAAAACTGTCACAGCTGTGAGTGGAAAGTTAATACTTGCAAAATATGTGCATTCTGAAAATGAAAAAGAGGAAGAGGAACCTGTTTTTTTTTCTCTTCTTTTTGTCTTTGTTGGTCTCTTAAGGGGGAGGGGGCTCTGTTGTAAAAATAGCAGTGACAGCAATGCCAGGAAATTTAAAAAACTATACACTGACATGTTACATGTAACAAGTAGAGTAATGTTTGATGGGTGTTGGAGAGGAAGACTGTAGTTTTAGGTGAAACTCTGCTTTCTTTATTTGGCTGTATGACAAATGTTCAGTTTGATGGGAGTTATTAACAGTACAGTGCATGTTGATCGGAAATATAAGATCAAAGGTCAAAGGTTAATTACTGATTTTTCAGTGTTTCAGACAAAGGCATGGGGGTGATGGTGCTGTGTACAGCACAGAGATGACACCAGAGATAGTACTGCATTGACAATAGTTGTGAGTCAGTGGAACAAAGACTGACTAAGACAACATTCAGTTATTGAACTATTCTGTGTCTTCATTGGAACCACTTATATTTACTGTGAGCATTTTTTAAAATCAGTAATTTGACTTTTACTTTTAAGTATACAAGCTATAATTCAAGTCGCATTGCTCACAGAGTAAAAACCAAATATTAATTATATTTATAACTTGAAAAATGTAACTGAATAACTTTTTACCTTTATCTAAATACATTATAATGCAAGTACTTACTTGAGGAAATTTAAATACTTTAAAGTAACTACTTATACTTAGTATAATATTCTAGTACTGTTTCCACCTTTTGGTGATGTGTTTAAAAACTAAGTGCATAAATACATAAAGTGTAACATTCTAAGCCTAATTTCAACAATCATTAGAATATGAAAGAACCACTAGAAATGAACTAAGCATTGACACCCAAAATATTATAATATTTGGGTGGGTGGGTGTTAAACAAGGCTATGTTTAGTGACCACTGCATTATAAAACATGTCTGTCTACCCCTAACTGGTGTGAAACCCTCTCAGCTGTAACTACGCTGCAGAAGTCATTTGGTTTTCGGTTTGAAGAGAGACTGCTTTAGATGGATACAGATACAGAGCGCTGTGTTCTGCTTTTCAGTGGAATAAAGGAACTAGTGATAAGCTGACCAGAAAAAAAAAGACTTCCAAAATGTAAATAGTCATCTTTGTCTCAACCACCTTTGAATTTGTTTACACACAAATCTTTTTTGTAACCTTCAAGGCCACATGGATCTAATCAGCATTTTTTACATTAAAGCTCAAATTTCTATATTAACAAATGGATCAAATGAATATGTATTATGATGTGAAATAAGTTGTTCATAATCACCAGCTCCACAGTTCCCATCACATCAAAAACATGGTCAAGCTTAGAATGTTACACATTTTGAAACACACACCATCCGTACCATCTTGTAGACAACTGAACAAGTTCTGACGCAATGAAGACACTTCTTGGATCAGAGGCTGAGGTAGTTCTCTTTGGGAACCTTCAGCAGACGTAACCTGGATGACTGAGATTTTTTGCTCAATGATTGCATGACTGGTTGTTACTCTGTGAAGCGTGATGCGATTTGAAATGTAGTGAACTGAAGTTTAACGCGTTCCTGCTTTACTGTTTTGGGTTTATGCGCTGCAGCTTTACTGTAGTGGTTCACTTTGAGCAGGCAGCTGTTTTCAGTATAAAAGCTCTGCTGAAGCAGGTTTATATGCTGCCTGCTCAACACCAAACAGCATATTACTCTTGAGGTTGACACAAACACGACTCCACATGAACGTTACAGCTGGATGTGCAAACACTCCACTGTGTGCTAATTTGTTGGTGTGGTGATGTGTCCGTCTTGCATTCACAGCTTGTTGTGCTGCCCTCAAGTGGCCAAAACAATCAGCTAAAGCAGGTTTAAGAGAGATCAACAAGTCAGCTTATTGGCTTGGACTCTTCTCCTCAGTTCTCACTGTGATCTTGATCTTCCTGTCCTTCTGGATGTCTGCGAAGAAAAAAAAAAGGGAATTTGCTCCAAACGGTTTCTTTTGGTGACAGAGAAACAGCAAATTTACTGTGTAAATAAAGAGTGAACAGAAGATGAGTGAAAGACATTTCCAATTCTATTCAATTTAATGACCTCACACATGTAAAAGAGTTGAGATGAATAATTATATCCTTCAACATTCATCTGATTTACATGTAAGACTGTGGCTTATCAGTGCACTGACTAAATAATAGTTGCTTTGCATTGTTGTTCAGAGTCAAAATGAAAAGATTGATGCCGCTCTCAGGCCTGTATGCTAAATATAAATGCCTCCTTTTTCCGTTTCCCCCTTGTTTCCAGTTTTTATGCAAAGCTCAGCTAACCACCTGCTGGCTAAACTATGAGATAGGTATCACCATAAATCTTTTGAAATGTGATTTGATTTGAGGACCACACCCCAAAGGGAAAGAAAACAAAAGAAAGACACACAGGGACTAGAAATGTGAACTGCTGCGTACTCTCTGTGTCTGAGTCTCTGTCGGTTTCTGTCTCCACAGATGCCCTCTTCCTCTTGCAGCCCTGGCTGCTTTCTTGTCCTGATGCGCTCTCTTCATCGTCCTGCTCGTCCCCACTGCTTCCTGTCTCAGCTGCTGGTGATGATGACTGTGATGGCGCAGAGGAAGCACTTTTACCTCAACTTTTATAAGAAGGAGCTATTTTTTTTAAAGCTAATTTTAACATGGAAACACTGAAACTGAATGAACAAATGTGTTTACTCAGCCAAACTATATCTCTGTTGGCTTACCTTGCCATTTGATGATAAGGATTCTTGCTTTTGCAGAGCAGAGTTCAGACTCTCCAGTACTACTACTGTAACAGAAACATGAGAAATGTTTAGGACTCACCTGTAAACATGGACAGTAAACATAGATGCAGACACACACAGTCACATATGTATTTAAGTTCATTACCTGGACGTAAAGATATAGTGAGGACGGGCACCTTCTTCCCATCAGTCTTTCCATTCACCTCCTCTTTCTGCTCCTGCTCTTTGATTACCTGCTGTGACAAGACCATCACATCATGAATCCTGTTTGTCCCCTGTTTACTATCACTCCCATGTCTTTATTGCTAAAAGGCCCAACCTTACCTTGTGGTTATGATCACTGGCAAGCTCTTCCTCATGTTGTTTGACTGGCGCTGCTGAGGAGGACGAGGGGGAGATGATGTGATGTGGTGATGATATTGGCTCATGTGTTGATGAATTTGTCTTCACATCCTTGTCCGGGCTGTTCTGTACTCTCTCTAAGCCATGTAAGATGAAAGGTGAATACTCTCTTGGCGATTGGCTGGATTTGGACTTTCCTCTCTCTGATAGATCCAGAGGCCCCTCATACACCTCTCTAAGCCCTTCTCCAGAGACCCTCTCAGCCCTAGGTATCAGGACTTCCTTTTTCTGGGGCTTTGTTTGATACCCAACTTGCTCTGACAGACTCTTCAACTTGAACAACACCGTTGGCTCAGTGGCAGAGGGCTTGGGGGGGCTCTGCTTGTGCCAGAAAGACCCCAAACCCTGCCTACGGGGGTTGCCATGTTGGCTAGTTTGGATCAGGTTTGGAAACCGTAGCGGGTTTGGTCTGGGAGAAGGTTGTACTAGACTGGTCCTCGGAGGAGCAGCAGAAACCCAGTCAGAGGATTCAGATAAGGGCCATGGGAGAGTTACAGGGCTGCTCTTGATTGGCTGAGGACGGCAGGGTACAGGAGCATGCAGCACATGTCTGCTGGGGTTCATTTCGCCACCGGTTGATGAAGACGAGTTCTTGAGATGGGGAGCTGGAGGAGTGATGGAGGACTGCTGGTCCAGTCCTTCAGTACTCTTAGCTCTGAGTTATGAGAAACAAAGGCCAGTTAGACATGGAGAGCTTACATGGCACATTTTGTTGTTTCCTGTCTCACCTTCTCTCTCCAACACGGGATACAGTAGGATCTGCCTTCCAGCACATTGATGCGAGAGTGGAAAGAGGCTTGTATGACTCCTGTGAGAGTGGAAACAGAAAGTGAGCAAATGAAATGATGAGCATGATCACACACATTAAAGTAAGAGATTGACATTTTAAGAAAGCTTCCAGAGAGTTAGTTGAGAAGATTGATGCCACTGTCATCTGTGTATGTTGAGCCAGAAGCTGATAAGAAGACTGGTGATAAGAGAAACAGCCACTCTGGCTCTTGTCCTAAAGAACTTTGTTGGTAGACAGTTTTTTACCATAGGATGGACCAAGGCCAGCTGTTTCCACCTGTTTCCATAAAATAAGCTAAGCTAACTGTGTTTTAGCTACACTCCATATATAATGGACAGATAAGAGAGTGGTCTGGATCTTCTAGTATATCTCTGAGAAAGAATTCCCCAGAATGTCTGAGTATTGCTTTGACATACACCAGAGACATATCAGCATTTAAATTTTGATCTAAAAACTTACATAGTAGCTTCTGGTCATTTCCTTCCATTGTCTGTGTTCAGTTTCTGTTTGATCACAGACAGAACATATGAGTGTGTGTAAGAAGAAGAAGAGCATGATCATTAACAAACAATCAAAGAAACTTTGCTCTTCCCAGGTCTTCTTCATCCTCACCTCCAGCTCTGTGGTCTCCCTCAGTTTTCACTACAACATCACCATCTACTGGCTGGGTGCTGACCCTGCTGGTTGCCGTAGTGATGAGGGGCACAGGTCCAGGTGAAAGGTCAGGGGACCTGTTTGGTTTGACCTCTGTGGATGTGCTGCTGTGGTCACTGTGACCTCTGCACACACACAAACACACACCCACACAGATTTACAGTCGCTGTGTGAGAAAATGCTTTCAGGTGGACCACAATCACCTCCTGTGTGTTGAAAGAAAGATGGAAATTGACTCATGCTAAACCTTTATTAAACACAATATACTCACTCGAGTTGTGTTCTTAAATTCCTGAGCTCATCTTTGAGTCTTTTGTTCTCCTTTTTCAAGCTGGTCATTTCTGCAGCTACAACACAGAAAACAAAGTTGGCTTAGAAAACAGAGTCTAGTCTAACTTTTAGTCAGAATGAACAACTGATGAGAAAAGTGACAATATAAATGTTTGCAGCGCCAGTTAGAAAGGCAGACATACCAAACAAACAAACAAATACCTAGCAGGGAGATGTGCTGGAGGCTTTGTATCTGCGAGGCTTCAAATTCCTGCTGCTTCCTCTTGGCTACCTCCTGAGTTACTGTACATCTGTCACACAGGCCTGCCCTCAGCCTAGACCGCAGAAGAGCACACAGCATCAGAAACACAAACTAGACTTATTTGAAAACACTTAAAGATAGTTATTATATGTAATAAATCCTAAACTATAAATGTTCTTGCACTAAATGTGAAGTAAAACACATTAAAGGTTCAGTGTATAACATTTAAGAGGATATATTGGCAGAAATAGAATGTAATATTCTTAACTATGCTTTTATTCATGGATAATCACCTGAAAATATGGATCGCACATTAGACCAGAGCAGACAAGCCAAACTAAAGCACAGGTAGATGTCACTCTATTACCGGACAGCATTCAGCATTCTTCTATACTTATGTTACTGTTACACTGTGTTTTAGCATTTACCACAATTTGTTCAAGTTAATTATTTCTTAATTCAGTACACTCAGCTGTATTGCTGTTTGGTCTGGTATAGCTTAGCTTAGTGGTTCTGAAACTTTTTACACTGTGTAATGCGGTGTTGTGTCCTGGTCATAAAGGTGATACTACTTTGTTGTTGATTGCTCTACATACCACCAGAGGGAGCTCATGTACCACCACAGTTTGGAATCACTAGCTTAGGTTGTCAGCTAAACTTTAGATGTAGATTTGCTGTGACTGACATTGCTGAATCAGTTTGCTGCTTCTGCTTTCTGTTAGTCGGTTTTAGTCTTCAGTATCATCTGATAATTGTCATTTGTCAACACTGAATAAGGTAAGGCTGTCAGCATTCCATTCACACACCTTTGGCACAGCTGTGGAGAACACTTGGACATGCAGACTTGAGGAGCTGGGAAACGATCCCAGACTGATTGATTAACCGATTAGTGGAAGACCCGCTGCACCTACCTGAGCCACACCCCTGCATTCACCTTGATGACTCTTATACCTTCATTAAGCTATTATTTGCATACACCACCATCCTGTAATTGGTGTGTGCTGTTTCTAATGGAGGAAAGGATTAGCTCTGCTTTAATGAGTGTGATTATTTGATGATGCCAAATGGCATTTACATGTTACAGCTTCACTCACTCACACTTTACTGTATAATGTATACTACTGTGTGCTGCATACACACTCACTTACACATGTAAATCCAAATGCAAAGCAAAAGTGAATTGTGACATCACTACCTGTTCTCCAGTGTCTTGATGTTCTCGGTGAGTAATCTCTGCTGTTCTTTCATCTGCTGGTTTTTGGTGAACAGTTCCTCCATTCGCTTTGTGTCACTGTTAACATGCACGCATTCACCCAAAACAAGAATTAGTCTGCAGGCAAAACTCAGATAGCAAACAGTCTTCCAGGAGCATCTATTTCTAACAAACAGGCAGCATGGCTGAAGAATCACACACATACATCTCCTTTTAATTTAAAGCTCTTGCTGCTTTTCAATATGAGCTTTCACTACTACCTCTTTTTCAATGATGGAAGAGGTAATCAGATCACAGATCACACTAGAAAAAACAACTGGAGTAAAAATACAGAAATTTTATTAACAAAATGTACAAATGAGTACTCGTTATGCAGAAGTCATATATCGTTGGGTAACTTCATATCCTATAAATCTTAATCTGCAACGTACCTACTTATTGCGGCTGCTTCTGTAACTAAATCTAGTACAATCCAATAAAGTTTAGGCATCTTAGTATCTTAAATACTCTTTCCTATGGATATTCTATAAGGCTTAAGCAAAGTGAAATATATACTTTGCACATTACAATGTTAGCATGCTGACATTAGCATTTACTTCGATGTACCACTGTGTCTAAGTACTGCCTTACAACAAATTTCCCCCTTGGGAATAATAGACATTGATTAGTTGATTAGTTTTGTTTGTCTGTTTAATCAGCAACTGTTGTGCTGAAGAAATAGTTATCTGGGCCTGGATGACAGGACGGAGGAAGCACTGCTAGATCAGACAGATATGACACAACCTATATGTTACCTAGATGACCCACAGTTTGTACACATCAGCACGGACTGTCCATCTTAATTAATTAAGTTCATTAATCAGGCCAGATTATGTGGATCAGTCTTTTGATGTTAATCAGATGATTTCACTTTGACTCAGTGACTTTCTTCTCTCTAATCTAAAATCATCTCACTCCTTTGTCATTATTTATTTTCATGCTCAAAGGAGGAATGACACAAACATTTTGTGACTCAGTAGCAGACTGAATAACTTGTTACAACACGAGCTTCCTCTCAAGCTAAACATGACATGGACGAACACAGGGCCAGGTACAGGACCAGCATGCCTGCTTGCCTGGTCCACAAAGACAGGCCTGAGCACGGCTCCCACAGTGGTTGAGTTTGTGTATCACTAAACTTGCATATCTTGTCAGTGTGTAAACATAATCATGTAGAGACCTTGGGGGAGGCATATGACCCACTCACCAGCCTTTCTTGTTGGACAGCTCTTGGATTTTCACCTGCCACCCTGGAAGTCAAAAACACAACCTGGTTAAGAGACTGAATTCCTTTGTGCAGATCCTCTGATAGTCTTTATACTGCAGCTGGAGTCTCTCTCTCACCCTCTCCCTCCCTCCCTCCCTCGTCACCCGTGGCTGCTGTCTTCAAATTTCCACTTACCCTCCACTTCTCGCTCATGGACCTCCCGCAGTTTAAGCAACAGGGTGTTGAAGCACTCCATTGCTATGATGATCTCCTTTGACCTTGAGTCAGACTGTACAACACAAGAGGGACAGAAGATGTCTTTTTCATGTCTTTGATGGAAACAATGAAATTTACTGAATGTTTTTAAACTGAATTTTTATACACAAACCTGACTTGACATTAGGCCTCTTTACACACCTTAAATCCGCTTTTACTACACATTTAGACCTCAAACTACCAAAAAAGTGGAAACACAATGAATCAGTCAGGGTTATTAAAGGCTTGGGCGTTACAGCCCGAGGACTGTGTTGTGCATGTGAAGGTACTGTACAGCTCAGCACACTTTAGAGGCACTGAACTTTAATAAGCTCTCTGTTATGTGGGAGCAAATTTTGTTGTTATATCAAGGATGATTGAAACTAGTTAAACTGGTCCTGCCAGATCTGAGACTTCCGTGCAGTTTGTGTTTCAAGACCATGAAACACAGCTTTTATAGTTTGTGCACATGTGTGTGTGCATGTATGTGTATGCACATCACATGCTGTCAGTTTCAAACTGTGAAATCGTCATGATAAGATCACTTCATGGTTCATGATTGAAAGTGCAAACAGGTGATTTTTTTTCAGACTGAAATCCTTAATGTGTTATTTCTACTTATTCTTTTTCTCTTTCTCTCTCTATCACACACACACACACACGACCGCCGTGTGTGCGCACACATACATACATTGAATACGATTTTTGTATTTTGATCTAGTGCGGCTCAGGCTCTCTCGACATGTCAGGATATGTCAGGCAAGTGGCTGTTCAGATCACCTCAGCAGAGCAAGAAAAAACCTGCCTGTCTTTATGTGTCAGCTCTGCTGCCTCCAGATCATTATTCACACACACACACACAAACACACACACACGCACACACACACACACACACACACACACACACACACACACAGACAGTCTAACCATTCTGTGTAATTACATCACAATTTTATTATATTGATATATTGATCCTTAAATTTCGTGACTATTCACACCGCTGTATCACACTGTATCCTCCCAGCAGTGTTGACAGAAGCATTACCACATTCTGTGTAAATATGTAGTTCTGGATGGCACACAGCTGTAGAGAGGAAGAGGCCGTGTAGGTAATGACCTGCTGCATATCTCACTGGTTTAATTATAATAACCTCCCAGCTACTTGTCCCTGTCTTAAACACAGGGAGGTGTTTATGGTGTAGGTGTAGCTGGGAGGTTGGATCAAAACCAGGCTTGACTTGACAGAGGAAGGTTTGGTTTTCAGACTTCACTCACTGTCACACAATATCAGCGGCTCTAAAAAATGTAGCAGGTTACATGTAACAAACGCCACGAGACGCTGCTTTTAGATGCACTAAAAGCAAGGCAGCTCCTTGCTTTTAGTGCGCATGTGGCTTCACATTGTCAGCCTGACTGACTGACTGACTGACTGACTTAATAATATGACAGGAATGATGGAATAAGTCAAGAGTGACAACAAGTAACATGTTGCCCTTCAACCTTGTACAGGAGGTATAACAGAAAAAAGTGTCTACCATACAAATAATGATGAATGAGAAGTGATTGTAATGTTAAAACATTTATGTCAGTTACACTTGTGTGTAGGAGCTCCACCGCAAACACACACACACACACACACACGCGCGCGCGCACACACACACACACACACACACACACACACACACACACACACACACACAGTGTTTGTTTAGTTAAAGGACTCCATGCATCTTATTATTGTTAAGCAGCTTCATATTTATTCATCTAGACTTCATTATGCATTGTAAATAATATATGACTGATTTTAAGAGCATTACATGAGAAACTGATCATAGAACCCTAGGACACACATACCTGCAGGTACTTTACCCACCTTTCAGCCAATCTATTCTGGCCCCCAGGCAACAAATGAGAGCCTAATCAATGGTAACTCACCTTAGCCGAGGACTCCTCCAGCCGCTCCACTGTGCTCACTCAGACTTCAGAGATGGACTGAGTGATATACAGACAGAAGGAAAGAATGAGCGATAATGAAAAGAAAGAGAGGAGAATGAGTTGAGGGAGGACGCCCCACACCCTCCCCTCTCTCATCTCTCCACCCTAGAAAACCGGTCTGAGCGGTCGTCCCCTTGAGGAACACAAACACTGAGGCCTGGGCAAGTTCTCCCTTGATATTCCTGTTCTGCTGAAATCCCACATAACCGGCTAAACCGGCCCTATAAAGCCCTGTGGGGATAGAGGGACAAAGCCGATTGAGAAACAGAAATGTCTAATGCAGAGACATGCAATGGTACATTGAAAGCACAAGTTAGAGAGTTAGTAGTTTCAATGGGGATTTTTTTAAAGATCTGATTTAATTACTTTAAAAGTGTAAATAATCACATAATTAATGAATTCTTTGCATAAACGTATAAGTAAATGTACAATACCTTCAGAGCATGACATAATACACAGTATGAAAGACTCACATGTCCCAAACTTGAACCTACTCTCTATAGACATTCAACATACAGGTTGTGATTACACATTTGGAGAGCGACACTAACTGTGCATGAAGTACATATAGACAGCCATGTTTGTAAACGGAGCAGTGACAGGGTGTGGTGAATGCGATGGTGGTACTGTGTAAATTGAACAGACAATAGAAATGGAACGCATGTTGTGTCTGAAACAAGACATGGTGAATCCTCGGAAAACACATTTCCTGATTCTTGAACCAAATTCCTTATAACCGGCATGACCAGGCCTAGGCAGCATCTTCATCGTCATCCTCTTTCTCCACCTCCAAACTGCCACTCCCTGCTGCCACAAGTGGCATAAATATCTACACTTATTAGAGGATTAAAACTATGAACATGTGATGTGATTTGTTTTTATTGTCAGTGTTCACTGATGAATCTCAAAAAGAGACAGAGGAAGAATCGCTCATACACAGAAAAAAATAACTTGTAAGATTTACTTAATATAATCCTCGTAACAATTTGTTCTAACTCTTTTTAAGTAAATATTACTGCTGAAATATCAAGTACAACTCACTACAGTATCTAGTAAAATTTGCTTACCACTGACCTTAACCTTTGTGAAAGTATTAAGTAAATGTTATTTAATTTTTTCATAGTCAACACATTGCTGTCATTAAAGTATTAAGTAAATCAGTAAAATGTATTAATTTTTCTGTTTTTTGTACTCTATAATTATGTAAATCTTTTCATAAATGTAATCATTTCCTCTATGCACTTAAGCACACAACTAAAATACAATACAATTAAACAGTTTATTATTTTGTCATAGGCATCAATGAATCACTAACATTCACATCCGAGTTGGGTTGTACAATTCATCTGTGAAGAATGAATTCCCCTAACCTCAAGAGGGTGGACGGGACTGGAGGCCTTATTTTAAACAAGTAAAGCAGCAGCAATAAATATAACAGTTGCATGACTGGCATTTATCAAAAACACATGCATATTCCCACTGATATGGAATGATCATTTGCTCTTTTAAGTGGCAAACAATCAATATGAAATACAAACAATCAATATGTTATATGAAATAAAAATATAAATATAGAATTATTTATTGAACCTACTGAACCTACAGTAACATCAAATTTTAAGTTTTAAGTTTTTTGTCAACTGGGTACAAAAAAATATAAAATATCACATGATAAAAAGGAGATGAGGTTTTAACATGACAGAGCTAGGTAGTACTGACAAAAATCTAAATATTTTTGGAATGAGCAACATTAACAAACAATGTCTCTTAACTGCTTAGTCAAATCCACATCAGCAACTCATTCATTATGTATCAAAGTTAAACATTTTTAGTAAATCTTACAAAGATTTGTTTGTGGCCATCTTACCTCCATCTTAGAGACAAGTCCGCTGCATCCAACGCAGATCTGGAATGGAGCTTTTCAAATATTCCACATCCACCAGTCTTTAGAGAGTCAAATGTCGAGGATGTGTTGAATGGCATCACTGTGGCTGTCCTGTTGCATACAAAAAGAAAGAAAGAAAGATTAACACTATGTCAATACTGAACCATTCATTCAGACACAGTGAACTGTCAAATGAGAACACAAGAACATGCATCTGCAAAGAAGGAGCAGTAATTTAACACACCTGACCAGTTTGTCCAGGAATGACATCAAGTTTTCAGGTTTTTGTGTGCAGTGGTCAAGTTTGTACCAGAAGCTCTGCTCGAGAAATTGTAGTTGCGTTCTAGAGTTCCTCCATGATCTGAAACGACAAAAGATTCACAAGTACAACATCAGGAACTGGGCGCAAAATGAAGGGCAGATAAATTCTGTATGGGGCATTTTAAATCCTGTAGATACCAATTTAAACTCTGAAAGAAGTGCATCTCAAGTGTTGTGTTCATGTTGTGTTCAAAAATCACACATAGGAAACCACTTTACTGCACTATGAATACGTCTACTTTCCTACTCAAAGTACAGTTTGCTTATAATACTTACATTTAGGCCACATTTTACCTAATATGGTTCTGAATGCAGGACTTTTACTTGTAGCGGAGTATTCACAGTGTGGTGTTAGTACTTTTACTTAAGTAAAGGACTTCATGGCAGTGTGGAAAAATAGCTTGCTGTGCAGTATTCAGTAACAGCTTTAGTAAACAGCTTTTCACAGTTAGCATACACACTGACCAAGCCAGCATGCTTAAAATTCATGATTGTGCCTTTGAAATAACGGAAGCATATTGCTGCCACACCAGACAAATAATTGATCAGTTTCACGTAATAAATGCTTCCATATAAAATAACTTAGCCACTGAAACAAACGTATGAGCTTCTCATCACCAGCTAACTTTAACCTGACTTCTGCTGAAACACGGCTAAAGTTAACTGACTTTTCCTCTCCTCTGCTTTTGAATAAACTCCATGTCTTCAGCATCTCAGTGAAATAAACAGCTTTAAAGAGCTTTCTGCACATTTTGGACTCGATTGTTTTTGCTACTCTGGTAACTTGGAACTGGAACTGGTGATGTGAAGCTAAGATTAGTGAAATGTGTTTAAATTCTAGTTTTAGTCACAATTCCAGCAGCAGCATTCTAGACCTCGCTTTCACTGATGCCAGTAAAGTTAACTTGGATTGAAAGGCCACACATAATATTGTGTAATGTTTACTGTTATCCACAAGAGGGCCCAGTTGAACCTTGAAACAATCACCACCAATAAGGGTCTGGCCCTTCAATTCATAATGAATCAAAACATCATCCAGTAAATCAATGCTCGCAGTGACTCTTCACTGAAGTGAAGTTACATGTGGAAGGGTGAAGCAGTTTGGGTGGTTTGGGAAGGTGAGCAGGTGACCATGAGTGGAGTGTGTGCAGGGTGATCCAGGGTTGGAAGGTCAAGCCTGCAATATTTCACTGTCTGCAGGGACTTCTCACTCCCTAGCTCACCTCTCAGTGGTCAAGCTGAACATATTTAAAGAAAAGTTTATTCCTAATGAAATGATGAAGAAGTTGCATATATATTATCCATCATGAAGAAATACCCACAGATTTTTATAGACCCCTTCAAATTGATTGTCTTACTGCTTGTGCATAGTTCAGCTTCCAAGTAAATGGAAAGTACAATATTTTGTTTTCCATTCACTTTTAGGTTGTGCAGTCAAAAACTGATAGGAGAGAAGTGCATTTACATCTAACCGGCCCTCTGTTCAACACAGCCAGTCCAAGAGGAACATGAGTAACATGAACAAACAGCAAGCTACAACTACACAATGCTATCAGAATATGTGTGTATTTTGCAGGGTGAGTCTGTCTCAAGGGCTTTGGATACAATAACACAGACCTTGGATATATGAATGTGGGTGTGAGTGTGTAAGTGTGTTTTCCTGTCTGGTTCCATACATTCAGTTAAACTTGTTCATGGAATTACTTTCACTTATTACTGAGACACAGACACAATCTTCACTGCAAAATTAAATATGAAATTTATCTTTCTTAAAGTTAAATTAGCTGCTAGCAGAGTATGTGAATTTTACTTGATTTCATAAAAATAAGTAGGGATGTCCAGCTACCAGAAGTCTTAAAACAGTATTCCTCCAAATAAGATTAGTGACATTCTTGATGCCAGATTTGAATTTGTTAGATTAAAACTTCATTATATTGCTTTGTCCAACCAGATTGTAAACCTACAATCTTAAAGTTGATGACCATTAAGCCACCACACTGACTGACCCCCCCCACCTCTTGCCTTGAACTGTAGTAGATGATCATCTAGCACCATCATCAGGTCAAAATCTCCTAACCTAACCATGCCTGCAAAAATAATGCCATTCCGTCATCAGTGTTCAAAATAGTGCTTAGTGCTCATTAACAAATGTTAGCATGTTAAGCATGGTGGCCATAAGACTAATACTCATGGATGTAGTCTCTGTAATGTCACCCACATGTTTCTGAAGAGCTGTTGTGAAGCTCAGTGTGGTGGCTCTGGCCGCCACCATTTTGGCTGTCCTGCCTTTCCACTAATCCAAAAATGGTCAAAGAGGTGAAACATGGGTGCAGCTGAGATGGGCTGAATGAAGCCTGGTTCCTCAAACAAGCCACCGGAAATGGCACCCACCTGTCAATCAAAGCTGCCTGGCTCTTAATCCTGCATAACTTTAAGCCTTAATATCATTTGAACAGGGGAGTTCTATAAAAATTCACCCTCAGTACAGTTGTCATGAACGGGGAAATTAGCTATAGAGACCTAAAGCTAAACCCCCACCTTAGCGAAACACTGTGAGACTGTGTGTCTTTAATCACATGTTATAACAAAGCAAATGTGAAGCTGCAAACAGCTGGAGCTGATGGCTGCTCCAAGATGAGCACTTCTGGAATAATGTATGTTGCTTGGGATTATTCTGTAAAATGTCAGTAAGGGATGGCGCTGTACAGCTGTTTGCAGATGTTTCCACCACAGTGTGAACAACTTTTAAGTTGCCATTGGGCCTAACCACTTTCTTCTTCAGCTCACTTTTTGGGTCAACACAGGGTGCTGTAAGTTACGACACCCATGATCTGAAGGAATTTGAACCCGTCCTTAGACTTGTTATGATGTTCTCTCACTTGTTCTTTCTCCCCCCACCCTCCTGCTCCTCCCCCTCTCCTCTCCTGCACCTCTTATTTATGATCATTACCTTGACCTGCACCAGCCATCACTAAAACACTCACAGGCTTGTAAATCACTAGAGTCTCTCTCTGTTACATAAACAGCATTTAACAAATGTGTTAAGGAGGTGATATGCCTGAGGGGCACTAATCACACAGACATTGTCACTGTTCCTCTGGGAATATTAAAAAAATGTTTGGATGTTTTGTTTGGATTCTCTGCTTCAGTTTATTGACTCAATTCATCTATTTCCAATCCAGGAAGAAAAATGGACTGTTCAGACCATTACTTTAATTATCTGTGGTTTTTTTCAGAGGAAACATTCCCAAAGGGACAATGTGTCTCAGTAAAATCTGCAAGAAGATGAATGTATAAGCAGTTAATGTATTGACTCATTGAGCTTGGGTGCAATTACTGGCTTGTCCTCACTCTATAGTCCAGAACTTAAAACCACACTTAAGCTTGTACAGAGTCCAGAGAGTGACCCGTAGAGGAAGCAGCTTAGCAGATAGGTTCAGCGTCTTGCTCAAGGGCACTCCAACAGGATCCATTGACGTTGCTGATTGATTGTTGGTAGACTTAGGAACTGGAGGGTGGCCAGTTCAAGTCCAGCGAGTACCACAGTGTGGAATTTGGACTGGTGGCTGGAGAGAAGCCAGTTTGCTGTGTGTCTGCCCATGCTTACATGTGTAAAAAACTGATTTAAAAAAAGAATATTCACATTGATGGATCAATAAAATTAAATGGCTTCTCTTGATTTAATTTATTGAACTTATAAGTTGTTTAAAATATACACATGTGCATGCACTGTTTAAAAAAGTGCCTTTAATTGATTTCTAATGTGGATTCTATAAAATGTCTTCAATCTTTAGATTGATGATCAGCAGCAAGAAATGTACATGGAAAGTGTTAGATACACACACACACACACACACACCGAGCAGATAAGACATCAAAGCAGTGGGCAGATTTACAAGACACTGCAGAGGGCCTTTAAAAAATACTGCTGCATAAATGTTTATGCAGCTCTCTCCATGTCAGGCACTAGGGGGAGGAAAGCCTGGCAGAGCAGTGCGAGACAAGATGCTTAGGAAATTAATGGGTGCCTATGAATCTGACCAACCCTTCACATTTCTGTGAGGGAGGCATTGTAATAGCTTTAAATGGGTGATGGTGTAAATCTGTCCTGCTTAGTGAGGCCCAGCGGCTTTGACAGGTGCACTCTGGAAATCTTTTGAATACAGAGGCAGTGGTGAGTGGTGTGTGGTGCATGAGGGGCCTGTGTGAGCCAGCCAGCTCCTATAAGACACACAGCTCAGGGGAAATGCAGGTGGCTTTTGCAGAAGTTTCCATCAAATAGCTTATAGGATTATATAGTGGCTCTTAAGAGGCTTTGTTACTGTCATAGTGTACATATACTGACACCTGTGCATTTAGCCTATTGCTGCATAAGTTTACACCACAGACCACAAATCAGCTAAATACATTATCCTGACCATCCCAGCACCAACATGAACCAGCTCCATCTCTGGCTTTAGTGAACGACCTCATCAAATAAGGGTGCGAATAGTTACTTTGCCAACCAGTTAGCCCAGCCTCTTGCCGATCTCCAGATAAGGTTGTGTGCATGTATCTGAGCTTGTGTGCGTGTGTCACTAAACCTCTGGTCATTGGACTAAGACATGGCATAGGCGTAGGAGACTAAAGCAGAGCTTTGATGAGAGGGTGGAGCATTGGTGCTGTGTGGCTACTTGAGTATGTCTGCTGGACCTGTGCCCATGTTTACATACACACTGTAGGGTAGTCCAGGAGACACACACAGACATGAAAGTACACTCTAGGAAACAAAGCTGTAATATTTCACCTTTGGACACCCAACAGGAACTATTATTGTAGTTAAAAACTGTTAACATGTGCTGTAAGTGTTCTTTTTGTGTCCCTTTCTATTTCCTGAATTAAAAATACTGAAATTTCAGTAAAGCTCCATCAGCTTATTTTTTTGTTTGTTTGCCACCTGGGGGCACCAGAATCAAGCTTAAAACACAACATTGACATATTGTCACCTCACAGAAGTTATCAACAAATTTAAAGTCAAAGTCTGCAGCTCTACACAGCTTTAAGCTACTCATCATGACTCCTGCAGATTAACCTCAAAATGTTCTAAATATTCTCTTTCTACATTATCTGTCGATTTGTTATGTTTTCATTACTTTCGATAAGATTAAAAACTAGCGAGGCACTAACTTTGCTAGCAGCCAAACATCAACCAGGTCACCAACAGCAGACATAGCAGCAGCTGATATTACTGACTAGTCCAACAGCAGTCAGCCCAGCTTGGCGTCTGTCTTTCAGCCTTTTATTTCACCAAGCTCTCACCAACCACTAAAAGTCAGTCCCACATTTATTTGTGTCCAGTGGTGTCTTGCTTGCTCACAAAATCTATCTTTATATATATTACTTAAATTGAGTTTTTGACAAAAGATCTGTTAATTTCACTATATTCTTGTACAATATTTACAGTGAAATATACTATAAGCTTAAAAGGTAATAATTTCATCTGATGTACCACCACAACCTCCACACTTTCCCCCCCCCTGCCCGCCACATGGAGCACATTACTTACGAGACTTCAACTGATGGTAAGCATTAGACATAAATGGGGAGGTCCAACAGAGACAGAATTCCGAGGAATACTGAACTGAAGCCGTGTATAAACACTACCAGCCTAAAGTCAAAATGGCAAAGAACCAACATAAATGTGTAACAAATTTTCAACAGCACCAGGAATAAAGGCCAGGTGATTTTTGGATGACATTTGTCATTGAGAGGGTGCTCTTGTTACTTTGTGTCTTCTCCATCATCATTCAGGCAACTGTTTGCTATCAAGCTAGCCATAAAAATGTCATCACCCCACAGTATACTAAAACACAGGTACACTGATTTGTATTGGAAGAATTGCTGCTTTATAATGACTATCATCAGGTTAGGGGTAACCTTGAATTGTAAAACCAAAGTCAGAGGAACCATTGCAGAACAAAAATACAAATGTCACAAGCTATTTTAATCCCCTGTATTGCTGAACTGTGAAAAGCACTGAGGTGTACATATTAGTGTGACTGAGAATAATGTAGTGTCCTCTCTATAGCTGAGCCAGACAGCATCAGGCGCTGGCAGTGCGGTCCAGGCCACCCAGAGCGATGAATAAACCTGAGATGTTAAACAAGCAGAGATGTAGGATAAATATTTCAAACCCCAGCAAGATGGACGAGAGGAGGGAACGGACAGAGGGGGACAGTGTGCGATAATAATAAGGAAGAATAAAGAGGAAAGGGGAAGAAAGTGTCAGTGACGACTTTGTGAGTGGTGAATGCACCTGTCTGTACACAGGTGTGTGTGTGTGTGTGTGTGTGTGTGTGTGTGTTTTATAGGGTGAGTCTGTCTCCAGGGTCACACACAATACCACACAATGACATCTTGCCATGCTGTTCAATTTGAAGGTGCATGTGTGTATGTGTGAATGGGGATTTTTGTTTTTATCATATGTAGCTATCAAATTAGAGTCAGTGTATACACTAACAATACAGGAAAGAACCGAAGAGTTTGAGGATGTGTCAAGGTCTCTGACAGTGTGCCCTCTGTTAAGCAAAGTCATAAACCTTGTCTGTGTTGGACCCTTCTCCTCCTCTTATTTCTCCACAACTCAGTCACACTTAAACATCTACATTGCTGATGACAGTAGATGACCAAGCTTAACCTTACTCATAAGACAACTGGAAGGTGCTTCAGTTCTAAAGCTACAAAGTCATTCAGTGTAATTTACTAACTCACTTGTGAATATATTTAGTTTACTATGTAATCATGTTTGATGGAGGGTTGAATGCATGAGACTGAAAGCTGTTTGGGCTGAGAACAAGGTTTCATAGATTCTCTGTATGTGGACTTGAAGGGAATAGTTGGTTAATTGTGTACACCTTTTGTGTAAAGGCAATTTCTTTCTAAAATAGTTGCTGAGAACATGTGAAAAGACTTTGAACGATATATTAGTGAAATGTGGAGTTAGAGATTCAAACAGTTTTTCACCATTTTTTCAGTCCAGGATTTTGTGGGCGGTCCTTAAAGGGTGGCTTGATGACACGCTGAGGCCACCCTGAGCATACCCCTGCACCTCTACACTAAAATAAATTTTGGTGGCCAAAATGCAGGACTTATGCATTTCAATTACATAGAAATTCATATCCATTTGAATTACATAGGTTCCCATAGGGGTTCCCATGGACATACAGATTACATACATAAAGATTGGAGGAGCTGGGGATTGAACCGCCAATCATCTGATTAACAGACAACCTGTTCTACTCAGAGCTACGTAGATTACAGTTCAGTCTTTAACACAATATTCCCAGACAGACTCATCACAAAACTGGTGACACTTGGCCTCCTTCCTCTCTCATGTGCTTGGATAAAAGACTTTCTTACCAACTGACCCCAGACTGTGAGACCCCCCCCACTTCTCCTCCACCCGCACCATGAACATAGGCTCCACACAGGGCTGTGTGCTGAGCCCCCTTCCTGTTCTGTCTCTACACTCACACAACTGCAGTTCGACCCACAACAACAAACTCATCCTCAAGTCTGCTGACAACACCACAGTGGTCAGACTCATCTCAAAAGGTGATAGGGCAGCCTACAGAAAGGAGGTCCTGAAGTTGGCAACCTGGTGTTCAGAGAATAACCTCACTCTGAACAACAAGAAAACCAAAGAGATCATCGTTGACTTCAGGAAGCACAGCACTGACCCAGCCCCGCTTCACATCAATGACGAGTGTGTGGAGAGAACACACACCTTCAGGTTTGTCAGCGTCCTCATGTCCGCTGACATCTCCTGGACAGAGAACATCACAGCAGTCATCAAGAAGGCTCAGCAGCGACTACACTTCCTGAGAGTCCTCAGGAAGTACAACCTAAACTCCAACCTGCTGCTGACCTTCTACTGCTCATCCATCGAGAGCCTGCTGACATACTGTATCACAGTATGGTACGGCAGCTGCACTGTTGCAGACAGGGAGAGGCTCCAGAGAGTTGTAAAGTCAGCTCAGAAGATCATTGGCTGCCCTCTCCCCTCCCTGATGGACATTTACACCTCCCGCTGCCGCACCAGAGCCAAAACCATCACCAAAGACAGCTCCCACCCTGGCTTTGACCTATTTGACCTGTTGCCCTCAGGGAGGCGCTACAGACGCATCAGGACTAAAACAAACAGATTCCAAAACAGCTTCTTCCCAAAAGCAATAACAACCATGAACTCTCACATGCACTGACTCATACATGGACACATGGACTTTCCTCAATCACTACTAACCTCTGTCAAAAACCTTACCTACTGTACAATACTTTACAATGTGAATGCTCTATTTTCAATGTGCAATATTCTACAATGTGCAACACACATATATGTAACACTGCATATAGCGAATGTATATAGGCCTCAGGACTGTGCACCTTACCTCCCTTTTTTTTGCCTATGTTTATATTGTATATTTTTTATGTTTTATATTTTTTTCACTGTTGCACTGTTATTGGAATGTTTTTTAATCTCATTGTACATGCGTATAGTGACAATAAAAGGCATTCTATTCTATTCTATTCTATTCTATTCTATTCTATTCTATTCTATTATTCTAGATATAGAGTTGAAGTTGTCTCTCTCAGGACGAAGAAGGTCAGCATGTAATTTTCTGAACTCATCTGACATGTTTCAGTCACTTCAAAATGTCTGCTTGACTGCTTCCATGAGTGGGACACACCCCCACAGACAAACTCAAAACACACATTTATTCTCACTTTACATGGACTAAGTTACAGTTGTTCTCATCAGTATTAAAATGTAATTTAGATAAATAAATCTAAACATGATTTATAGGCCGGTGTAGATTTTCCAGTTTAGTTTGTTCATTCTAAACATGGCAGTTCATTATGGAGGACTCAGTGGAGGAAGACCTGCAGTGTCTCATTCTAAGGTAACAAAAACATTTCTTATTTTCAGATCAAGATTAAAGGATTAATAAATGGCTGCTTTCTTAGCTTGCTATGGAATATTTAACCCTGATAAATACATACAGTTTTTCTGAATTGTGGAGGCTGGAGCTGATCCCAGCTGACATTAGTTTAAAGATAGGCATACATTTGTTAAAGCAACATTTTGCACTTGTGTGCATGTACTATCTTTGTCCAGCATTTCTCCTGTCTACTACTCTGGTCACTCCTTTGGGATTCCCCACTGAAGCTTCCCCACAGTGCAGCAACAGACCGAAGAAGAACAAGAGTTCATGCTTCACTCACAGTCTTTTATTTTGTCACTAAATAATTTAAACGTATCTTGATAATGGTGTGGGAACAGTTTTTAAGTCATGTTGATGCTACGTTGACACTTAATTATATGAATGGTGACTCATTCATACGTCTGTTTTCACACTATGTAACTTCAGCTTCTGTCCACAGAACAACAACAGCACAAAATGAATGCTCCTTGTAGCTGCTGTAAATATACTTCTATATTGATCTTCTCCTGTAAGACCTCTGACCTAATGGAGAGGTATTCTCTGGTTAAGTGTTCCAGTCACACTCTTCCAACCTACTCCACTTCTCTAGTGTTAACACACTCGAGCACCATACTGTACAACATATACACACTCAGACAGACTGCCAGACGGACAGGCAGACACACAGATGCACTCCTGTCTCCGAGTTCATTTGTTTGTTTGTGTATCAGTAGTTTAGGATAAGCAGGAATTGTTGCAGGACCGTGTCAGCCTTGTTGTTGCGTTGCCAGTAACTTCCTGTCTGTACCAGTCTGTTTCCTGTGTGCGTTTGCCTCCATGACAGGACGCCTACGGGCTTCCTCCCCTGGATTAGCATGTGGCTCTGCTGATAAAAACATTTTGGTAGTGTGTTTTTCTCTCTCTCAGTCTATTTCTGTCTTACATTCTCTCTTCTTTGTCACTACCTTTCTCCATTTTTAATTCTGTGCACTCGACCACCACGACCAATGAAATGGTTTGAAACTGATGGCCTGACATGAACTGGCATGAACATATACAGTGTTCACATCTATCTTCATTCAGGCTAATAGGATAAAGGATGGTTTTGAGATGGCCAATATTAGGCATTCTTCTCTCAAAGGTTTCTTCCTCTTGATACATGGAGCTCCTCTCTGCATCAGTAGACAGATTGCTTGGCCTTGAATGAAGTGAGTGTGCTTGAGTAGAGGGAGCGTTGGAGGAGGGAGATAGTGAGAAGCAGAGACTTTGCCCTGATTTATGCTCTGTTTCTAGGCCACGGCCTTCATGTAACACCATGCAACTTCCAATCTCCCTGTCTTCGGTGAAGTTTAAGGAGTAAAATGCCCCCAAAGCCCCTGATCCTTCACAAATGTACATGTGCATACAAATATCTCAAATCTTACTGTTGTTACCATCAGTGGTTATCTTATTGCTGAGTTACAAGTCTGAACGCCTTTGGGTCTCCTGGGAACCAAACCTGGAAACATTACTTGGAATTCCCAACAAAGAGAGCCTTGCATGTCCCTGACTCCAGAAAAATGCTGTTTACTCTCTCACTCACCCTTCTCACCCTGCTGTGGCCCCATTGGCTGTCAGCGGGGCCATTCATCCTGGGAGGAGCCAATGAGCAATAGGCCTTGGCTCTGAGTTAAGCCAATCAAACTGCACAAAATGGTGACATTGAGGGAGATGCTGGGAATAGCTGGCCAGTGTTTATGGGCTCCTGCCTGTCTGACAGAAAGCAGAACTCCCCGACGGGAGAAAAAAAGCAATTAGGCAATTACACCATCTAGTCCTATAAGGATCCCACATCACACTGTTTTCTTGGCCTCTTTGTGGGCCGATAAGGGACAGCCGCCGCCATGACTGAGGCTGAAAAATGATGAGTGGAAGGACGTGTGCACGATGGCAGAGAAGAAGAATAGAAATGGAGGAAGGATAGGGAAAGGCTGGACAGTGGAGAGGGATAAGAAGGGGAGGGAAGGACAGGAGGGAGAGGAGAGAGGAGAGGTATGAAGAAGAAGGGAAAGTGAAGGATAGGGTTTAGAGAGAGGATGACAGGAGAAAGTCAAGGAAGAAGGATGTTCACTGAAGGCGAGGAAAATAAGAGGCTGCATGGGGAAGACCTGATGGAGATTTGTTTCTCTAGGTGACTGACATCCATTGAAATGTTGACTGATCACATGACACAAAAAAGCTGAAAAGCCCTTTGTGATTATACATCCACTCAGGACTGTAGCAACATCAACAACATCAACATTACTCTCTGTTAGCCAGGAGGCGGAAGACACAGTACAGCCGACATGGCAGCATATTTTCAGCTTCAAAACAGCATTTCAGAAACCTATAGGTGACGTTGTCTTTCTTTTTACTGTTACTGGCATCAACACATTATGGTACTTAGACACTCACAGTACAACATGTACAATATTGTCAGCAGCATGTTGTATTGAAGTTCAATATTTCAGAGTTTGTAAAAGTTGTCTAACAGCCAGCCAAGTATTGAGATTAGATCAAACATCGAGTGAAAGTACCTGCAGGAAAAATCAGTTAGAGCCATAATTCAAAGTGACAAAATAAAATGTAATATATAGTCACATACCTAGAACATATTAAAAATGATTTAAAAGACAAAATTGGAGTGGAGTCTTTAAATTAATACATTTCCTTACTTTTTGTGCATAGTTTAGAATACTTATAATAATAATAATGTTTTTTTGTCAAATGGTCAACAAACACTTCTGAGAATCACATCAATATGTCTATTAGTATTGTTAGAGGTCCAGGCTGGTCCAGAACGAGGTGGGATAGGCTCCAGGCCCCCATGACCCTCAGAGAGATAAGCAGTTACTGAAAATGGATGGATCTATTGGTCATTGTCACGTTATTGTAACTCAGGAGGATTGTTGTCAGGATCCTGCATGACTGTGATCTGACTGGTCAGTGGTCTGGCTGTTGACACATTTTGATGATTTCATATGATACTCTGAGGTTACTGTTATTCTAAAGTTGCTGAAGTATAAGCTTGTTGGATATGGACATAATTCCTGACTGGACTACTGACAGAATCAAGAAAAACACACTATTGATTCACTTGGGTGTGTGTTTCAATGTCCAAATGCAACACAAACATATCAGGCGTGCAGACATCAAATAAAAGTGGACATTTTGTTCTAATTCCTGCACCATGTTTATTCAAGTGGGAGGAGGTAGAAAGAAAAGATAAAACTGTACACTTTCATTGGCTGCTCAGAAAGGAACTGCAAACCAGGAACTGGAACCTCATTTTTCTCGAGCTCAGTTCTGTAACTAAAGATGAATCCAGCTGGACTTAAGACATGCTCAAGACATGCAGCATTGGACTCTATCATTAAGACATGATGTCAACCCTCCGTTCCAAGTGCAGAGTCATAGTGCAGTGGATGCTGAGTCACATGATCAAACCTGAAGTTGGCAATGGACCAACCAGAAACCAACCTGTCTTGCAGAGAGGCGCAGCACACCTGGGTGGTCTGACATCTCCCTCACTCATTCTCTCCTTGTATGTATTTCTTTTCCTCCTTTACTCCTTCTCTCTCTTTCGCACTCCTCTCTCTTCTCTTTTTTTAGCCATTCCTCAAGCATACTTATCCAGTCCAGCAAACAGCACCATAATAACCCAGATAAAACCCATAAACAGTTTTCTGCTGTGCGCCTTCATTTTTTCTGCCTCTCCTCCACTTCCTATCGTTTGCCGCTCTCTTTGTTTCAAAGCCAGTTATTCTCTCTTTAAGTATGCCATTGAGAGACACATAAGGCCCTCTAAGACCATTTCAAAACTAATAAACAATTGTCAAGTGAGAGGGAAAGCAGAAAGAGCATGGGCCACTTTAAAAGCACATCAAAGCCCAGAAGAACGAGAGATGAAGATGGGAAACATAGCTGGATGAGGACACACACACACACACGGAAATAGGCATATAAAGGTCAGTAGTATTTTGAACATGTGAAATGATGTTCACTGCATGATTCACTTCACAAACAGGATGAGAAGACAAACTCAGTGTACAGAATGTGTAGAGATATGCAGCTATAAAAAAACATACTCTAAGTTATACTCTTAAAGATTTTCATGTAGTCAAACCACATTTTTATACCATTGATTACCTCTGTATATTCGGCAGCTTCATTACTGGTGCCAGATACAGTCATATGCAGTAGTACTCCAGAGGACCTGTAAACACACTTTAATAATTCCCACAAATACACAACAGGTGGATGGCCAGGCTGGCTGAGATGGAGGGAGCCATCCCGTCTGTAAGGGGCAGTGGAGGAGGTGGAGAAGGTGGAAGAGAGGAGGAGGAGAGGATTGAGAGAATTGGGAGAAGAGGGAGATAAGTCGACTTCACAGCCTGCAACATAAATCACATCAAGACATGATAGTAGGACATTGACCAGGACTGTTGATAAAGAGAGAGAGAGAGAGAGAGAGAGAGAGAGAGAGAGAGAGAGAGAGAGGGAGGGAGAGGGAGCGAGAGAGGGAGGGAGCAGTGATCAGTGGTCACTAATGAGTGAGTGTGTCGAGGCTCCACAGTGAGTGGGTGGCATTGTAACAAGAAGGCTGCTTGAGTTATTGTGATGTGGGGAAACCTCATGAGCTCATAGTTTGGGAAGAAAGATTATCTGTGAGGTGACTGGATGGCGTGGGAGAAATTGCAGTCGATTGATACAGAACCTTTGTATTATTGAGTTGGACAACCAAGACGCTTCTGCAACAGTGTTTTGACTTATATTATTAACTTAGAGGACATTGTCACTCGTCTAAGGCCATCATCAGGTCCCAATAACTCTACGTGGTTAGCTGGTCAACTATCAGCTGTAGCTGGTGAGCTAACTCCTAAAATGTAAGCCAGCACCAGTCAGTCACTTGATTCTGGTGATTCCTCTCTCATTCGCTGTAGATGTCACTCAACCACTGCTGCTCTCTCTGGCTCAACTTCTCTGTTGCGTGTTTTTTCCAGGGAGTTGGATGTGGGAAACAAACAACAGTCTACTGTGTAACATCACCTGACTTCCTCCTTTGCTCTAATTATGATTACCATGGCCACTAGATTAAATGGATAACAATATGTGGTTTTGGGGCACTTGCTCAAACAACAGATTTTGTTTCCTTCAGCAGTCTCTGAAATCTATGGATGAAGTTCCTTTTACCCCTGGGGCAAATCCACTGATTATTGAACTTCTATTGCAATGAATTCATTTTGCAGTTTTAAATGCTGGTGTAACGAGACCTTTGCCCAATGCAAGTTAACCACATCTGACAATACTGCCAAAATCTAAAATAACTTTGTAGGCTATTCTGTAATCAGCATCATATTGAACTTTGGCTAAATTATCTGAAAATAAAACAAATCTTTAGACTTATTTGCACATTGGCTGTAGTCTGTTCAGGAACTTTCAAAATGACAAGCAACTCCTTTTTCAGTATTCTTTGTGCCCATGAGAATTTTCTCCCTCAGCTTCTGTTCTCTCACTCATGCGGGCACAGTGAAAGAATGGGGATTCGTAAACTGTTTGACGGCTCTACATTTCTGCTGTGGGGCTTAAATGAACTGTTTACTTGAATGGCTAATTTGTTACAAAACCAAACGTCTCTCTGTATACCAAAATGCCCTCCTCGGTTGCAGAAGGCCTGTACATCACTGCAACAGCCGCTAAAAGCCAAGCAAGTATGACAATGATAAATGGACAGTCCATCATTCTGAGGCCTTGTAGCTCATACATGCAGGCAGTGGGTTCATAGTTTTGGTTTCCAATTCTTTGAAATGGGCGTTGAACGTTGAACGGGCTCACGCATGTGTGCACGTTGGCATGTGTGCACATCGGACAAGTTTTAAGTCAATCAGATGAAGTCCCTGGGAGCAGTTTGTTAAAACAGAACATAAGAAATATCTCGCTTCCTGTTCATTTCAGCCCATTGCTCCAAGAGACTTTTTTGTAGGACTTGCGATGTTTGGCTGAGGTTTCATAACTCTGTGTCCAAAACTGTGGCGGGGCTGCCTCAAAGAAAAGTTTAAGGGGGCACTATAGAGCGATCTTGCCTCGCCCCCTAATTAATTATGTGGCTGAAATTTGCGTAATATTGGTCATAATATACGGTTAATATTGCTGGACGTCATCTCGAAAAAATGTTTTTTTTGTATCGCCACTAGGAGGCGCTGTGAAAATCACCAAATGTTGTTATGGAAATGTGTTCTAGGCCAGGCTGCCATTATATATCAGAGGTTTGGGGACGATTGGAGTATTTTTCAGAAAGTTATAGCATGTCAAAATTTCATGAAAACACGCCAAATTTCGTGGCCCGCCCCTCCCACACGGTACATCCAAAATTCAGGATTTTGATAACTTTTCATTGTCGAGGCCTTAAGAACACACATGCCAAGTTTCAAACATAGGATGAAAGCCCTAGGAGGAGTTTGTTCAAATACGACCCCTGGAAATGACCCCAAAAACATGAAAACGCCAACTTTGAAACAAAAGATTTCAGCATACTTTACTGCTTGAGTTTTTCGTTTCGTGAGTTTTTGAGCTCATTTAGCCCCTCAAAAATGCCCTCGAAGTGGCACCAAGGAAAAAATAAAAGAAAGAAAGAAAAAAAATCCTAAGTATACAATAGGGCTTTTGCTGCCTGAACGTTGTTCTGTGCTCGGGCCCTAAATATACTTTATATAAGCACAGGATGGACTGTGTCATTTCAGACGGCTTCTACTGTCTACTTGGGAGCATGAGCTAGCCAAAGACCACAAGGACGTTTTCCAAAATGGCTTGAGACATCAAAGGTCAAGAATTCATGATTCACTACACACAGCAGTGTAAGCCCACAGCCCCCTTACAGCCCTTATCAGAGAGCTGTGATGTAAGGCCGAGCTGTGTCTCCGAACACTAAAGCCCTCACCAGGGGGACGTGGAATTCTCGGTGTGTTGTGTTTTCCAGACTTGCTGCTGGAGACAGAAACTAACTGACCTACCAAACACTTTCTCCAAGTTCAAACCGAGAACTGCAGCCTCATGTGATGCTGCACGTCAAACACTCCCTGGGTGATTTACTGGGTGAAGAGAAAATGGTAATTCCAGGAGTCAAATATAAATACGTGTGTATTAAAGACAGAGAAAATGAAGGATAGATGATTGTAATATAGAGAATGTATGTGTGTGTGGGTCTGGGTTCCCCTGGGCTTCGGGGCCTGCTGCCTGTCAGGGTGAGTGGCCTTATCTTCCCCAAACATTTACTTAACCCTTTGTCTTACAGGGCTCAGGACAATGAGGAATCCCAGCATACACACACACATTCACACATGCACACACACACACACACACACACACACACACACACACAGGGATGGACAGGCTGCTTATTTTTTGATAACCAACCTCCCTGATTACATGGAGTTGTCTCCACCCTGCCCTGCACGCGCACTGGTCATTCTTCACATCATATAGACATTAATACCAGTCAATCACCTCATACTACATCTTATGCTGTTCATAGCAGTTAACGGACCTGAAGAATCTATGATAAGCAGTGCTGCAGCTGTCCTGGCGGGCCAACACCTTACTAAGACGAAGACTAAGACTCTGGACTGGTTGACAGACTTAATCACAATAAGTGTCTCAGTAACTGGCAACAGTGACAGTAAACCAGCATGTACAATAGCAGGACCTCTTGTTATGCAGCTACCATTTATCTATATGTGAGTTTTTCTTCACTGTATCTGTGTCACTTTTAAATGCAGGAAATGTACATTGTTTGACAGAGAAAATAATTAAGATTTCTAAGCAATTAAAATAATAGCTGCTACAACCAATCAAGTGACGGGAGTCTCTGAACAGTCTTGTGAATGCTGTCTGTTGAAGTGATGTCACCTCAACATTAGTTTCTGCTCTACACAGGCTGTTAGATCGCCAAGGAACCGGCTGTGGCTCAGGTTTAGAATCAGGCCACAGTTTAGCCTCCATCATCAGTGTATGATTGTGTCTGTGTGAACTGGTGAATGTGTTTGTATTGTAAAAGTGCTTTGAGTGGTTAGTAGGACAGAGCCCACTCATCTTTTCTGTCGCTGCACTGCTACTACTATTTCTGACAACGTATCTAATTGACATGCAATGAAAGAAATGCACCGTGTGTGCTAAATTATATAAATTTATACTTGTAATTTCCTTATCTGTAATCCATACGTTGACTAATTTGCATTTGAAACAAATTAAAGAGATATCATAGTGCCCCACAGTTGTATTTGTAATGAGCTGTAACTCAGCAAGCCACAGATGATGTATTGTCATTAAAGTTCCAAACCTGACTCAGAACCTTCCTGCATTGTTTCTTTTGCCTGTTACTGGAAGTCAAAACTGTCTCAGACATGTAAGCAACTTAATGACTATGACACTGTTTCACATAATTGGGCAATTCATTAGATTGCCCCGTCGCTTGTTCTGGCTGAGCTGTCTGGAACTATTTATTTCTTCTTTGCGTTTTTCTGGGATGCTGTAAAGACAGCTATCTGTACGTTTAGCTGACGTATGAGAAGAATGCAGCAATCAGGCTTTGTTTCTGCGTCGGCTGAGAGGAGCTGGGACGTGTGTGTGTTTGGGTGTGCATGTCTTGATGTGAATCTCTCTATGTGTTAATCGGAGATTTTAGATGTGTGCATACACATATGAAGTGAAGGAAGGGTGTGGCAAAACAAAGTCAAACTTCTGCTTGTTGCTTTGTGTTTATTTTATGGTCCTTCATGTCAATGAGTGGTTGCTGAATGGGTCGTGATTGTGATTGTAGGATGGACAGAGACACAAAGCCCTTTAAGGAAAATATGGGATAATTTGAATACATCTTGGAATTTAAATCAAATGTGACTATATATGACTTAACTTCCTCCTTTGCTCCTGTTGTCAGTGTTTAGTGAGGCTGAGCCCAAAATCAGCAATAGGGCAGGCAGTTAAGATGAAAAGTATACCAGGTGGAGGCTGGCAGATGGAATGCCAGACATGAGACGTCTGATGGGTTTGCTGGATGGTGAGATGGGCAGGCAGACAGATGATCCTGATACAGAGAAAACGGGTTCAGACAGACAGATGAACTAGCTAATTCGATGCAACTTCAGTCAAGTATGCCCTATAGACTAACTGAGTTAGGCTGTTGTCCAGAACATGAGAATACAGGCATGTTTGGGTTGATACCATCAATACCCCTGATTGATTTGGATGGGGCCGCTCTGATGAGGGACGTCACAGGGTTCCAGCTGAGAAATGAAAAATGCTAAACTGCAAACTGGACCTCCTGGATCATATTTCAGCACCTTACCAGGACCAACACACCCCCTCCAAAGCAAACCCTTGCATCGCTTTAATGCAGAGCTGAACACCCACTAAAGCATTTCTGTGAACTCTTGATCCCAAATGGGAGATGAACGTGCTGTGAAAAGGAGCAGAGACAAAAATAAAATGAAATGCTGCCCACTCTGTGCTCACTCCTGCATCTAATCAAACAAATCATGATTAAAACAAGACGGTTTTGGGGAGGATGTGTTCATTCAACCTAATTCAACTCCCCTCCTTCCATTGTTTGTCTTTCTTGTCTTTACATCTCTCATTTCAAACAAATTCAAATATGCCCAAAAACACTTACAGCATGTAAATGTTTAGCAGCTCTGAACAGTGAGTGTATGTCTTCTGTTCAAACTGTCTCTTCCTCCTTAAGTAACCCAACAGCCCGACTTGGCTAAACCCACTGCAGCCAGTCAGTCTTTGGTCTGCGCATTCTTTCCCTCCTGAAAATCAATGAAATAAATAGGGTGCATCTCAGCGCAGGAAACAGAGGGGAGGCTGCTCTGCAGGTTATCCAGAGTGCACATTCAGAAGCTCGGACAGAAACAGATGAGCGAGGAAGACGGATGAAGGTAGGGACTGAGAAGTTAGAAAGAGGGAGAGATGGAGGAAGCGAGGCAGCTGACAAAAGGCGGGGGAGAGAGAAACAGATGAAGGTAAAGGAATGGAGAAAGAAAGACCAGGGGATGAACTTAAAACAGCACAAGGGAGGCTAAATTAGTGTGCAGTGGAGAACTGGGAAAAGAAGATCAGCACAAAAGGAAACCATCAAATACTGGAGCGCGGGCCGAGAGATGTGTGCTGGATGAGATGCATAGTAAGCAAATGAGAAGGTGAAACCATTAAAATGACATACGTTTACTTGAGAGAATCACACACTCTGAACTGAATACAATTCCACTATGACAGCAGACAGAGTAGGAGGTGGATTAGATGGAAAGAAAGAAAAGAAACAGGGCGCTGAAGAGAGAGATAATGGAGAAGGATGAGAGGGAACTCCGCATGCAGCGCTTTACGATGGCCATAATGAGTAAAATTTAGTGCAGCGCTTAGGTACAGGGGCGTCGGCAGCAGGGATGACTTCACCAACATCAGAAGATCAAACACAATGCCTGTTGGGGCCACTGGCACGGCTTAACTCCACTGATGTATCTTCAAAGTGTAAGAGGAGCAGAGAATATACACAATGTAACCACAGTGCTGTGTATTCAGGAGCAAAGAAAAGAGCAGAGCTGACAAAAGATCTTCTAGTGGTGCTCGTGGTCTATGAAAGCAGACTGCTAAACAACCCCAAAGCAATTAAAGCTGAAGAAATACGTTTCAAAAATTAGGATGGAAGACATGGTGGAGCAAGGCCTACCCCTAGATTCCACCAGGCACAGCTCTGTGATGTTGTGACGTGTTTTGGTCTGTTTACACGTCTTCATATCCCAACAGGAATGTTTCAGTGTTTTGCCCACTCACCCAGACTCAGCTCAGATCTGGTCATTTTTTCTTGTTTTTTTTTCTTGGTCACGTCACGATGCATTACATCCTTAATATAGAAAAAAAACCAAGAAATATATATATATTTCTTGGTTGGTATATATATATATATATATATATATATATATATATTAGGGATGTAATGCATCGTGACGTGATTAAAAATCGGTACAAGTGTGTGATGATTCACACCGGTTGACAGACAAAATGAATCGCGAATGAGAGAAGTAGGATATGTTTTTCTTCTTTTTTTTGTAGAAATAGGTTACATTATTTTAAAAAAAGTCACTGGTTGGTGATTCATTTGTTCAATGTCAGATGTCAAGTCATGTGACTTAAGTCACTACGTAGGTACGGGGCACAGAACGAGGGAAGACATGGCGACGGGAGGCAACAACTTTGAAACAGAGGATGCACCGAGCGGTTTTAAATCACCTGTGTGGCGGCATTTTGGATTCCCTGTATACACAAATACAACTGGTGAGAAATGGACAGACAAAACCAAAACATTATGTAAATACTGCAAGAGACACAACAACACGAGCAACACGCAGCAGCATATTAGCCGCCACCACAGTGAGAAGCAAAGTAACGTTACGCCACCTCATGAGCAAAAATTGCTGAAGGGGCAAACCACCTTGACGAGAGGCTTTGCATCTCCTCTCCCCCATACATGGAATTTGTTGTTTAAGATGACCATGTAAGTTGCACTTTTTAAAACCTAGCACCTCTAAGATTTTTTTCATTTTTTGCTTCAGATACATTCACTATCATAATGTGTGTCCTGTTTAATTTTAATGTCATTCATACAGGCTCATACATGTCATTGAAGGTTAGAGAAAGATAATAAATACAGAAAGTTACTTTAAATCACTTCAAGCATGAGACTTGATTAACACTTAACTGACACCACAATCTAACCATGACTTAAACATAACCAGAACAAACATTAATCATACTTTTGTTTCTTTTTTGTTTCTTTTGCTGCTAAGTCCAATTCTGGCATATTGTCAAAATGGAGAAGCTTTGAGTTGTCAAGATATCTGCATGCCAATTCAATCTGTCTCCTGTTATCATCAGTCTCACGCTGCCATTTGCTCACACAAGCATGTTTGGAGGTCACAGGTTAACCTGGATCACTTTTTACCCAGACAAAGATGATTTGCAGTGGAGTCCATGTAGGTGAAGAGTTTTATTCCAAAATTAAAATCAGATACTCTACACACTGCTTTTCTTGCTGCTTGCCTTAAAACTTTCAAATTCTTTCTAGAAAAACCTTTAATAAGTTGTTTCAACAAGTAAAGAAACAGTTTTTTGAAATGAAGACATTTTTGTATTGTCTGGTAATGCATCAGAATCGAGCTTATGGCTCACACTGGACCCGCCGCTGGAAAAACAAAAACAAGTTCTGGAGTCTGTGCTGAAATAAAGACTTGTTGGCCCGTCTGAGCGAGATCGGGCAGCAGTCCATCTCTGATGAGTCAGTGACCTGCAGGCCAAGCAGGAGGTGTCTACATCCATGAGTGTGTGTGTGTATTTGTTAAAAATACCAGCAGACCCTTGGAGCCTCTGTGCCGGCCATCGCTGACGCCACCCTGACATCGATTTCAAGGTGGTGCTCTGAGAACCGCAGTGACGCCCACTCTGGAGGGCTGTACCTGGCACACATCACTCTGCACCTCTCTCTCTCTTTCTCTCTTTCTCTTTCTCTCTCACACACACGCATGCACACACACACACAATGGTCCTAAGTCCTAACGTCGCTACAATAAGAATGGCTGTCTTCATTTAATTAGTGTGTGTTATTTCTTGGCACTTCATGAACTTGCTGCTCAGTACGTTGAATAAATGTATCAGATTGGTGTCAAACCCAACAGTAGCTGTGGTGGAGATATTTCACGACACCCTCTCTGTGACCTCCTGTTGAAAGGTGAAGCTATCCAAGTGGATCAGCGTGCATTGTTACTCTGTATGCGGGGGCGTGTCAGCAAACATGATCTAAGAGACGACTACAGAGGGTAAACTAACAAACCAACCACCCACACAACACAAAAATATACATGTAAAAGGCTAGAGACAACAGGTTAGCTACTGGCTACTCAGCATTATCAGTGTATTTGGATAATCCATTAGATTCAAAGTGTTTAGTTAGTATGTTCCTTCATTAACATGAAAACACATACTGCAGTTTATTTTCACTGAGCCCTGCTGCCACAAACACTCACTATAGCACCAAAGAGGGAAACGAATGCTCCATTTAATCCTGTTTGAGCAAAGTTTGAGTAACATCTCAGGCTTAGTAAAACCACTGGACTGTTGGAGGTCAGAGAACAGTAAAGTGTTCTTCTCTCTAAACCCCCAACTCTATTGTTTCGCTCATCTTTTCTCCTCTGATGTCCTTTAAAATCCTTAGTAAATGTTCTAAATTTGTCTGAATAAATATTATTTAGGATTCCTGCGACAGTCGTCCATCTCACTGTGGTTACTTGACTCAGTAGAAGTCTCTGACACTGTCCAGTGTCCTCATCAGTTCTCAGTTCTCAGTCTCTGCCTCTCCTGTCTGTCTCTCCATATATCTGCCCCTTTCACCAAGAATAATCCTCAAACCTTCCATTCCTCAACCCTCCCCTCTCACTCCTTTTTTTATTACTCTCTCTGTTCATAGATCTCCTCCTCCTCTCATCAACTCTTCTTTTCACCTATTGCATTCCACCCCCCCTCTGTAAACTCAACTAACCCCCCACCCACACACCCCACCCCCTTCATCTGCCCTTCGTCCCTCATCTCAGGGTGATGGAGAGAGGAGAGAGAAAGGAGGGAGGGGGTTGGGGAAGGGAGTTGGGAGGGCCTGTGGGGGGGTTGAGTAAGCCTGGACTTGACCCCTGCTTTCTGGGCTCCGAGTAGTCTCCTCTCCACCCTGGGCCAATGACTGATGGAGAGACAGCTAGGCACACACACACACACATACACACACACACACCCACACATACACATTCAAGCATGCAGAGACACCCTCCATTACACACACACACACACACACACACACACACACACACACACACATACAATCAGTGACCTCTTTTTACTATGCTACACTCCCACATGTAAAATACAGATAGCACCCATCCTTGTATTAAGTCTACAACACACAAACACACACACAGATTTTCAGTCTTGAGAGTCATGAGATGGATGTCTGTTTGGGTGCCTGCTAACAAATTCATCTGTCTTTACATCACTTTGCATCCACACGTTTGTACAGTGTGTACATGTGAATCTGACTCATGACTAGATGTTCATACACAGTGAAACACTAACTAACCAACCAATTAGGTTTAATTAGGTTATCTAGTTATCATGTTCAGAGCTGATAATCATGAGTTCAGATGACTAAACTAAAAACTGACCATTCATTAAATCATGTTAAAATGGAAATAACAGGAACAAGCTGATCACAACAATGACGCATCATCACCATTTAAAGGTCCAGATTTAGATTTAGGGGGTCAGTTAGTGTATAATCACATGAAAATGACACTTGGTCCACCATGCTGAATCTCTTTGTTTCACTGAACACAGCTCTTAATGGGGACTAGCACACTTCACTCCTTTCATGGCCATGCTAGGACAAAGATAATGAGGTGAGAGGATCGCAATTGTCACCACTAGATGCCATGAAATCCTACGAACTGCTCATTGATATAACTTATATCATATATATCATTGATCATCATATATCATTGATATAACTTTTAGGGAAGTGTTAACCAGATTTCACCTTTTGGTAAAACAAACAAATCTAGTCTGTTCGTCTGATGAAACTGTGTGTATCTGTATGCCTCCAAGTATTTATTTTTTTCATTTTTTGTTGGCTTTAATAAAGAAGAATGGCAATTTCATTCAAATTTGAAAACAATATTAGACAAGGACTGTTAATCACAAATAATAACAACCAGGTTCTTCCAAGAACAAAATATTTTCGCCTTCAAAAAAACGTGATAATATGATAATCATCATCTCATCACCAGTACAATGCTTGTCCATCTGCCATCTGTCAATGCTTGGTTGTCTGTCAACATTATAGTTTCAAACACACTTCAATATAAAAACAGGAAATCAATTTTTCCATTTTAAAAAAATGAAATTTTCACCTGTATTTTCCTGTTTTGTCTTTCAGATTCAATAACTAACTGAACAGACACACGGACCCATCAGCGTGTTGGAAAGTTTCTGTTCACTTCTCTGGCCAATGCTTGGTACATTGAAGCTATCACCCCAGGTTTAGAGTGGTGAGATGAGCTACAGTTTGGCTCAGCTGCTTTCAACAACCTTAAACCCCCATGTTAATAAAGAGACAGAGAGGACAGAGTGGTAAACATTAAGACAACACCACTCCTGTCGTTTTTATACATAAAATATCCTATTCACCTCAGAGCACTGGATGAGGACTCACAGCGGAGGACATGAATCTCACTCACAGGCACTTTCACTGTGTATCCTACAGAGCAGCTTGTACCAGCTGACAATAAATATTACATCAGTGTATATCGTATACACACAGTCTTAAGCTGGCGATGGATGCTGGTACCAAATGCTTTTGTTATTACTGTTAGGGGCTGGTTTGTGCAATGGAGTGCGATGGAGTGCTATGGGGTGCTGCAGAGCTATGGTTGTAGGTGTGAGGCAGATGTTTCTGGGGGAGATAAATCAGCTGTGTGGGACTGAGTGGAGACTAAAGTAGTCACATGATCATTCATGTGGATAACAACATACAGTATGAGAGCATGAATATGCTGTAAGTAAACAATGGAGGAAGGTTTTAGATTTCCCCCACCCCTCACCCTCTTTCCTTGCCCCTTCCTGTAACCTTTTTTTTTTCAAGGAAACAATCAAACTCACGGTCACGGAAGTCATCGTTCTCGGGTGTCTCCGTGTAATCCATCACCCGTTGTTTTCTGTCTTATTTTGGGCCTCGCTCGGCCTCTCTCCGGTTGTTGTCTTCTGTGTTTTTCTTCCTAAAAATGGAAGAATAAGTCTGTGAATAGACGCAGCCTGGCTCAAGAGCTAATAATATCAGCAGATTGTGTGATTCATGGTCTTTGCTCAGGGAAAATAAATACATGTGCGTGTCTGTCTGTGCTGTAAGAGTCTTTTCTTTCGCCACAGAAATATTCAAGGAACACGGTCATCTGACACACCATGAAACATTTACCAGTATGTAAGCTCGCTCTCTTTCTGGGTCTATGCAGTATTAGTGTTGTACAGGGTGAGTATTGTTGACTCAAGATAAAAGTATGAATGAAGCATGTATAGCTAAAATGGGTTCACTGTGGCCCTCAAATAACCTGCTGCTCTTGTATTAGCTTGTCTGGGTTGGGCTATTGAGTTATGTAGGTTGGGCCAGACTGTATATTTAGTGTTTGGCTTTCCTTACAATTGACCTTATGGACCTTTGTATTAGTTATCCACTTCAATAAAAGAGTTCCTAGTTCTGGTCTATATTTACGTGTTCTTTTGAGGAATTTGCCCTTACAAACACATGCATACATGTATGTATCATGTGTCATTTAACCATATGGTCTTCTGTTAGACCGTGGACATGAACAAACTGAATGAGAAGAACAGAGTTTCTTTCAAAAAGTCACTTCATTCAAGATCAATATTAGATCTTATTTTGGTATTTCTGTTCTGGAAGCTCTTTGCCACACGACATGCATTTAGATTAACCAGATAACTCAGAGAAAGCAGAAGCCTGTATCATGAGGTGAACATAAGTGTGTTTCCAGTGTGTCTTTAGGCTTTTCCTGTAACATTCACCTCAGCGTTTACGTAGTAGTTCAGTATTTAATTTTTGGATCACTGAGCTGGATGAAGTTGCAAAGGTAGAGTCGATGTTATTGCTAATAGCTTATAGCTATATGCTATAGCTAATTTCCCCATACATGACAACTATACAGGGGGAGATTTTTTTTAAACTCACCCTTTCAAACGAAAATATGGCATAAAGTTATGCATAATTAATATAAATAATAATTGACAGGTAAGTACCGTTACATATGGCTTATTAGTGCATCCAGTCATTCAGCCTGCTTCAGATCCGCTGATGAGCCACGTCTTTGCCAATATTTAGACTGGAAGTTGGAAGAAGTGGTGCATCCAACATGGTAGCGGCGTCATGGTGTCACTGCTCTGCTCATTCTTTATACTTTCATTAGTGTGGACACGAGTCTTTGTTTGTTCCAACTTATTTAGACTTAGGCTACTACTTTAGGCTACTTTGAGCTAGGCTGACTTTCAATTGAATTATTTTAATGTTGAGTATATATCACTGCATGAAAAGGTCTCCCTTTTCATTCATCTGCTCTGCTATTTTTTTTTTACCACATGTAAAGTCTACATGTGACATTTAAGAAATCAGTGTAGAAAGCTGTCTGTAATATGGTTACTTACATGCATAAAAACACAGTGAGTGTTCATTGAGCCCAAATTAAATTCCTGGAGTGTGTCAGTTTAGGTTAGTGTAAGGTGAATGAGTGGGAGAGACAGACAGGTGAGGAATGAGGAGCATGCTGAAGAACAATGCTCAGCTCAGTTTAGAGGGGAGCAGAACAATGGTGACAAATCAGACACCTCCAAAGCAGATGGGAGCGACAGTACATGGCAGCCAGTGCGCCAACACCCACAGATCCCAAAGAGAGTTACATTGTTGTCATCCTTCAAAACTTTATAACACCTCTAAACTTTATAACCAACAAATTATGACACAGATATCTACTGTAAATAGCTGATGCCTACTTTTCATTTTTCTTGTACTTGTCATCAATTCTTTTATTCTAATATCAGTTTTAGTGTAACTTTATTGAGTTTTAACATTTTAATACAATTAACAAAACATACAGTAGTCAAACTATAAAAGAATCTGCTCCCCTGTCCCCAAGGAAAATAAATAGTTAATGAAAAAGACAGAACTAAAACCAAAACAAAACTGTGTAATGACATTACATAATCATACACAGCTTAGCATCACATGGTCAAGGTATCAACAGTTAGGGACATGTCACCTTCAAGTTTCCAAAGTTTCCTCAACTTCACAGCTTCCCAAGAATGCAAGAAAGGGATTCCAGACCTCATTGAATTTGGCTGATTTCTTTTCATTGTGTGTGTTTAACTTTTCAAGGACAAGGCATGCTGATAGTTCTTCCAGCCAGCGACCAATAGAAGGTCTTTTGACGTCCTTCCAAATAAGGCCAATCAAATCAAGTGTCTCGTAAGTGTCTTGTAACATTTTCCTCTCTTTGCTGTTTAGCATACACGCCTTAGGATACACATTAAGAATACAAAGTGTAGGCAACCAGGTACTGGATTCAAGGTCATTTGAACCTTTATAACTTCATTCCAGAACTTTGATATTTCAGGACAGTCCCAAAGGAAGTGAAATAAGGTGCCCCATTGGTGCTATATTGCATTTAACACATGAATATTTGGATTCATCTTATCTCATAATCCAATTGTATTGAGTCAGTTTGAGGAGGGTATTAATTGTTAGGAGTTGAGCCCTCAAGCACACCTTTCTCCAGTCCCCCTCTTTTAGCAAGTCATTTACCCATCCCCATACCCCATTTACCCACAGAGTTTTCTTTATGATTTTTCATTCAGTATCATTTCAGTATATTATAGAGTAAGGATACATGACCTTTGCCACTACTACTATTCACTGGTAGGTTTTCCAATGTGGTCAAAGGGGGGTTGTATATAGGAGTGCATCTGTACATAAACAAAACTCCTTAACTGTAAATACTTCAAGAACTGTGTCCGAGGTATATCATATTCATTTCCGTTATTCTCCTTATATAGATCCCTAACCTAACAGCCCACATTTTAAAGACCTAAAGTCTTTTTTGCCAGGAGAAAAGCTATTGTTTCCCCATATTGGCGAAAAGCCTGAAAACAAAGTAGATTCACCAAGAAATGACTGTACATTGTGCCAGACATTAACTGTGTAGGTAAAGAAGTGATAGTCTCAACCTTGACCTTCTGTTATTCCAAATAAACTTTGTAAACAGTTTCTTCATTTTTGAAAAGAAGAACTGTGGTGGTGGTAGTAAAGGGATAGACTGAAATAGATATAAAAACTTTGGCATTATATTCATCTTGATTACATTTCTAAAAGGGAGATTGGCATTGATGACCAACTATTCATGGACCGTAGAAATCATATGTTCATAGTAACAGGATATAGCATAACCTCTTCTTAAATGTGTAGAAGTATAGGTTGGTGTTTAGGACCTGCGGAATGAGATGGAGATGTGTGTGTGCGTGTTCCTGTGTGTGTGTGTTTTCGCCCGTCCCCCCAGGTAAGATGTACTTTGGTTTATGGAGCCCTTGTTGTATTACAACCTTTGCCCTGCGTGTTCTGTGAACTTTAGACTGCTGATGACGTGTTCTTCCATGCATTATTATCTTCATTCAACCTTCTACATAGTTGTAGTTATCCATTCATATTAGCATGTTAAAATCAGCTCAGTTTGGAGTTGCGAGCCCTAATGACCCCTCCATTTAAAATAATGAGTTAATATTCAGTCATGAATGTTGCATGTTGGTGTTTCATAGAAACAGATGTGCCTTAGCAAACCAGCTAATCAGTGAACAGAATAAATCACAACAGAATGGGCTTCCTGAAGTGAAACTAATCACTGACACACAGCTAGCCTCCACACAGTGTGTGTGTTGTATTATACACAGCTGAAGCAGATGACAGTTTGCAACAATGATGCTTGACAAATATCTTGTGAATGTACAGACAGTATGTTTACTGCACTATGGAAGTCTGTTTCTACCACTCTTTATAAATGTTTCACTTTGTATACTTACAATAATAACCTGGATTCCTCCACAAACACACACAGATAATATAATAAGAAAACTTTCAAAACAATGAATGAAATGAAATTTTAAGTGAGCTCATTAGACCGCCATTTTTCATGAGCAAGTCACATTAGTGCCCAAATGAATGATGAGGTTGCTCCATGTTGTGTAAATGGGAAAATATTTTGTCATATCAACTGGAGGAACAGGAGGAAGCTGAACTACATTTTCATTACTGTCCCTGATGCTGGCCAGGGTGTGGTGGAGCAGTGGGAGTAAGTTGATGATAGATGAGCATTAATAAATGGTTCTGGTTAGATGACATCTTTGCATAATCACTGTAGAGATGGATACCAGGTAATGGCCCCGTTGTTAAGTATCACTGGGCTAGAGGTGTTACCTTCCAAGTGTTGCAGCCATTATATAAACATATGTGTGATACTGCCTTTATATTACTTAGCAACAGTTTTCTAAATCTGATTAATTTATTCTTTAATAATAACAAATAACACCCACTTAAATAATAACACACACACACACACACACACACACACACACACACACACGCACACACACACACACACACACAGTTCTGTTCCTGTCACACAGAGTGAAGAATAGGACCTGCAGGACAAATCACTGAGCAGACAGCTGGCGGAAGTTTTGATTTAAAGGCTGAAAATTAGTTGAATAAATGTGTGTGACTCTCCAACATCATATTCACTCCCTTGCAGTCTCTCTCCCTCTCTTTCTCTCTCTCACACACAAAAGGCAGTAACTCTACAAGGACCACAGTATACAGAAGAGAATATCCTGTTTAATTGAATGGAACAGTCAAGGAGCAGAGCTCTGGGAAAGACTGTCTGCAGCTGAAGACAAAGAAGAAAAAAGCCATTTCTCACTATCGGTTGCTCATATTATTGCTGGACTGTGGCCCTTTCCCCCACGTCTGTCCAGAAATTGAGCTATAACACTGCACGATACACATACACTAACACATTTGCCTGTCACAGAGCCGTCCAGGAAGACAGAATGCTGCGCAGAACATGAAGGAAGGGGAAATGTAGGGCCCTTAGGAGCTGAATCTCTCTTTCTCTCACAAAAACACACACACATGGTGAAGGAGAAACCTCTCTCTTGAAGGACGGTCAGGGTCCACAGAGCTCTGACAAACCAAACTCAAAAACTGTAACAGAGGAGTCTTCGTGGCCTTGACACAGGTCTGACACCAGCCATGATGCTCAGGTCTAAATCAAATCCAAGGTTTCTTTATCAGCACTGACTGTCATTTAAAATTAATGTATAAGCCTGCTTAACCTAACAATAGTAAATTACATGTGTGTATGGCAGGAAAAGCAAAGTTGGGCAGAGATACTGTACTGCAGAGGGGCAGAGTGTGAATTCACGGCTACAGTGGTGCACGGCTGGCTGTCTGTCAGGCTGACAGAGCAGCAGGGTGCAGACAGTCATGACTGAAGATTTGACTGCACCTCAACTAGTTACGAACAACCAGTTCATTCACAGAGACACATGTGACAATGTCAGTGAGAATGAGCTGTAGGTTAAGGATTAGTTCAGCTTTTAATCATAGTACCCTTTCACATACAGAAATTTGCCTTGTTTTATGAGCACATAGCAATTAATATAGTATGAGAAAAATATAAAGGAGAAAAAATAATTGAAAATAACATGAAAAAGTCAATAAAAAAACGTACAGACATATGTACAATATGCTAGCTGGACAGTTGTGCAGGAATGTGCAAAGTTCACTTCACCACCTCCATGAGGAAAAACTCCCGACAAGATCATTTAGACTATGGTTGATTTCTGTAATATGGATTTTTCTGATTGGTTTCATAGAGTTGTCTTAATTTAAGGGAACTGGTCAGTAAATATACAAAAGAAACTTTGGTTTGTAGGAAAGTGTTAGGAAAGTTCTGAGGCTCAAGTGTTTCTCTCCTGCAGGAACCTGTGCTGAATCATCATGATTATGAGAACATAATAGACTTCTTATAATCTTGATGTTCATGTTGTCATAGCAGCTGAACTAGTTTACCCCTGGAGTGTCTACAGAATATTATAAACAGAAAAGGTTTGGTATCACTGTTCTGTGAAAACCATTTACCTCCCAAACAGTCAGTTTTCATGAGCTAATACACAATATCAAATATTTTGGAAGCCTCTAGACACACCAGGGACACATATAAGATATAAATATATGCAATGGGAAGAGCACAATATAATCTGTATAATATGTGACCTTGGTGGGAGGGGTGAGTAAAATAAAAAGGGCAGCACATGTGGAAAGGCGTGATGACAATGACTCGACAATGAGTGAAATGTTTCCACACACACTTTGAAATTAAAATAAAGATTTCATACACTGAGCCACTGACTGCCGACTGGCTCTTGTGATTTAGCATAGTTGATTTGGAGCTAAGTTGAGCTACTAACAGCTTCAAGTTTATTCAAGTTTCAAACATCAAAAACCAATCAAGTGATTGGTTGTCTTCAGGTTGTCTCTCCCAGTCTCTACCAGCTTAACTGGTAATTTACCTTTTCCACCATCTTGCTTTAGCACATTAACATGTTAATTAGTAAATACAATACTAATACAATTTTGACCTGCTGATGATGCTGGTTGAAAAGTTAAGGCAACTGACCAATGCCTGTATGCTGATGAAGTCCATGAGATGCAGATGAAATCCAATTAGAGAACCTTGAGTTGAGTTTGAGGTCACAAATACACCTTGGGGCCCAGCATGTCGTCATGAGTTCTAAAAGCGTTTTTAAACAGATAAACTGTATGAACAAATTTTCAGTGTTTTATGACACACTGTATGGATTTGTTTGGCTGGATTCATGCCTCAATAATTTGATTACAACTATACTGCGTTACAGATGTTTCATAGGAGAAGTTATAAATGTTGCATTATATTTTGTTATAAAGCATTTGTGCAGTGCATTGCTTCTCAAAGTGGTAGTGGAGTGTCTGCTGCATCGATTATAACTCTAAACTAAATATCCACAACTATGGAAATGCACCAATAAATAGCTAAAACACACCTTTAACTGTATTTATTTATTTCTCATTTTTAAAGAAATCAGAAATAAATACATTTTTAAAAATATTCCCAAATGGAAGCATTCATTTATTTCAAATAGGTTGAAACTGAAGCAGATGAGTTCCTTTTCACCAACATTTCTCAGCTTCACTTCAAATGTTCTCTTTCAGTATATACTCCCAGTATATAGGTGTGTGTTGAAACATTTTATTCAGCACTTTCTGCTCCCATCTCAACCTGCCACTGTTCATTTCTTGCACCCACTATATTTTTCCTCCCTGCCAGACTGAAAATTCATGTGTCTGTGTGTTCACATCGCACCGCAGCAGGCCTCTCCCAGCAACAGATAAGGCAGTAGCATCTTGGCCAACAGTCATAAAGCTGGGCATGTGTTGTTGGTGCACCGGTGCCTGGATGTCGCCGTGGCGGCAGTAAAGCAGCAGCCTTGTTGCTGACAGGCCTGTATTTTCCTCGACAGTGCGGCCAACTCGGACATGCTCGTCATAAAGCAGAGTTGGAACACAACCTTTGGTCGACACTGTCAGCTTAAGCAACTGACAGGGGAACACACCCTCCTTGTACACACACACATACACACACATATAAATGACTGTGTGCATTGGAGCTTAAAATCAGCGTGGGCAAATATATCTTTGCAAATGCACAAACATCTTTTGAGAAATGTCGCACAGACAACGCAGAGCAGGGATCTGGATCAGAAAACACAAAATCTAACAGATGATCCATCAGTGATCAGCTGAAGGGATTTTACTGTGTAATAGAGCACAGGATGCTTTTTTTTTTTTTAAATTTAGAATCCTTTGTTCCATTATATTTATTTCTTCAGCAGTGCAGTGTGTACATGGAAGACAACAAGATGAATGTGTTTGTAAAAACTCAACAGTCATAAATAGATGCAATACTGAAATAGAGAACAAGCATTAACCTCAACCACTGCTCACCACAGTTGCATTTAAGTGTGTTAAAACTAGTAAACTAAAATAAAATAAAAATTAGGTGAAAAATAGTTCCAAGCTAAAAGTAAGAGATGAATGGTGGTCCAATCCTCAGCCACGCTGAGAGGTAGCAGGCAAGAGTGTGAAACACGTTAACCTGAACCGTCACGCCAAAGGGTCCAACTGGATGCACCAACCCCAGTCCTAGTGGATGACTTTCCAGAGTGTGGACATTGCAGAGAGGTCAGAGGTCATTCATTCAAACTTTTTTAATAAGATGCACTGCCATTTTTGATTTATTCAATGGACGAAGAAAGAAGTAAAATAGAGATTGTAAACTGTAGTACTGATTGTTTTTTGGGGGGCATTTTTTTTTTTACCTTTATTTGATTGGACAGTCAAAGACAGACAGGAAAGCAGGAAGTGAGAAGTAAAAGATGCAGCAAAGGACTCAGCTATACGTACGTGGGACACATGCTCTACCTGTTGAGATACCAGGACACCCCCGAGACATATTGTTGACATTTCTCTCATGTTATAGATTTATCATCTGTTTTGTAAACGGATTAATAATTTGTGACATTTTCAGGATCTTTACACAAATAGCAAAGGAACAATTCAGAGGATCTGGTATTTATGGTATAATGCCTGCTATATGTTGAAGTAAAATGAGTTTAACACCTCTGGTCTAGTACAAATACACACCATCCTAAACAGCAGCAATATAGTTCTTTTTTACAGTGTTATTAACATTAAGTTAAGAAGACATTTGGGTGGTGCTGATGGAGGGTTACAACACATCTGGCTGTGGAGGAATGTCAGACAAACTGTACGTCTGCCATGACATGAAAATGTGTCCCTGAACAGGAAAAATGAGATCATCATCTCAAGTGCATCGCAGATATTTGTGAGATTCACTCAGAAACCAAATAAACAGTCAAAAGAATGAAACGTGAATCAGTTTATTAACCCTGACAGATTTCAAAGAGCATTGAAAAAGAGAGGAAACAGAGAGAAAGTTCTTTCAGCATCAGAACAATAGAATCCCTTACATATTGACAAAATACAGACAAAAAATAAATTTAGATTATTATGTTTAGAATAATTTCACACTCTTTTTGTTTTTGAAATGAAATTGAGTCATTGCACTTTCATTAAGGTCAAATATTGAAAATGATAAACTTCTGATATGTACTCATGATGTCAGAATTAAAACAACTGGTCCTGATTTTCAAATGAATTGTACAGCACACAGTTTATATCTGCTGTATCTTGTTAAAACAAATCATTCATATAATCTGAATGTTGTCGCTTAGACACACCACAGCACAGCAGTGAGCAGTGAGCTGTAACTGCTTTTAGTGTCCACCATGACTTTTAACTGTCCTTATCTCAACATAAATAATGTGCCTATAAAAGTTAATCATCTACGCGATGGTAATGAGACATGTTCAACAGCCATAAAAAAGTTTTTTTTTGTCCATTTTCTCTCTGAGATGACAACAATACGTTGAAAGTGTGTTCTTGAAAACACCACAGAAGGCAGTGAGGATGATATCGACGCACACCAGTGGCAGAAATAAAATGATAATGAAACTAATCAGCTATAAAAAGAGGGTTATTATATCCATATCTTTTTACATTCCACTTGATTGTCTTTGCATTGTTGTATTTAGGTAGCTCTTGTTGTTCCGCTGTGGTTTGTTGGATGTGAGCTCAGGAGAGCCAGTGTCAGTGTGTTGTCCTGGTTCAGGCGTGTTCTTTACTCTGGCTATCGATGTTCTGTGGATTATTGCCATCCTTTTGTAAAACTGCAGTCCGCGTACCTTGTGTCCTTGTCAAGATAAAGTATGGTCTGGCAAGCTTATTTGAGTCAGTTACAAATGCTGCAAACGCCCCAGTTCAGTGCTTATGCAGTGTTACTCCACAGATCCAGAAACGTAGGGAGGAGAGATGGTCTCCATGATGGCGCCAAAGCGAGCTGTGTGGTGTCAGTGTGGCAGTTCACGCTGGTCGAGGCTGCTCATGCTTGAGAAAGAGCACACCACGAGTTCTGTGACGGCATGGAGGTCGGAGTAAAGGGATAATCCTCATATTTAATGTCCACATGTCCTGATGCTATGCTATCTAACTGAGATGCTGTCTGCAAGGAGAAAAGAGACATACAAGTTACACATAAAAGTCTAATTACTCATTAGATGTACTACTACTCTGACGCCATCTTGACAGTGCTGGCTTTTGAGAGAACAGAGAGCTGGAAAGTCAAAAATGGAGGACGCTATTGTAGCTTATTAGGAGCTGAAGGTACAAAAATGTCTTTCGAAGAAACTGTAAATTCCTATGAGACAGGAAGCAGTTCTGTGTCCTCATTTTTATGTGTTTCCTGTAAAAACTGTCTGATAGTGAGGGACTTCATGATGGGCATTTACAGTGGCAGATAACGAGTTAATAACACATTACACCCACCGCTGCTATGCATTGCAACTAGTGCTATGAGCTGTGTCAGCGTCTACCTTCTTGTGAACATGGCCGGACCTGGGATCAAACACAATCCAATATGGCTGCTGAGCCCATTTGTGTTGCCTGGTAACAGTAGATTCACTTAGCAACAGTAGCTCTCCAACTACAGTAGTTCACTGACTGGCACTACTAGTTAATAGTAGTAAGCTTCTAGTACCAAATGTTTTGCCAAGACACTTAAATGAATTTCTGTCACTCTCTGGTGTGACTAAGGCGTGTGCAAGATAGATTTTGGATGGATGACACAGCGAAGTGTTTGTTTCCCACTTAGGACATACTATAGAGAAAATATCTGCATTTGTATGGAGAAGAGGTTTACCTGAGTGGCAGATGTGACTGTCTGTCCAGCATACGGTGAAGGAGCCATGTTGGGTTCACTCTTAATGGTGGAGGCATGCTCTGAGACTGAGAGGGAGGTTGGGGAGCTGGTGTCAGAGGTGGTGGACCCTAAAGAATCCACAGGACAGTCAAATTAGTTATCAGACTAAAAAAGAACTACTAACTACTGATCCTGATTTACGAACACTTAAATTGTTTTTAAAAAATATTCTATTTTATTCAATCAGTCAAATTAAATTATGATCCTGATCATCCATCTCCTTCACTTCCTCATCATGTTTTTCCTACCTGTGGATGTTTTATTCTTCGGCATCTTAGGTTTGCGCTTCCTCGTCTGAATGCTCTCTTTCTTCATGGCCAGAGGTCTGGGCACCTGGAGGGAGTAGAGTAACACACATTAGTTGAGTGTACCTCCCAGCTCCTGATACACCAGAGGCCACAGAGTCATGACAACCCACACAGGCTCCCTTCCCACACAGCTGCTCTGATAACAATGACCACAATGCCCTTGGAGAGATTTTCCACTGTGCAAATAATGAACTTCTCCCTACTGTAGGAGCTGTTACACACAGGTTACAGGACTTAGGGTGAATAGTACACATTATAGGCCAAATAAATCAATAGAAAGGTTCAGAATGAGTCGGGATTTAAGTAAGTGTACCCTGTGACCTACCCCATGCAGCTTCATGTAAAGGCCACAGGCATTACACACAGGCTCTCCCTCGGCGTTGCGTCTCCACAGGGTGGTGGTGCTGGTGTGGCAGTTAGTGCAGCAAAGGCCGGCCCGGCGAGATGTGGTCTGCTGCAAGTGAAGAGGGGAGAAAAAAGACAGAGTGAGAAACAGTTGTTAACTTTTAGAATGAACTGCAAGATGCCAGCATGTGGTGATGTAGAAACTGTGATAATCACCTTCAAAAACAACATAAACATAATCTTTTCTTTCTCACACCATGATCTGACTATTAGCTTGGTTCAGCCAAAAGTGCCAAACAGCAGCACATGGTCACGTTGTTGTGGAGAGCCTTGTCTAAAAATGGCCGCAACCAAGGGCAAGGTCACGGCAGGACAAATAACAAACAGAGAACACAGCCCAGAGGTGGAACGAGACTGTTGGGCAATTCACAGCCACAGCTGCTCTGAAGACACAAGTTCCTGGGAAATACACAAGCCTTGACACCTGCTGCTTCCACTGACCACAAGTCACAAATTAACCTCAGTGGTAGCATACATTATATCAGAGAAAAACAATGGACTGGAGTTTGCATTGTTAATTTATATAATAATGGTTGCTATTTGACTTATACAGTTGTATGTTATTTGATATGCAGTAAAAATTCAGATATTTTACTTGAGGCCAAATGTACCACAAAGTAAGCATACTGCATTACAAATAAAAGCCCTGCATTCAAAATGTAAAATTAAAATAAAGAAGTATTGCTGTTAACATGAACTTGTTAGTAAAATATTGTAGTATTAGTGTGTATTATTACTGATGCATCACCACTTTTTTGCCTTTTGAGGAAAAAAAGACTATAAATGTGAAAAGAAAACCTGCAGTGGCGTTTCTGGGTTATTTTGTGAAAGTCTAAATATGTCATTTTTGAGTTTTGACTTGAGATTTTAGTGCTGGTGTTATTGTTGGGTTTGATCTATAACATTCATTATGAAGGATGTTCTTGATTTACAGACTTAAAACAAAACCACAAACTAAACCTGGACAATATTAAATATCTGAATCAGAAAAGGCTTGTTGGTGCATGACAACATTCTCTAAATATAAACAATTAAAAATTAAAAAATATAACAATCTATCAGGAGAGAGAGCTGACTGACAGTCCAATAAAAAAATAAGTACATTTTAAAAAATGCAGAAAGTCAAAGTATCACAAAGTGAGCAGCATGACTACAGTGGAGATGATTTTATTAAAAAGTCCATTCATTGATCACCCTTCTGCTTCAGTGTCTGTGTCTGCAGAGACAGAGAGATTTGCTGCATGTCTCTGTTTTATGTTTGAAAACATTCCTTTGGATTCTACGTCTCTTTTTTCCTCAGCATTTTCTATAAATACTATAGTAATAAAGCACCTGAAAATCACCATCTGTAATTCACATCCACATAAAGATACATGATATGTCCTTATTTGTCTGTTCTTCTGACGTCAGGAGGTGAAAGAAACAGCAATGATAATAATAATGATGCTTATAAAGTACAGAATCCAAATGTGATGAAGAAATATTATATTATTGCATTACTGATTTAACGTGTAAACAGTATTTTAATGTTGTTGAAATGTGGCTTAATTGAAACATTAAAATTAGAATTTAAATGACAACAATGTGTCATGTTTCATGAACTATTGACATATTTCGAATGAAAAATTTAAATCTGTAAAATAAAACAAAATCTAAATATCCAAGGAAAGCACTTACTTATCGCCTCTCTCAGACCATTCCCGCTCTCTTTAACGAGTCAATGTGTGTGTGCGTGCGTGTGTGTCTTACCAGCCGTTTCTGTGGCTTGATGAGCGGCCTGTTGATGCCGTTCATCTTGTGGTAGAGGCCGCACGCGTTGCACAGGTAGTGTCCGGTGCCGTCCCTGCGCCACAGCGGCGTGGACACGGAGCCGCAGTTGACGCACTCTCTGCCCTCCGTGGACATTTCGTCCACCAGGTCTGAGAAATAGAGAGAAGGAATTTAATCACCCTTCGATCAGTCACTGAGACTGTCAAATTCACGGAGAGCCTAGTGTACCAGTAATCGCACTTTATTTATTCATCTGTGATTTATTATAATAGACACAGAATGATTTTTTTATTATTCTCACTTCAGATTCAATATTCTAAGACAGTTTAATGTCTGACACTGAATCTAAGCCACAATCTTCTATCATCAATCATCAACAATTATTAATCTCTTATTGATGTTGTGATATTTTGTATATTTTGTCCACAGTGTTCTGACGTCATCGAATCGCGTTTTTTTTTTTTTTCATCTCTCCATTTAGAACGTTTCTGCTTCTCTTAACAGAAGATGTACAATCCTGATCTGGGATAAACAGCATTCCTGTTTACGAGCTTTTCTTCTGAACTTTCAAACTAACGGGGAGTGGGTGAAGTGGAAGGGGTGGGGGTGTGGTGGTGGTGGTGGGGGAGGCTGTTCTGGTCACAGGCCAATGCATGATGAATAGCTGGAGGAGGAATTTAAACTGTGACGCAGAGAGATCAAACCCTCCTCTGAATCAATAGGCGGGCAGACTGATGGAGGAGTCTGTTTGAGGTGACGCAGGGCGGGTGTCTTATCAGCCTGGAGGATCGAGGGGTTCCCTTCCATCAGTCACGGCTCTGACACACGACGGACTCCTGGCATTAATTGCCCAAATTCCTAATCCCTCAATTTAGAGACAGAGAGACTGAAGGTGGGCCTGAGGAAGACCCCGACGGTCAGGAGCTGCCCCATGTCTTCTTCTTCCACAAGAACAAAAATAATTCTGAGCTGCTGCTTTGAAAGCAGAGCAAGAAAACGCCATGTACTACAATCATAGAATACAGTGAATATAAGAGATTATAGAAATAGCCGCTCCTGTGTACACCAACTTTGAATTACTATAATAATGAACAAAAATACGCAGTACACGGAGGAAAATAAAAGTGATGAAAACGGTTCTTCTATGGCACCAGAACCATTTTGGTTCCACAAAAAAAAAAAAAAAACCTTTACTAAACCATGAATGGTTCTTTAAACAGTTTTCAGTACAGTTCTTTGTGGACCCAGCTGGGTCCGTAAAGAACCTCGTTTCTATGGCTCTTCAGTAAATGTTCAGGGTAAAGTGTTCTTCTTTTAAATCAAACAGAACATGAAGAGAACGTTCAGTTACAGACAGGAAGAAGAAGTCGACCTGTGGTCAAAGAGCACATGAGCTCGTCATTAGTTTATGATCTTTGCCATTTATTGTATTTATTTGACCTGTTATTATTTTGTTCACCCTATGAGCCCAAAGAAAATGGAGAGAAAATGAATCCACAATTATTTTCATCAGAGGACTTAATAATCATCAAAAAGTCAAATGTCAGAATGTTCTTCTTACTGACTCTGACATTAACATTGACATTAACATATTAATATAATAGATGTTTAATAGACAACAGATGTTTATATTCGTTTGCTTTTCTGATGTTTTATAGAATAAAACAATAACCAATGAGAAAATAATCTGCAGATTATTATGAAGATAATCATGAGCTGCAGCTCTGATGTCATCCTATCAGCCACCAAACTGATGAGCAGTTGGCACCTTGCATGGCAGCCAATGCCATCAGTGTGTGAATGGGTGAATGAGATATGTAGTGTAAAAGAGCTTTGAGTGGTCAGAAGACTAGAAAGGTGTTATATAAGTACAGTCCATTTACCAAGCCTTTAGCGACAAATAAAGGGGTTCTTCACCTACTCATGCCTCCTTAAAGAACCATTTAAGAACCATCGAAAAACCATTTAAGAGCTTTTATTTTTCTGAGTGTAGAATAAAACTAACATCAATATAAAGTGATGTGACGTCGTCGTGAAGCAGCGGCTCTTTGTTCATTTTCGTGTGTAATTCCTCCTTAATTAAATTACAGCAGACGAGGAGAGAGAATTAGATCGGATTAGTCTAAAGTGTTAATTAAAAGAGTTTTTAATTAAAACTCGGCGACAAACCATCAAACACAAACTGCTGAACTGGGATCAGAATAAATGTGTCTGCCTGTTCTCTCAGCATGGACTTCAAACGCGCTGAATGAATGCTGATGAAGTGATGACGGCTCTGGTCGCTGTCTGCGTGTGTATTGAACGCTGCTGCGGGATTAAATTAACATTTTTGTAGCGAGCCTCTCTATGAAGAATGTGTATTGTCTAAATGTAATGTGTGATTGTTTAGTAGACTTTGATTGAATCTCGACCTCGTGACAACATCATGCAAGCTGCCGGCACAGTCACCTCCCCAACGACCAGTCTTGTCACTTTGACACTGACAAGATGTAAATATGCTTTTGCTTAGTTTCAATAATAATTCACTTTTTCTGATATTTTGAGGAGGCAAATGAAGAAATGAAGAAGAAAGTCGTCACATCAGTTTATGATTTACAGTGTTGGGTGGGAGAGGCCTTCAGGTGAGACTCTGTTAACCTGCATCCAAATGTGATTTTACACGTTTGAAATGAAATAACAAACAATAATAATAAAAATAAAATGAAAGCTCAGACTTAACTACAATTCTCACAATTCTGACTTTTTGGGACAGATCGAGAGACATCAGAGAATATATTTTATTACTAATGATATTTTTCTGAGAGAGCTGATTTACGCTCTCTCAGAAAAATATCATTAGTAATAAAATTCTTTGGTCTGCCGCTTTGTGCTTCTTTCTTTTCAAAATTATGGCCATACATTTCAGGAATCAAAATTCACTTTATGGTCAGTGAGTAGACTGAAATCAGCTTTGAGGCCTGTGCTTACCCAGACTGGACCTTCTCCCGGACAGACCTCCATGCCGTCCCTGCAGACTGATCACTCCGCTCTCGAAGGGTCCTGGCGTCCAGGAGGACGTCGCCATCTCCGGGCTCATGTACGCGTACGGGCTGGAGTAGGAGCCTCCGACCGAGCGCACCAGCGCGCCTCCGTACTGATCAACCCGAGCGCCATTCCCAAGAACCAGCGGGCTCTGATATGCCGCGTCCCGGCCGGTGTTGCTGCTGACAGGCGGACTGTGTGAGTAGGAAAAGCCATGTGGAGGGTGAGGGCTGCTGGGCGTGAATGAGGAGCCATCCGTGCCTGTCTGGGGCCAGCCATGGTGCCCACCGAGGCCGTGAGACTGATGGGGCGAGTCGCAGGTCTGCAGATAGGGCAGGGTGGGCAGCATGGCAGGTACTCTGGTGGTAGGGACGTAGACTGGAGAGCTGGACGACGGGTGGATATAATTCCCGGTGTCATGTGAGTAAGGAGACTGGTTGGACGACAGCCCCAGACTTTGATACATTCTCACACCTTTTTACGTCCTGTTTGGAGTATGGATGATTTACTACTCTCAGTCCCGTGGAGGTGAAACTGTTCACGCGTGAAGGCTCCTCCACCCGCTGCACAAGAACTTCTCTGTAGCAAATAATGACCTGTGGAAGAAATATGAAAATAAGAAATATAAATAAACATAAGAGCAGAAATAAAGAGTCTCGGAGATTCAAAGCACCTGTCATCATCAGTCAGACAAATGAGATTTTATTGTTGAATAAAAAAAAGTGAAAAAAAAAAAGTGAAACCATCACTCAGTCAGACTTCACCTGCATCATGGTGCCTGACATGAAATGCATTAAAATGACATTGCGGCTGGCTCGTGTCTGTGCCTGCAGATAGACTCGACTATCACAGAGCCCAGATATCCTGCGGCTCCGCGCGCCTCATTAAATCATAACCATAACGGAAACAAAATCAAACAACGCAACAGATAGCGAGCTCCGTCCCATTATCTGCCATGCATATATTTTCTATCAATAGTAACTCAAATCACATAAAACCTTGATAATAGAGCTCGCTGCGTTCAGGAGCGACACCAGATCTTTCCAAGGGCTCTCAGTGTATTATCTCACCAGATAAGGAGGCTCGGGTGATAAAGCAGTCCTGTTCTTTCAGCCGTCCAGACCTCAACAGTGGAACGCAATGGACAAACTTTGTCAGTTCACACAGACACAGGCGGACGAGGGAGCAGCGCCGGAGCGTCTCCAAGTATTTCTTTTTTAATGCGTAAAGTGCGCATCGATCGGAGGTAAATGAAAGTAACGTTTTTTTGGTCCAGGACGATTGCAGTATTTCTCTTTCTCTCTGTGTATCTGGAGATAGTTGCTGTCGCTGATAATTGCTGATATGGGTGTGCTCCTATTCGCTCCCCTACTGGAAAATTTGTATGGGAGAAAAACACGTGACGCACTCCGCTACTTCGAGGTAGGCCTAGGTGGGGAGAAAGGGGAGGGAAGGAGGGAGGGAGGGATGGAAGGAGGGACCCCTGGGTCTCGGAGAGAGGAGGCGAGGGCCCAAAGCTGAGGGCTGAGAGGTGCAAAAGTACCAGCTACCTGTGTTCACACTGTGTTAACTCTAAAACCAATAAAATATGAACACAGGTTTGGATTCACGAGAAAGAAAAACACATTTTAGTCCACACACGATGTGAAGGATGAAAACAACAAAACTCTGGAGGCTTTAGATTTGAATTCTTTCGACTTCCTCTCACGGATCAGTTTCCTTGTGTCAGTCATGATGATGATGATGACCATGCTTTAACATTATTGGATATTATAGTGATCGCATCTGTCCTGTCAAAATCAAACTGGGCCTAAAGAAGAAAAAAAAAAGAAAAAAAATATATACAAGTGAAAATCTCAGCGCCTTCATTTCATATTTAATTAATTAATATTTATTTAATTAATATCACTTCAATCATCAGGAGTTTAACGTTGCCAAATGCAGTGTTTTATAGTGAGATAAATGTGATGAAAAATATGTCTAAACATAAGTTCATGTTTTCACTGGCTGCTCAAAGAAGACATCATCCAGCAGCGCTGACCAAATCAAATCAAATCAAATCAAATCAAATCAAATCAAATCAAATCAAATCAAATCAAATGTGTTTTTAATGGATCATAAAAAGATGATTGTGATTGATCATTTCTTCCTGAAGGATTATGAGCAGGGTCAGACAGTCTTTCTGTTTATTTTGATTGTTTCTCAACTAAATGTAGAAACTCCATTTTGAGCTTCATGTGAGGAAATAAAAAATGAAGCGAACATCGAAAAGACCTCAAACAAACATGAAAAATACAAAAAAATGAAAACATTTTTTATTTCCCTATCATGAAATGTGCAAATCCAATGCATTCATTTCAATTATTAGTCGTAATACTGTGAATTCATATTTACATTTTTCAGAACATCTCACATCATGACATAAATAAGAATGAACGCTGCTCTTTAAAACAGAATGTGTCGCGCTCTGTCAGCCACGAGACACAATTCAGACATTTTGTTCCACAAACAGGGAACATCATCCTCCAGTGTTTTGATTCAGAGACGCGTTCAGACCAGATGAAGTTTTATAGAGTCGGTAATAAGAGTCTCCAGGACCGACGCTGTTTGCCTGCAGGCATTCATCCCTCCGTTAGTCTGACACTTCCGCGTCTGTCTGTCTGCCTGCCTGCCTGTCTGTCTGTCTGTCTGTCTGTCCATATGTGAAATAGCTTCTCTTGTGCTGCCTGCAGATATTAATTTATTATTTATATTCTGTGAAAAATTATAGAGTCGTGACGTTACCACACACATTATATTATGTGGCTTGATAGTTTGAAAGAAGAAATGAGTGTTATAATTTTAAAACATTTGTTTATTATTTTTAGATCTATTCATTCATTCTTTCTTTTATTTTTCAACCAGCCTGAATTCATTTTTCTTCTTTTTTACATTTTTTTTTCTGTTTAAATGAATATAAATCGAAAATGTCAGATTCAACGCTGATGATTAAAATATAATAATCTTATAAATCTTATCTAATAAAATATAAAAAACTGTTGGCATGAGTACTGTCTTGCTCTGTTGAGATATTTATGAGCCTGACAGAATTACAGCTGCAGCAGTAAGCAAACATCTTCTTTAATAAGCAGCTCATAATATCTCTGCTTATCTGGAGCCTTCTAATCACACAACTTCATCACCTGCACATTCATAACCTCTGACACACAAACAGGTCCGGATGTCATTTGCACATATTCAAGTGATTGAAGTGCAACAAAGTCATTTAGCTCATTTATTTATAACAATTAATTCATATAAAGATAGATAGATTGATAGATAGCTTAGCTTATGAAGACTTTATTTTTAATGGCTAGCTCCCAGGTTTATGTCTCTGCCAATACGTTTTTAGCACAAGCTCTACAGATGCATATTGGACAGAAATATATTATTATTACATATAATATTTTATTCAATCACTGGAGTCCTAAAGTCAAGTCTGTGTTGATCTCTCATGATTCAGAACAGCAGCACTAAAGAACTAGTATTTTCATGAGCTGAATGCTCAGTCACCAAGAGAAGAACATCATATCTTTTGACTGACATGTCATCATACTGTATGTTGCTGTCGAGATGTGATGATGTGAAACAGACTCCAACTTCATATTTTACCAACAGACCTCAGAGTCACAACAATCTTCTCATCTAATAAGTGTCAAACGATTCCTTTAGTAAAGAATACACATAGCAAATATATAAATGTACACACATACTGTATTTATCATATATACAGTACATCATGTGAAACATACATGTATAAGCAGTGAGTCTGTATGTCACGGTCATTTGACTGGACAAATAGATGATTCACAAAAAAAAAAAAAAAAAAAAAAAAATGAATGCCTGCAACGCTCTAATTTAAAATATGATTTTTTTTATAGAGAGATATTTTTTTTAGATATTTTTTAGATCATTTACTGTCTTTTCTGAGAGCTGTGACAGCTACCAAAAATGGACAAAAAGACGTTCCCCCACTTCATGATGCAAACACACTGAGTTCATTTGATTGACTCATTTTGTTTTATTCTCTCTTTTTGTATTATATTAATTTACATAAAATTCACTCAGTCATTCCTCTTAACTAAAGAATAAAACACATTTCGTGAAAGTAAAAAGATATACAGATATATTTCAAACGGTGTGTGTGTGTGTGTGTGTGTGTGTGTGTGTGTGTGTGTGTGTGTGCAATCATTTAATTTACAGTACACATTTATTCAACAGGTTTGTTGGTCTCAAACAAAATTAAAAGAAACAAACAAATAAAGAAATAAAAGAACAAACATTCATGAAAGAAAGAATTCAAACTCAACTTATTCTTACAAAGTATTTTTATTTTCACCTGTCATTTTAAAATGGTCAAATTCCAAAAAGTTTGTTTTTATTTCATGGTGACATTTTCCATAAGGACTGTTTGATATTGTCACATCATTTCATAAAGTCTTCTGTCACTGCTCACGCACTTTTCAGCCAGTCATGTGTCCCAGTCAAACCTTTGTGTCTTTATTTTCTCATGGTTCATAACGCATCGTTCAGAGTCAAACCTAGACGTGGTGACAGAATTAACAGCTGTGTTAACGCCGGCTCTTCAGTTTGACGCTGTGTCAGAATCAAAGCTCATGAGCTAGCTTAAGCTGGTTGCCATAGTTACCAGATAGCTAAGTAGCATGTGTATCCAAGTTGAGCTAAATAAAAGCACATGTCTGTTACTGTGTCTGCACTGTGTTCAATTATAACAGCAGCTATTGCTTTGATGATATATGAGGCTCCAACCAAGCAAAGCAACCTAAAAAGAAGACCTACAGTGACAAATCAATCATTTTACAACATGTCATTGACATAAACTTCACTGCATCATCAAAAACACAGTCAATAATATCCAAACCATCAGCACCACATTATGAAAGCAGAAAAAATTGAAACGTTTTTGAATTTGTTTTATCCTTTTATATATATATATATAAGGATATGTATATATATATGTGTGTGTGTGTGTGTGTGTGTGTATCCCTGAAGTTCAAAGGACTGAAGACTGACGCTCACCTTAACATATGATGAGCTGACAAAATGGATTTTTAACTACAGTAATCTCCTCAGTAATAATAGATTTCATCAGATTTTTATGTACATTTTCCATGTTTCCCTCAGTCATAACCTCTGTGTGCACCACACAGTCACCCCGATCCTTCACCCTTAAGGAGAAGGCAACAAGATGGTTTAGCATAGGGATGTCCAAAGTACAGTCTGGGGGCAAATCATGGCCTGCAGACAGATTTCATGCAGCCTGAAGCTTCATTTTTCTAATATATTATTTATGGGCTGCTAGGATTGTAAGATACTGTATGGCTGGAAGATTTGGCTTTTTTGGTTGATATAACGAAGCATTTGAACCTTTAAGGACATAACTGCTGCTGTTATATATCTGTAGATGTGACACAAAATATTACTTTCTGAATGATTTTGTTAAAGAGCAAGAGTGATACGTTTTAAACTTAAACGTTAACAGACTTTACGTTACTCATAATAAGTCATGTTTAGAATGAACATGAGGTTCAGATTTGTATCAACTTCAATGAAGTTTAACGTATTCCATACAATTTATTCTTTGTTATCTGACTTCAGATGTGAAAGAAAGGAAGAACTCTTTTTAGATTTGTTCACGTCTGATTGGCTTAGATTATTATTATTATTATTATTATTATGATTTGAAAAAAAGATATAATTGTGACAATGAAAACAAAATAGTTACAGAACAGTGCATTTGTATGTAACTTTTTACTTGTAACTTGGAACTTGGAACTTACATGTAACTTTTTGTTTTTAAAAAAACAAAAAGTTACCCCCGGGCATCTTCACATTGTCAAATCTGGCCCTCTTTAAAAAAAGTTTGGACACCCTTGATTTAGCACATGGAGTAATTCTCATCTCTCAGTACTGGAGTCAGATAGTGACCTTATGAATGAGGTGATTGGTGAAGGCCCGCTCCGCCACAGCCTCATTTTACACAGTCCATCATGGCACTGCACATGGCTGCGTATCGGGGGGCCCGTGGCACTCTCACAGCTCCCCCCGGTCAGTCTGTGGTTATGTCAATAAAAAGTGGGACCTGCAAATGCTGCGCATTCCCATTACAGGCAGCATATCTGCTGTTTATGTCAGTTTTTGGTAATGTTTCTGTGGACTGACTGATAGGCCTATCCACCAGGGAGGCATTGTCTCTGGATAGAAATGCCTTTTAACTTTGATCACCCTCTAATGCGACGCCACTGTCCTTTACGACTGCATTCTTCAGGACTGGAATGGAATTTCAGCCTCTATCTCTATCATTTTTACATACACATGCCTGCAAGATAAGTTGGGAATTTTCCAAAGGTATTTATTGTCTATGAACAGGCTGAAGTTGTGTGTGTTTGTGTGTGTGTGTGTGCTCCATGTCAGTCTTGTTTTAGAGCTTTTTCTCTAATTTCTTGTCAGTAGTGCAAATTGATGCTATGATCACTCCAGATAAGATGGTCCCAGACTTCATTCATCACTGAGTGAGTGTTATCAACTCAAACCAACTCCAAAACCATAATGAGCAGTTAGCAAAGACATGTTGAAATCCCTCTGATAGGACTGCTGATGGTGTAGAAGAAAGCTAACAGAGGAGCTGACACTCACTACAGGAGTGACGCTCTGCCAGCTATCGTTACGGCTGATTCCAGCTCAGCGGGAGGCAGAGGGAGTATGTTCAAATCCTGTTTGTCTTCAGCGGCTGCATGTGAGTGATGTGCAAAGGTTGTCTCTCAGGTCTGCAGAGACTGCAAAGTCAGTCTGCAGGAGATGAGATGTGGGTGACTATGTCTATTAATATCGGAAGACATTTTAAGACTAGATTGCATGAATTATGATTATTTTGAAGGTCGGAATCATCCAAAAAGAAGCAGAGGATTAACTTTATTTTTTTCAGTCACTCTTTATATGTACAGGTACAGTAAGTATTAGCGAAGGATGGACAGCCACGTAGCAGTGCCTTGGAAGTAGTTAGAGGTTCCTGGAACCTGGGCTCAGCGTAGGTTTTGGATTAGAGGAGCTGAGTGAGAAATTATATTCTGTGTGGTCACTTGTTTTATGTTATTTCTTTACATATATTTTATGACCTCTGGCTGAGATGATTTTTTTTTGTGAAACAGAGATGAGCACCGCTCTGCATAAGACATTCATTATAGCTGCATGCTATTCTCTCACATTCTATTTTCACTTCATAAAATGCTGTTTGTACAATCAGAAATGGTAAATATGGATTATTCAAATATTTCATTCTAAAGTTATTACAGTAGTTTCTCCTCCAGCTCACTATCAGAGACCCAAACGTCTTCAAACAGGTTCTTTTCACTCTTTTATAGTTCATAGTACCATGTATCTGTATCCATCACTGCCTGTGAGTATTTAAACAATGACCAGGGTCACACTATGCATAATAATATACATTATACATAATAATACATTGTAATAATAATGATCATTTTCCATTGTGGAGTAATTATCTGAACTGCACGGTGCCTTGAGGAACATGGAACTTGGAAACATTTAGTCAGTCTGTATGTTTTCTCATCACCCGTTTTAATTCAAGCTAAGATTTTAAAATTCACTGACATCTATGAATTCCTGAGAAGTGCACTAAAGTCACGAAATCTAGTTTGTAAACAAAAAAAAACAAAAACAAAGACATGATGAGCATATTAGCACTATATATTTAGCATTTTGCACTTTGAAGAAAACATAAACTACTTCTGTAAAACATGTTAGGTTGATGTCTCTTCTAATTAATTAATAAAACATTTACTGTGTTTAATGGTTAATTAGTGTGTGGGGGTCAGAAAGCCACAAAAACTGCTGCTGTGCTCAAAAATAAGATTTTACTTGAAATGTTCACGTTTCATGTGTGTACAGCAGAGTGTGTACTTTCTGTTCATGCTTGTGTCAAACAACTCATAATGGAGCTAAATTGTTTTGTAATTCTATTTGAATGATGGAAGTCTTCAAATGAATCGTGGTTTTCTGCCACAGGCCTTTCTTCAGACCTCTAGCTGACTGTTGTGGCCCTGTGGAGCCGTGCAGAGTTGGCAAGGGCCTCACCTCTTCCCTTCAGTCCTGTCTCTGGTCTAGGCTGTGGTCAGATCTTCCCAAAAATGTGAACTTTCTCCTCTTCTCTCACAGCTTCCCTCAGTGGACTTCTCTCAGAAACATGCCAGTATACACAGAGAGCAGATAAAGGGGAAGAAAGGATTTAGAGGGTTAGAACACGCCCCTGGTGCTCCACTCGTTGGGGAATGTGAAGTAGGAGTCAGGCTAATCTCCAGCGCCCATGAGAGACTGGCTCCTGTCTGCCTGGCTGCCACTTCCCTATCTGTGTGTTTCATTTCAGCCTGTCAGGCCCTATCTGAGCTGCTGGTGCTGCTGCTACCGCAGGCTTCAGACTCAGGGACAGCTCACTCACACAGGACTGGGAATACTTCAACATTATTGTTTAGCATCTTTAGTAACAGTATTGTGCTGCTGATGAATTCATGTTAGAATTTTAGAAACTTCTGTCAAAGATTCTGAGCTGATGTAAAATACAAAATAAGAAATCCGTTCTTTTCTATTTGAGAAAAGTTTTGTTTGATACATAAAATGTGAAGAAGTTGATTTTAAACTTTAGTTTGATTGTTTCACATGTGCTCATTTGCCACACCTTGATATACAGTAATATCTGAACACAGAGTTTACATGTTGGGGAACAACAGAATCTGTTTGGAATGATAGACTGTGTCTTATTTGCTTTTTGTTGTTAATTTCTTTCCATAAAAATGAATTACCTCAATACAAAATGATCATAATTAATTCTACCCACTAATTGACCTGGATATTGACTCACTGTGCCATCATTGAAGATATTCCAGTTTTATTATAAAGTGTATATAAGTGAGATACGCTTTATTATAAATGTTATTACTGCATCATCTTTTTCATTTCAGGTAAAAGATATCTCTTTGTCAGAGGAATTTGAAACTCACAAAGTGATCATTCAAAAAAAAAAACATTTAAATGAATGAAGTAAAGCAGGAAAAATTTAAATGTTTTGAAGACACACCTTTACACATTCTGTTTGACCAATGAATCTTTATAGGCTTCCAGTTATTATACATGAGAAATTATTCTTTTTTTAAAAAAATATAGATCATGTATAATTTATAATTCATTTCAGATTTTTTTTATACTGATTTGAATTTTGACAGCATTTAGTCATAAACCAAAAACAGAAAAAAACAAAACAAAACAAAAAAAACTCCATAACCATTTCATAGACCATAACCATAAATGTGTGTACAAAAATGTATTTCAATCTACCCAAATATGAACCTGTAGGTAGCAATGAAAGAAAAGTCATCAGGATTCTTCTTGTGTGAACCACGGATGTGTGAATGAGCATGAAATGTCATGAAGTCCATCTGACTGAATGTTTCAGTCTGGACAGACATCGTCCATCGAGCCACACCACTATGACTAACTAACTATGACTTTACACTATCTGAGAAGTTCAGAGTTCATCCATGAGATCATATGATGATACTGCTATCGGGTCGTGCACACGTGTCATTGCAAAATGGCAAAATGTGTTTTGTGAATTTGGGCTATACAAATAAAATTTGATTGATTGACATCATCTTATAGTGAAATAAATAGATATCAATGAAAAAAATGTAAAATATGCAATGTTACTAAAATATTTTAGAGATATATAAAATAATTGTAATAATAAAAACAGTTTGCATCTGTTTCTTTGTAATCTAAAATTGACAAAGACATCTTGTAAGATTAAAAACAAAATACAACCAAAACAATCAATTACATTTAAGATTAATATTCAAAACTGACAAAGTTTTTACATGTGTGCATTTCAAAGTTGCTGCTCATTGCTCTCTCTGCTTGTGTCTTATGGTACATTGTAATATTCAATCACTGTTAGTTATCATTACTCTGCTTAATCCTGCAGTTTTAGCCTTTTTTGACCAAACAGTGATGAAGAGTTAAATAGGGTGTGAAACATCTTCCCCCACAGTCCCATAAAAGGCCAATTTACACAGATCATTTACCCGTGGTTCAATCGCACAACATGGAGCCTCATGACCAGCTGTCACACAGGCTGCTGGCAAACATGCAACACTTGGCAGCAGGGCAAGATCGCCTGTATGTGTGAGAGAGACCCAACTGTGCTTTTCAGGGCCTGTGTGGATGTTTGTGTTTTGGTGCTAATGTGGCTATCTGCATGTATCTAATGTGCTAAGTGTTAGTGTTGGTTGTCTCCAGTAGGACTCATTCATGGTGGGATTGATCCATGCAGGTTGTCTTTGCTCTCTCTCAAAGGTCACAGCACAACAGCACAAACGCAGACCAAAGAAGATGAGCTAAAGACGCAGCCAGTGGTGATAATGATAATGTGTGTGTGTGTGTGTGTGTGTGTGTGTGTGTGTCCTGGACAGCAGGATTATTGACTTATGTTTATGTACAGATGAGCATGTGTTCACTCACCTGACAGTGCTATCATAACATTTGTTGACTCATGAATGATGAAGTGAACGAAACTTGTTTTGAAGTCACAAAATATTAGACATGCTGTAATGAGCAATGTTTTGTGAGTCATCTTCAGCTTCATGCTTTTATTTTATCGGTCTACTAGAAAATGCTTTTCAAAAAACTTCTCTTCCTATGTTGGATGTCCGTACATATCAAATAACATCACCAGCTAACGTGATCTATGATGCTAACTTGTGTATTAAGACAAACAGTGCTCATTTTAGCCAACAACAAATGATGACACAGTACATAGCAAAGGTTATAACTAATGCTTTCTACTGGCCAAGAGTGATACAGTGCAGGAGCTAACTAGCTAACTGCTGCGGTTGGCTGGCAGGCTGTGGCTTTGCTGCTATGGTCTGGCATTGAATGCTCCATGCTGTTGGCTGATGGGTGATCAGCATCATGGGGCCAATGGTCCAAAAATATATAGGGACATTACAGATAGTAATGTTGTTCTAAATATTATTGTTGTTTATTTTCCAGTGTTCAGTCTGTTATGTCACTTTTGGCTGATGCACGGGATGAGCATGAGCAACAGGAAGCTAACTGCAGTTTACTCAGTGGCCAAAGGTGTCAGTGTTAATAAAGGTTTTCTGAATGTTACACAGAGAACCTTTAAGTCTTTGAAAATGAGATGTGAAATTGCCTTTTCATTTGAACTTTAATATTGCTGGCATAAATGGATGATCAGTTTGTGCTGTTCATATTGCATATTTATTTAAAACAGCATTGTCCACTGTACAGTGTATGATATGTGAAACAGCTTTTCCATTTTCATTTGAATATGATCATCATCACAGACTACAATCATAACTCAAATTATTTTTTCGGTCACTCAGTAAAACATGGCAGATAGAATTCCAGTACAACAGATCCATAATGTAACTTTGACTAATAGCATGTCTAATTAAAGATATCAACAATTTATTTCTCACTAGTCAAAATTATAATTCTTGATATTATTATTATTTATTCATTTAAACAGTGGAAATGTTTATGATAGATATCTATAACTTAATTACAACTACTCAACTTTTCATCATTCATGTGCATTCATGTGGGGCGGTTGTGGTAGAGGTAGAGGTAGAGTGGGTCGTCCACTAATCAGAAGATCGGTGGTTCGATCCCCTCCAGTCTGCATGTCGAAGTGTCCTTGGGCAAGATACTGAACCCCAAATTGCTCCTGAAGGCTGTGCCATCAGTGTGCGAATGTGTGTGAATGGTTAGTTCTTCGAACTGATAAGCAGCTGGCACCTTGCATGGCAGCCAATGCATGCAGTGTATGAATGTGTGTGAATGGGTGAATGAGATATGTAGTGTAAAGCGCTTTGAGTGGTCGGAAGACTAGAAAGGCGCTGTATAAGTACAGTCCATTTACCATTCAAACTCAATTATAGATTCTGTTGTGTGTTAATATAATAATAATTATTATTTCCAAGTTGACATATCCATAATATAATTTTGATTAGTGCCAAATTAATGATATCTACAACCCAATTCTCACAAAAGTCAAAATGTTAATTATCAATAATTCAGTTCTCACTGGTGGCAACAACAATAATGATTACAGATATGTCAGTTTCAGATATGTCGGTTGCATTCTTTGGGTCTGTACTTTACTTCCTCTCTTTGTTGTGTTTCCCATCAGTTGATCAGATTCACCTGTCTTCCCCTCTCCAGTGAATTTAATCTGTCTGCTCCTCTGTTGACAGTTCATCTTCATCAATAAGTGAAGTGTTTGGTCTGTTTCTTGTGTTTTCTTTCACTTTTGCATGGACAGCTTAGTTCATGGGCTTTCTGTTTGATTCATTGGATTGTTTGCTCATTTTGATTTCAGTTTGCCTGTGCTTTGGACCACCAAATCATGTTTTTGTAAGTTATGTATGACCACCCTTTGGTTTCCTCAGCTATCTGAACTGTACCAGCTCTGCCTTCAAGTCTGCATCAGGGTCTTCCTGCCTTCAGCTTTCTCTGAAACAAAGTTTATCTCCTTGCTGTAATATCCACACACTGAGAATCAAAAACACCATCACTTTGACATCCTCTGTGGTTCCTGTGTTTGTGGCAGCACTGATGATGATGTCACAGCAGGGTCTGTCATGTGTCAGTTTCCTGTTTTAATTTGATAGTCTTGTCTGTATGTCCACTTCCTGTTCCCTGTGTGATTACCTGTCCCCGCCCTTATGTGTTTCACCTGTGTCTCGTTATCCCTTCCCTTCTGTGTATGTAACCAGTGCTCCCCTATGAGTCAGTGCCAGTTTGTCTTGTCTCCTAGAGCAGCATTCCAGCTTTTCATGTTAGAGAGTTTCCCAGTGTCTGATCGTTTTGTTTCTGGTTTCCGAGTCTTACTGGGGATTCACACCGGGGACATAAGCGCCGTAGAACGGCTGTGCCACGGTTTATCTCCGTCCTATGCCCGGCGTCAGTCCCCACCGGGGGCGTGACGGCAGCGTAGCAAGCAAGCCGTATTCACACGAGATCACGCGAGAATCCTGAATGTGCACGAGACCCCGCGATAAACTGTGTATAAAGGAAACAACAAGCAGCTTACTTTGACGTGGAGAGATTATAAAAAGGATCTGTTGTGTCATAAATTATTGTGTGTTGTTCCACTTCAACAATTAGTCTCTCGTCGTTCTTGTTGAGACCCTTTGGTCGATTGACTGCTGACCTGGTGCCACCGGTCATGACGTAATGTTGATGTGAGGCTGTGAAAGGCTACATGAACTGCGTATTGTGTTTTATTTTGAAAGGGGGCGGAAGTGTATGACGTTGATGCTGCTGACGCTGCTGAGACGTTCCGCGGCGCGCCCACACCCCTCTCAGTTGATGCCATGCCCCCACGCTAGATCGGGGTCAAAAGTCTGAAAGTGAAAAAAACAGATGTGAAACTTTAACTGTAAAAAATAAGATCTGAATCTGAAAAGATAAAACTTGCAACTGAAAGAAACATATGACAGTCAAACATGAAAATAAATAATTATTCAAAAGAATTACCAGAGTTGATCATAATTGTATTTAACCTGACCAAACATGTGTACACTTATTTTTATTTTGAATAGGTTGGTGTATTTTTCAAAATTCAAGATCAAAACTTGGAATTTCACTTTCAGATTTTATGTTTTCAAGTACAAAACTTTTGACCCTAATCTAGCTCCATAGTTCCGCAGCGCTTACGTCCCCGATGCGAATAAGGCTTTAGTCTCCTGATTTTGTACCTCTGCCTGTCTGATTGCCTTTCTGGATTTTGGCCCTTGGACTTAATAAAAGACCTTGAGAACTAGTTATTGTCTGCCTGCTTGCATTTAACTGACTGAACCTGTTTGATAGAATCCCAAAACTCTCCAGCAGTGGCAGTGGAGCCGGAGAACATGTATTTCAGACAGGCTGTTGACGCGGTATCAGAACAGCCCACACCTGCATGGCCTTAAATGCCTTGCAGACAAACAGAGAGGCAGGACCTCGTGTCTTAGGCGCTATCAGAACTGCTCTTATCTTTAGTAAACACCTCTCCACACATTTGTCTGTCTACCTTCAGGAGAGCTGTTGAAATGTTCACATGAGCACTTTACCTGGCACACCTCAATACAGCTCCTACTTCCAGTCCCTCATGTAACACTCCCACCTCATACCCTTTTATTCATTCTGCCTCTTCTCCTACATCTGCAATCTATTCTGAATACTTCCTGCTGTCTTTGAATCTCTCTGTTTTCTCTCATTTTCTTATTACTAAGAACATTGTCCTACATGAACATTTCAGCATTTTCCAACAAAGTCCGAACAATTTGGATTGATTGGATTCCTATATTTTTATTTTATTGTCTTTTCTTTATTCAACTTGTCTCAGTGAGAAAGAGGTGATGTCACATGATTCACTGAGCTGAATAATAATAGGGACATCATCTTCTGACAGCTAACTGACTAATCTTTGCCCCCCAGGAAACCTAGATGCTGTGGTTAGTTATCTGTGTCATCTCACAGCTAGATAAACATTTTTGCGCAGGGTAAAATCAGAATTCATTCAAAGTTTTCATGCATCATTTTTGCATACATCAAGTCGTTGGGCAGACAGGAAATATTAAAATCAAATGTTGCTTTTGCATTATTCAAAAATTGCAAAAATTTAGTTAGCTACCTTGCTACATCTGTGAAAAGAAACAACAGGCGTGGGTGAGACATATTATTATATTATACAGAGTGAATATATCACTCACTACTGAGTGGTTAGGGCAAAACAAACTACTTGCGCATCCCAGTAAGAAATATTAATGAATAAATAATAGTTAACTTTCATTGTGGTAGAGGTATAGAGAAATACTTGATTTGAAACCAAGTTTCCTGTGTGTCAGATTTAATCAATCATTCAATCAGACTTTATTTGTATAGCACTTTTCACACAAAACATGTAACACAAAGTGCTTCACATAAAATTCAGTTCAATCTGCAACCTCACCACTAGAGGCCACCAAATCCTACACACTGCACCTTTAATAGTCCTACTTTTCTCTCTTCCACATTATTTGTTTATTCTCCAGCATCATCTCTTCCTCCTTACCTTCTTTTGTATTTTTCAGCTTCTTTCTTCTTCTTCTTGCCCAGCACTCCATTGTTCACGCCTTTCACACCAGTGAAGTGCTGGAGTCAGCAAACAACACACTGAGCTGACCCAATGCCTTTAGACCTAAATGTACATACAGTACATACAATACACTTTCCCAAAGACATGCAGGTGATTGCATGTGCAATCACTTCTGCAAAGACTGACCAGCCTGCATAACAGTCACACACACACACACGCACACACACACACACACACACACACGCACACACACACACACACACACACACACACACACCTAGACAAACATACTAAGCTGATAGCGAACTGGGAAATAATTGCAATAGCCTGACTGACCTTGAGATAGAACAAGCACACTCAGCACACACACACACACACACACACACACACACCCACAAACACACAAACACACACACACACACACACACACACACGCACACACAACAACACATCTAAACCATTTGGCCTCTGTTAAAACAAGAGCAGTGCTCAGGTCACACAGGTGATACTCTAAACTCAGTTCAAACATGTTTCATGAGGTTCTCAGTGTTCATCAGGACTGATCCAATAGTGTGATCTACTATATGGTGTGGTTCATTCCAGTTGTTATCATCACATGCATCAAATGCAAAACAAAAAAGAAAAAGATGTAAATTAAAAAGAGCAACAAGAAAGTGATTAAAGGAAAGAGAATGAAGACATTGTGACCAGCTGAAGTATTTGTATTTGATTGGTTAAATTCTGAGTGTTGAGAATTTTGTTTGTAGAGCCAGCCCCTAATCATTAGCTGAAGTTATACAAGAGCTATCACCTGCATCAGCTTTACCTGGGCAATTATGCTGACCGTTGGCTTTTCTTATCAGGACACACAAACACAAATACTGACAGACAATTCAACCTGCAGGCAACTTTTGGGTTCAACATTTTCAGATTTTATGGACATATCTACCATTAAAAGCTAATATCAGATGGCCATTATTAATGCAATATTTATTCTTGAATTGAATTGTGCTTTTTATATAATTAAGTTTAATTTAAAAACAAACAAACAAACAAACAAAAGTGTGGCTGCAGAACACATGGAAGTCTTAGTCTCATTCTAAGGTGACTCACACAGGATTCTTAATTCTTTGTGATTATGCACTAATAAAAAGATAGTTATGAATATTAAATTCCATTTCTGACATATTCTGTAAACAGGGCCCCCTAAATCTGACACACTGAACCTTAAAATCAAATCAAATCAAATCAAATCAAATCAAATCAAATTTTATCTATATAGCCAAAATTCACAAAACACAGTTTGCCTCAGAGGGCTTTACAATCTGTACAGGGAGTGACACCCTCTGTCCTTAGACCCTCCTCATGTCTTTATATTCTCAGTAGGTTACTCCACTTGCCATCAGAGTCAAAAGTAATGCACCGGTGCTGCAGTCTGATGAAGCCCTTTCATTGAATTTTAAACCTGAAATCAATTATGAAGGTTTTCTTATTTGACAGTGAGACTACTGCTTATTCAGTGTACACCCTTTGAAATCCATATTACTCTATTTAATAAATAAGAAAATAAGATGAGTATGTGAGTGAAGTATGTGTGAGTGTTGTACCTGAAGTAAACCTAAAGTAAAATACAAAGGTGGGGTTAGTCCAGGTAAAGTCATCAAATTTAATTCTGAAATGTATTCAAGGTGTTTTACTGCTTATAATTTACCTTCTAAACTTATAAATCATTGTTGACCCTGAAGACAGGAGCAGGGTTAATGCTGAGCTTTTATTGCACTCACTTTGTGCAGGAGGTGCGGTACAGAGAGTCATCAGGAGGGGGCAGTATGGACATTCTCATCAGTGGCTGTGACAGGTCCCTGCACTGCGTCTATAGGCTGAGAGACTGCAGTCAAGTCACAGTAGCTTCTCTGAACTCAATGTTCTGATCTAACACTACTGTATATTTACTGCTACAGTAGGCCAACAGTCCATTTGTTCACATTTAAACAATGCATGCTGCCGTGTCATTTCACGGGTTTCCTTCAGAGAATGCTGCTGTGTCACAGCAATGCATCTGGGAGAGAAAATCAATTTAAAAATTCTTCAAATAAGGTTGATCAGCCTGTTGTCTGGAGTCTCATTTTTTATGGTCAGCTCATTATTTGCATTATTGAATTCTTCTACAGTTTAAAGGGTTTGTCAGCCTGTAATGTGTAAATCGATGGACAAGATGTGACAATGTTTTATCCACAATAGATACGAGATACAATAGTTACATTCCACGGACAGGCTGGGAGAAACATAAATGATAGCTGGAAACACTGTTCAAACAAACAGACAAATCATAATTTAGCTGATTTTAATGGTTTACATATTTTTTTATTAAGATGTGTTCAGTTCACTTTTGATTTGGGCCAACCGATGTTTTCTGTCAGTGCTAAGTGATTAAAATAAGTGATGTTTTTGTGGAGGAATCCTTGCTGGCTGACATCACTCTGAATGAATTGTTTCCTCTCAGTGACACACCTAATGACTCTATTATAAATTACGACTATTCCATGTTTGAGCAGATGCAGTGCTTGTGATCTACATCATACCAGACCTGAGAGTGCTTTGATAAGACCTACACTTGTAAAACCATCCTGTGTGATTTGTTTGTCACTATGTAATATGAACAGCAGTGTGTACACTGACATACCACTCCACTGAGCTTTGCAGCGTCTTTTTAATGCTTATTGCTCTCTCCTCATTGGCTGTGGACATCAAGCTTGCTGACTGCCAATATCCTATTAAATGTGACCTCTGTGGGACAATGACAGATGATCATTTATACCTGAATGCATGCTTGATTATTTGTTATGCTTGAACAGGTCAAGGGTATATGTGTCTTCTTAAAGGCATTTCTGGACATTGTCTGTCTCTTCTTGTGTTTCTCAAACAAGGGGTTGGTCATTGGGGACTTGGGTAATAGCTCCCAGTGTGTGCTCCAGTGTGAGAGAGAACAGGAGACATGCTGACCATAATCATATTAGGCAGCACTTCACTAAATAAAGCAAAAGGCCCTTCTCATCAAATCCACACAGCCACTAAGTGGACCTCCGAGGCACTACGCCACCCCACTCAGGTGTGTGTATGTGTGTGTGTGTGTGTATGTGTGTGTGTGTGTGTGTGATGGAGAGACAGATTGAGTGAGTTTCAGAATGTGTGTGTGGGGAGGAGGTGGAAAGACAGAGAAATGCCTTTTTTTTTTTTTTTTTTTTTTACCAGAGCTTGGCAATTTACTACACAAAGCAAAATGTAATTTATTATTTCTAGTAATCATATCTTTGCGTTATATCTACAATCCTCCAAGAATTGTAAGCAATTTATGTCCAGGCGCGGTATATAGTGCATACATAGACAAACTCGCTGTCTATTAATAAATGCTTCATTGAATTCTGAGCAGTGTGTCCTTGCAGCCCTGGGCCGTTCAGGTTTGCTGTCCAAAGCTGTTTTTGACTACAGGGAGTTTCTGCATGAGGGAAATTTGAGCTTGTTATAGAGGGAGAGAGAGAGAGAGAGAGAGAGAGAGAGAGAGAGACAGACAGACAGACAGACAGACAGAGAGACAGTATGCATGGTGTCCTAGCGATCCCCATACTGTTTATTAGAATGTGGCTCTAGGGGTCCTGCCCAGGTAGCTATTCTTGGACAGCACTGAGGTCAGCATATCAACAACAGCAAGACCTTTACAGACCTGGGACCAGACCAACAGTTGTAAAGTACACTTTACAGGCTGGGACTTCACAGGTTCTTACATGAATTCTCAACAACGAGTCTCCCATTTACAAATCGGTGCCATTAAAAACAAACACAAAATGTCTGCTTAATAGTCTAGGTAACATTTGTAATGTTGATGTATCTGTGATGCATCAATCATGAGTGGGAAAGTGTTTGTTTTGGTCAGGATCAGCTATAAAGCGGGACTCCAGGTCCTAAACTGACATCAAACCGTCCTGTGGATTCTGTCACGTCTCAGTTTGACACACAGCTTCTGCCAGCTAACAAAGATTAGTCATCATGATATCAGAACTCACCTGCCTGTATCTCTGAGCATGATGGTAATGTGGACTGATGTGGATGCAAATCATTTTGATATGATGACTTTTTTTGAAAAGTTAGGCACTTTGGATTAGTACTGTACTAGTACTGCTTTTACATTTTCATCTTATATTTAAGGTCAGCCTAACAAGATGTAAACACAACATTAACGTTTCATTAAATTATAAAGTTAAAATGGCTAGCTGTGTTAGCAAACACAGAGCAACAAGGAGAACCATTAAGGTTCCCAACCACCCAGATAACAGCCTTTTCTCTCTCCTACGACCAGGAAGAAGGTTCCGGATACAGCAGGCCAACATTGAGAGGCTCATGCTTGCCATAAAAATAATCATCTGTGTGGAGATGAGGGGAACTGCAGCTTTGTCACTAGTCACAAGTTTTTTTTTTTGTTTTTTTTTTTGATGTTTTTGATGATGAACATATTGAAAATAAATAAATTTTCAAAAAGATTTGGCCTAATTACTGATATGTTGTGTATCTGTGTTCCCAGATCATTTTATCACATGCACTTGAAAAAAGGCAGAATATGAAAAAAATGAAATGATATACAAAATGAAAACACGTTTTTTTAAGACAGAAAATGAATGTAACCTACAGAAGAGTATTTAAAGACTTTTTTTATAGTGTGGACACAAACTCTGATTCAGCTTGGTCTCCTACAAATTATATTTATATAGAATTTAAACAGCAAATACGTTTTAAGCAAAATTTAATGCCGACTATTAAATAACATACCTGGCAAAGATGTTGCTCAATGTATCAATAAAATGTTCATCGACAACGTTTTCTACCAAAATAGGCAATCTTGAATTTCACTATGTGTACAGCATTGTTCAACTTTTAGGTACGTTCAGGCAGGACTTGGTTAATGTGAGGGAAAGATTTTTTATTAACATTTAACCAAAGCCTTTTCTAACCCCAAAGTGCTCCTTCCATTCAGGACTCAGGGCTGTATGATGAGTTACAGCTCGTCACTGAGCTCAATAATTACAGACAGCTTGACATGACAGAGGATGCCAACACTTCCTGCCCTCCAATCCCCCTCTGCCCTAGCAGGCTTGTCTAGCCCAAGTGGTGGGTCAATAGCCCATGACCATGGATGAGGAGGGCTTGGGCTGGTGATAGCCTCAGTCTGTGACACTGATGAACAGACTACTGCCCTGTGTTTTACAAAGTGTCCCCTGTGAGCAGCCAGCAGCAGAGAACATCCTTTTTTCTCCCATGCAGCAAGAGGTGATCATACGCTCTTGCATACTCACAGCACCATCAAGCATAGACAAATTGTACATGTATACACACACAAATGCCTTCATGTGCACAATCCCACAAGAAAAAGAGCAGACATTTCTTTGTCCAAGCTGCCCTGTCTGTTTATTCTGTTTTCCAGCCAGACTGAGACTGAGACCTGCAGTCAGTCAGTCTGCTGAGAGACCACAGTTGTGTGTTTTCAGGAAAAAAGGCCTCAACTCATTGATCTCTGCTGGGAGAAACGCTGGCTTTTATCTGATGAGACGATGGCTGCACTGCTGTGGGCTGCTGCTGTTCAATAAAAATCTCTTTAACCCTATAAGAACTAAACTGAAATGGTTTAACCGTTTCACTCTTTGAAAATATAAATCAATGGACTTTTAACTGGCATCACACATCACAGAAAAATACAGAAGAAATCTTAAAATCTTAACATAGAAGGTTAGGTTCAGCAGCAGTGAATGGAAACACATGAATATAAAAGAACTGTAGAAGGGAGTTTACACAAGTACACTGGGACCACCAGCAGATCAGTTGGAATATGTGCAAGTGAGTCAATGATTGTTTTTTCTTTTCAGAATTAACATGTGAGGAATGACTTTCCTCTTATACAGCCCATCAGTTTCCTGCCATCCTGCCGTCACTCACATTCTGGAAAGCTGTGAAAACACCTGCGACACAAAAATAGCCTTCACATTCAAAGGTATAGTTATTCCATCCATTATCATTATCTATAACTGCTTATCTCTTGCAGGGTCGTGGGCCAATCCCAGTCACTGATACAGGTTCACCAGTTCGTCACAGGGCTGACACACAGAGGCAATTTAGAGCCACCATTTAACTTGCATGTCTTTGGACTGTGAGAAAAAGCCAGACCACCTGCATAAAACTCATACAGCCATGGGGAGAACATGCAAACTCCATATATAAAGATTCAAGTCCCAGCCATAAACCAACAAGGTTCCAACAGAGCTGGGCTGACACAAAAAATGACATAAAACACTGCAGACGACTAGTTGGTCGCCTAACATGGGACATCCTGCAAAAGCCCATTTTTTAAAGCTAAGCCAAGCCACCATCAATAGCGACCACATTTTTTTTTATTCACTCAAAAATGGCAGCCTGCTAAACCATGCCATGGTCAATTGACTTTGTGCAGACTTATCAAGAATCCACTTTTATAAGAGTATCAGCTCTTTTTTATGTGCGTAGTTAATGTGGATGAGTGATAGAGAGTGGCGGTGAATGTCAGTGGAGGAGAGGAAAAAGAGAGGAGTCAAGTTGTCAATCTGGCAATAAATGTACAGTGTAGATTACAGTTTGTGAGTTAAACAGGCTAAAAATGATCAAAAGCTTTCCCAGCAGCATTGTTCTCACATACCCACATACATTGAGGGAGTACTGTCCAAAGTATCTATACACTGGAAAACAAAGTAGAGGAAACAAAAGCTAACTGAGGCTTATTATGTTGTGGAATTATGGCTTCAGAACGTACAGCCAGCTAACAGCTCCATGAGGTTGTACTCTTTGCTAAATGCTTAACTGCACTGTGCTAACAATGCCATAATGGTTTAGCATGTTAGCATGCTAACATTTATTTCCTACTAAACCAAGTGGCACCTTAGTGGCTGTGACGTAAAGCCATCACAGAAGTGCCGAAAAAAAATGCAGAACAGCAGAAATAAACATGTTTACAGCCTGGTACAAAAAACAGTTTTGGTCTCTATAGCTAATTTCCCCGTTCATGACAACTGTACTGAGGGTGAATTTATATACAACTCACCTGTTCAAATGATATTAAGGCTTAAAGTTATGCAAAATAAAGAATGAGGTAATTTTGATTGACATTTCCAGGTGGTTTGTCTGAGCATCCAGGCATCATTTAGTCCACCTCGACTCCACCCACGCTCCACCTCTTGGCCTATTTTTTAGGATTAGCTGGGAGCTGGTGCAGGTTTGACTACTAAGATTTCACAACAATCCATCCAGTTGCTTAGATGCTTAAGTTAAGTGGTGGACTAACCAACTGACCGACTGCCATTCATCAAGCGATGTCACTAGCATGTCTAATAAATGAGACCATTGACGGACTCTTTACTTTGAAAAAGATTTTTATTCAGTGCTTTGCAGTGCGACTGTGTGTTTGCAATTTATAAGGTTGTAACAAACAAACAGAGCCAATGTGTTTCAATCATTATTCACTTTAGTCCTATAATAAATGCTACTGCTGTTGGATTTGATAGTGGAGAGCCATATTTTTCCAATTACTGGATTCAGCAATAAAGTCAATGAAATTTTTACTTTATATAATGAGGTCTCAGGTGACTTGTATTTTGGTTTTTAGATCTGGTGCCAAGGTTTCAGGATAAGTTTATGGTGAGAAAAACACAAGAGAGAGACAAACTCATTAAGACTTTTAAACCTTTCTCAGCCGGGGAACCAGAACCTCTCCAAGTTCTCTGCCTGGACACAAAGAAAAGCCCAGTGTCTGATGTTAGTTAACTGTGGAGGAGTTGTAGAGCGCATGCTTTTAGTTTACTTTACATTTTGTGCTACATCAAACAGCTCCTTCATATATTGCAGTGAAATATTGTACCATTTAAAGAACAAAAAATGTACACTGTGCACTCTGCACTGATCCTTGTTGGGTTATGAGAAATGTGAGGAACCATGAGCAGGATGGTGATGATGAGGACAAAGAATAGAAGAACAGGAAGTACATGCAGCACAGTGGATGATGAAGATGAATGTGTGTGTGTGTGGGTGGCATGAGTAACTAAATTCACACTGCCTGGCTCACTAATGAAACTATATTAATTGAATAAATGGAGAATGTTGTTTTGATCGCCATCTCAGTGGTCCATGAAATGAGTGACTGTATATGTATATGTGTGTGTGTGTGTGTGTGTGTGTGTGTGTGTGTGAGAGAGAGAGAGAGAGAGAGTAATTCTGTGCAGCTGCCCTTGCACACAGTTGCTTGTGCACGACCTCTTCTGAATGTGTGTGTGTGTGTGAGTGTGTTCAGCAATGTGTGCCACAACAGAGTGACAGTGCGCCCCGTAAGCACATTTCCAACAGGCTAATTAAAGCTCCTCCGGAATAAGGCCAGGCTTATTAACATCTCAACACGGCCACTAAAGCCTGCTCATAACCCAACAAGGATCAATGCTCTTCATTAGGGCTGGACCCAATACTGCTGCCCTGCCAAGCCAACCTAGCCACCCAAATGAAGACTATAGGGGAAATGCAGAGCTGGTGAAAATGCAGAGAGAGAGAGAGAGAGAGAGAGAGAGAGAGAGAGAGAGAGAAAGTGACTGGCAGTGTGTTTGTGTGTTTCTGTGGGTGTGTCTCTGTATTTTATAGTTTCTTGGGGAGGAAATGGTCCTTACATATTTATGTAGGAGATGCACTAATGATGTGCTGGATGTATGGCTTGAAACTGACCGTATACTGCAGCTTTCAGTCCACAGACCACACAGTCTCAAACTCACAGTCGCTACAGTCGTGCTGCCTATTTTTATGAACTCTATTTCGGCCGATCCTTCTCTCACATGTTCAGTTTAGCATCACAACATATCAGTATCAAATTTGACTGCATCGCATATCACAATTTAAAGTTTTTCCCCTCAGGTCACTGGGATCTTAAATGAGGACACTGCCTAGGATGAATTATTCCTTAGTCTGTAATGTTATTATACTGTGTTATCCTGCTGCTGGAAATACTTAGTAGCAGCCTGCTGTCCAAAAGCATAGTCTGTTTTTATTTCTTTTGTGTTCAAAGTTGGATACCATTAATGTTAGTCTTATATCTGTATGCTAAATATAAGCTACATACATGAGAATGTTAGCTTAGCTTAGCATAAAGGCTATAAGCAGAGAGAGGTAGAGAAACAGCCAGCCTGGCTCTGTCCAAAGTAATCTGTGAGTGAAGTTACTGCACCCGGCCAAGAAATAGTCTGGCACATAACTGCCCTGTAAGATTACTACGTGTCAGATATAATGTGTTCATTACTGAGGCTCAAAGGTGCTGGTAGGTGTATTTTTGTTAGCATTGAACAGAGCCAGGCCACCCTGCTTCCAGTCTTAAACAGTCTCTAGCTTCATATTTACAGACATGAGAAGGGGACCTACTCATCTAACACACAACAGAATATTGTGTGTGTTCCTGCACTGACTGGATGCCTGAATGCATCAGCTGTGCATACAAACAGTACTGATGGAGGACCAAACAGGCTCATTTTCTTTCTTTCTTTCCTCTTTTTGTTTTCTCTGTCCATTATCTTCAAATCTGTCTTCTCATTCTGTTGTCATCTCCTGTCATGCTCTCTGTAATCCCACCAGTTTTCTCTCCATGGACAGTTATTCCTGGCCTTCCCCTCATCTTTTTCTCTCTCTCTTTTTCCTCCCTGTCCTCATCCATTTCTCCAGCCTCCTCAGGTCAGTCTTTGAGGCTGGTTCAAAGCGGCAGCTGCAGCAGTGTTTTCCTTTGGCTCGCTGACCTGCTGACACTCCCAAAGATCAGAGGTAACACTTGGTTTGCACTCTGCTCCTTCCTTCTCTCCCTCAGCAGAAAAAAAATCCTTCACTCTACTCCATCAATTAATAATACCCTCCCATGGGAGTTATATCTTGTGTATATAAGCACACACACACTCTCTCTCACACACACACACACACACAGGGTGGGTATTTTTTTTCCTCTTCCCACTCCTGTACATAAAATTAGTAATTCATTTGTAGGTAGAGCAGATTTACCGATGTGGAGGCAGGAACATATTTCCTGGGTTCCCCCGAGGGCGTCGTTGCTGACTCGTGTCATATTTACTGTGTAATTGATTTTTAAACACACTCGTCTCTTTCCATTCCTGCACTACTATTTTTTTTCTGCTCTCCTCTGTTGCCCACAGCAATTGATCCTTCCACTCTGTGTACCTAAATTCATCTCTTCATTATAAGATAAACATCATCATCACGGCATCTCTGTCTTTCATTATATATTGGTTTCTGTTCAGCTCCTCCCTCCTCTCTGACAGGAGCGCCTTACAGGAGGAGGACAGATGGAAGGGGATAGAGAGGGAACTGGGGCTTTTTATAGGAGTGAGGGTGAATGAGAAGAAGAGGAAAGGAGGACTAAGGAGGATGGATAGATGGACAGAAAGAGAGGGGTGATAAAAGAGGCTTGAAGGGTGAAGGAGGCTTTGAATAAACTTTCAAATACGTCTGCCTGTAGCACCTCTCACTCCTTTCATAGGCAGCAGTGAGATGTGAATCTATAATGTTCCATGGTCACGATCATAGCAACATCTGCTAATTAGCAATAAACATAATGTACAGCCGAGGCTGATGGGAGTTTTAGCCAGAAAACAAAATAAACAGATTTGTTGTACATGATCAGATTGTGTACAGGGCCGTGGTGGGTAAGCAGGAGAATCAGGAGAATTCCCAGTGGGCCGCTTCACTTCCACTTCACTTTTGGGCCAGTCAAGAAAAAAAAAAAATCAACATTTGTCATGTTATTCTATTTTCTCTTAAAGTACACATGTTCCGAATGATTAGCAACATAATTATTGGGCTAATATTGGACGTTGCAGTGTTGGCAACCTATTCACAAGCAAAGTATCAAATCTATTAAGATATTAGCGTTTTGTATCCCAATATATGGAGATATATATAATATATGGAGACACGTAGAGAGGATAACAGAGCAAACAATATGAATATGAAAGTTATTTAATGTAAGAAGGAGCAGATGTGACAGCAGAACATGATGAACCTATATGCCTGGTTTGCTCAGAAGTGGGTGGAGTAAAGGATTAGAACAACAGTATGATGCAGATGATGCAGACCCATGCAGAAAAATGAAAATGACCATGACAATGATGGCCTCCATGAGGTCTCATTCACAACAAATCCAGCCTACTTTAATGTGAACTTCTCAGTTCAAGTGAATTATTATGTAAATTTGTTGAGCCATGCTAAAAATAAAAACTACATAATGGTAAGAGCTGAACTGTTGCTTCATTTATCCAATTTACACCACTATGGAAAAAAATGGGCCAAAAAAGTGTCCGCCCTCTGTCCCTGGATGTGAATATCTCAACAATTATTTTATGGATTGACGCCAAATTCTACATTCAGTGTGATCACTTTAACTTTTCATCTCTGCACTTAATCCCTTCTGTCAAACTGAGAAAGGAAAGGAAAGGAAATAAAGAAAAGGGACACAAGAGTTATGAAAGTGAAAAAGAAGAAAGGAAAATAAAAGAAACAGGTGCAATTAAAGTAGAGGGGAGCAGAGGACGAGTAGAGAGCAGAACAGTGAGCAGGAGACCAGAGAGCGAAGCCCTCCTTCCTTAGGGGAGGTGCAGGGCTCTTCTAATCAATCCATGGATGCATTGTAAAATCAATGCTCTGTATAATTAGGGCAATCCAAGGGTAAAAAAAACACCCTGCTCTGCATTTTGCCTCCGTCTGCACTCGGTCTTTGCTTTCTCCTGTAATAACATCTTCATCGTAAACGGCTTCAGGTCACTGTTACATTATTCCAAATTGGCTGGAATAATTGAAAAACCTCTAGGTCCTTGCTATATGACTTGTCACGAAGTGCAATAGCCTCAAAGGTAACAATGTACCATGATAAACTTTAGCCAGGCCCATTCTTGAACAGCCTGATGGTTTTTGCGAATAGTTTTTAGCCTCAGCTGAGCCACAATCGATAAGTTCACCCAAACCTACTCATCTTGTTTTTCTTCTTCCCACCACTGAATAGTAAGGACCTCCACCAGGTCCCACACATGTATCCCCACCACACACACACGCCTACTGTACACACACACACACACACACATACTCTTGGTGTCATCTTTTTTCTTTTTCAATTATTTTATTGGTGATGAAAATGATTACTCCTCCACACACTGTTGCCCTTTTATCACATGACCACTGAAATATTCATGCATTCGACTCGAGCCTGGGACAAACGTCAAGGCCGTTTGATATGAGTGTATGTCAGTTTCATGGATGTATAATGTATACCCTGAAAAAACACACATTTTTCTGCTGAAAAGTATTTTTTTTTATTGTTGGTTCACAACAGACACAATAAACCCTCATAAAACATATATTTTGATTGAGCATAAAAATGTGTCTGAAGTAAAGCCATCACACCTGTTCAAATATGCAGAATTAACAGCATGTTATAGACGGCTTGTTTGAGCACTCAGGTGTCATTCAGCCTGCCTCAGGTCCACTGATGATCCACGTCTTTGCTGATATTTAGATTAGCTGAGAGGTGGAAGAACCAGTACTGCAGCCAACATGGTGGCCACCGGCACTGCATATTTTAAGGTTCAAAACGGTGCTTCGGAAACCTACGGGTGACATCACTCATGCACTGTCCATTCTTTATACATTGTACTTAGCCCATACCACAGGCACAGAGTTGGTAGCAGCAACAGCAACAAGGATTGCAGAGGAAACTGGTCTGTCCAGATTGTGAGAAAAAGAAGAAGCACTCATAATTATTATTATTAATAATCATGTTATGAGTTGGCTGAGTTGGACGGGATCTTTACAATAAATACTGAATAATATGATTTTGCATAACCTGCAGTTTGTTTCTAATTTAGCTGTCAGACCACTATATAAGGCTTCATTCAGCCCACCTCAGCTCCACCCATGATCTGCCTGCCAAGATGGCAACTACCAAAGCCACCACACTGAGCTTCACCATGGCTCTTCTGAAACCTGTGGGTGACGTCATGGAAACTACGTCCATGTTTTATACTGTCTGTGCTCATCAGCACTGCACTGTGGAAGTGTTTAAACACTTCCTGACTAAAATGTCAGTGTCCATGTAAAGTAAAAATAAATGTGTTTTGATACCCTATAAGTACCTATAGAGGTGTGCTCCCTCTTTAAGCATGTGCCCAGAAGCACAAAGGACTAGAAACAGGTGACAAACCACATTGTCTGTCTTGTACTACTCCTCATTTCAATGTTTTTAAGAATACATTTAGCTAAGATGACCATGCTTTATCTATATCATCCAACATAGCAAATCAGTTAAACACCTAAAATTGTAAACAGCAAACAATGAGGAGTTAGCACATCCTCACACTGTCCAAACGTACATAAGTCATGTATCTCAGTGAAACGTTTGTCACTTTGCAGTTATTGCTCCGTTGCGGTGTTTTGATGAAGCAAGAGGGGATGACCGGCAGCACGGCCCACCTGGCAGGTGGTCAGACCCAGGCAGGTGTCTCTCGTACGTGTGTGCTGTTACCGACACACATAATCTCAGATCTGACAAAATATATACCTCAATGCGTCATGTAGTCTCGTTTTAGGAACGCCCACAAAATCCTGGACTGAAAACTGGTGAAAAACTGTTTGAACTTCTAACTCCACATATCAGTAGTATATCATTCAAGTCTTTTTACATGTCTTCAGCAACTATTTTCTATGGAAGAGGATTAGGGCCACATAAATCTTTTTTTTTTTTTTTTAGAATTCTGACTTTTTAACTCCAGTTGCCAGTTTCTGTGGCAGCGGTCACTGCATTGGCGGTGTGGGCAACTGCTGCTGTTTTGGCATTTGTGTTTAGTTTTTATTTTATACGGCAGTGCTTTAATTTGCCGCTATGCGGCGCAGCTGACACTGAAATGCCGCGGCAGTTGCCGGTGTCTGCTGCAGACACCTCAGACACCGGCACCTGCCACGGCAGGCCAGTGGCAGCTGGCAGCAGTTGAGAGATTAATTGAGAAAACCTTGCAAATTAATGCAGAAATCACATAATAGAAATACTACTTTGAGCGAGTCAAATAAAATACTGACGACTGTTTCATAAAATGGCGGGCAGCTGCCACTGAAATGTCTTTCAATTCCCCGGTTCCAAAACAAAATGATGAGCCCCTTCCAACACATTGCGAGTTGTGAGCTGCACTTTCCCTGCTTTGCTTAACCCAATAAAAAGTCAGTGCCAGTCATCGAGTTTTCAGAGTGCGTTGGTACTGTTGTTGTGTTATATAATAGTGGGAGTGTATTAGTACCTGACTGTGTGTTTCCTTCCCACCAACAGTTTGCTGCAGTATGACACCCATAACCTGTTAACTTGCCGCTGTTAACTACTAACTTTTAGAAACTAAAGGTATCTCACTCGCACATACCCATAACAGCAGCAGCACAGTGGCATTTCAGCGGCAGCTGCACCAGACACCGGCACCGGCTGAGAAAAAAAGTTTTGAAAGAAAACATGGAATTGCCTTTACATGGACTTTAAATACAGTTCACAACTGCATGACAGTCCACAGCTGTGGAGATCTGATCACACTGCAGTGTAGAGTCTCTAGTTCAGTAATTCAATATGCCTCACTTTCAGGAGGGCTTCCTTTCCTGAAATTTGAACTCTCTCAGTAGGAGTATGCTAGTATGAGGTCAGAGGATGTTTCATTTGATTTGATTCTGTGCACCACAAAAGAGACAGTGGTGTGTGTGTATTGTAAATCTGATCATCTAATAAGTATAATACCTCTGCAGTCATCCAATTTGCAATTCTGTTTAATTCAGCTTCTTAGAAACCAGCATAACCCACCTCCATTCTGTTGTGATCACACTGGGAAATGGAGTATACTGCATGTGATCAATTTTTCCCGCTTTTTTTCATAGACCTCTTAATCAACTTCAGCTCAGATCAAAATGATCAAATATTCAATAATTTTCAGGATCTTAACCCTTTAAATGCCAGTTGAGCGATTATTATTGTTATTTTTTTTTTTTTTTACAAAAAAACACACAAAAAAATATTTTCCATATAATAAATAGTAGGGGGATGGGGTTTTGGTGGTGATTAGAGTCTTGGATATGTCAAAGAGTAGCAACTAAATTGATTTGAATGCATTAGTATTTTTTATGTAGTGTCAGATTCTCCCTCTGGACACCTTTGTGGCCAAAAATGCCTCATTGACTTCCAGTAAAACCACATTTTTTAATCTCACTGTCATTACACTATAAAACCATGCATTATGTGATGTCAGCATTTCATTTTGAAGAAAAGTGGTGATATTTGATGTTTTTTCTGTATTCATCCAGATTCAACCATGTCCATATTGTGGGCCGATGCATGAAATTCTTGTATATTTGCACCTGTTACACTTGGTGGTAGCAGATCTCTTTTTTAGGCCTGTGCGCAACCAGCACACACCTCTTCTCCTGGTTGAGCTGGTGGCAGCAGTGGCAGTGGTGGTGGTCGGTGGTTTCTGCGAGGCCAGCAACAGTGGTCTGTAACTCCACCACCATGGCAGCAGCAACTGCTGTACGTGGGAGGCGCTTTCTCCGCACGATCTCAGAGGACATGGATTTCCCCAGCTACTCTAAGAACAACATCCACCTCTATGTTCTTTGCTGGTTCCAGGAGGGATCCACAGCACTGTACAGCACAAAAGCATTGAAGCGGAGACATCAATGCAATTGAAGAAGAGGACAAGAGGCCACCGAACAGTCTGCCTCCTACAGCTGTAGGTGCTGACCACCTACAAACAACCAAGAAAAAAAATACATAAATAAATGTCCTCACTATTCTTCTTCCTCTCCAAGTAGTTTATATATTTAATTCTTTATATAAATGCAAGAAACAGGATAATGAATGCTAAGCAAGCCTAATAAATCCATATCTGGAATCAAGTCATAATCAATTCTGGAATCAATTCATATAGTAAAAAAAATTTGCAGCAAAATATGCAGTGGCCGTTGAAGGCTGCGAGCTGCTCATCAACACAGATGTTGTCCCCTAGATTAAACAGGAATGGGAGGCGCTGTGCCTACTTGTCCCACATATTCTGGGAAGCAGAAAGCTTGTCCTTTGTGTTGAAAGGGACGGGTGAGTCAGTCATCAAATCTGAGGCTGGTGCTTATCATTTAGAATCGTTTGAGGGACACAGTGGCTCTGAAGACTGGTCTCCCACTCTAGATTCCCCTTTGGACCGGTATACACTTGCCAGGATGAGAAGTCTGATGTATGCACGGATCTCTCCACATCACTCCATCCTGACGCTGAACGCCTCCCGTGTAGAGTTGTCATTCGTAACATCAGCTGGATCATGTAGGAGTGAAGAAAAGATCAAAAGAGGATGCCACATTGTGAATTCTTGATATGGCATAAATTGTGGGCCCTGGCATCATGTGAGTGGGTGCCTGAATGTAGGGCAGTGTCTCGGCATGAAATGGAGACCAGACATACCATGTCCACTCACTGTCAGGATGGGCAGGATCCTCAGTGTCCTCTCCACTTTCAGAGGACAGTTCAAAGGCACATGAAACACAAGATGACCTTTGTTCACCCTGATTCACACACATGCTCCCTCACACAAACACACACAAACAAATCACTTTTGGACCCCCCTGGTGGTCACATGGCTTCATAATATAACTGGCATAAGAATTTCATGCATCGGCCCACAATATGAAAATGGTTGAATCTGGTGGAATACAGTAAAAATGTCAAATATCACTACTTTTCTTCAAAATGAAATGTTAACACGACAGAATGCATGGTTTTACAGTGTAATGACAGTGAGATTAAAAAATGTGGTTTTAATGGAAGTCAATGAGGCATTTTTGGCCACGAAGGTGTCTGAAAATTTTATTAAAAAAATAATCGCTCAAATAATTAACTGGCATTTAAAAGGTTAAAATCCTGAAAATGATGGAATATTTGATCATTTTGATCAGAGCTTAAGTTGATTAAGAGGTTTATGAAAAAGCAGAATAAATATTGATGTATGAGGATTTAATACCTGATTTCTGTGCATGTACATTTTTGCCAAAAAGGTGTCCAGAGGGTGCAAAATGCATCAACAGAGTATAAAAGACTTGTAAGAGTAAAAGACATCATATTATTACATAATATTACAACATATTTTGTTATAGTAGTCCGGTATTTGAATACAGTAAAAATACAATAGAATAAAATACTGAGGAAAAAAAAAAAAAAAGACAACAACTCAGAATAGGACAAGGACACAAAAAGATAAATAGGTAGATAATAGATAATAGTACTGATGGTATGATGGTAATGTTATTGTTACTAAACAGTATATAATAATGTAATAATGAAACTCTGAATATATATTATTATAATATATTGAACGAAACTCCACTGACGTCAGACTTCACTGCAGTGCCTGCGACCATCTTGTGTAACGTGTGGATCCTGCAGCAAAAAGTTCATCAGTTCGCTTGGATATTAAACAATAGCAATATTAAACAATGAGGATATCATTAATACACTGGCAAATGTCTGACGAAGACATTCGCTCCCTTTTTAATGGTGGCAGACCTACAACAGGCCAGGCATCTGTTTATCAGGCCAACCTCAGCAAGCCTTCAACCTCACAGGAGTGTCCCACAACAGCCCCTGTGTACAATCTAAGAAGGACCCAAGACACAAGATGTAAGAATAGCTAGGCTTCATTTTAAACTATAAGGGCTCTCAACAGAGTGCATATAATGATATAGATCATATTCTATATCTCAGTGCAGCTATGGTGAGCCCTGGTAACAGGGCGTCTCCTTCATAAAAAAGCAGAACTATTAACAGAACACTCTGCTGTGTGTAGAGGTCTGTATGTGGATGTGTATGGTTAGCTTGATATAGTTGTCAGGTGATTTAATGAAGGTAAAACAGTGAATGGCCATGCTTAATGGCACTGCACTCTGATGTGGCACTTCTTGGGGACAGGAGAAGCTGCTGTCGCTGATCATCAAATACATTCAATACTAAACTAAATATTCAGCCTGCATTGGTCTATGAATGTGTGATTCTTATTGTATCTAAACAATATATGATAAGCTTCTCTTTCAGTTCACGAAATCCCTGTAGCCACAGCAGCTTCTTCTTGGGTCCGTCTTAATGACAATGAATTACAATGAATGATAGAATGATTACAGTAGCAGTGATAGAGTTGGTGATGGTGAATATATGCATAATAAATACTATACAACTATACAAGAGATACATACTATAAATAACATACTATGAGTATAAAAATATCTAAATAGAGAGGCAATAATGTGCAAAAAGACAACAATATTGTATAAATATGATATATAATATCAATACGGTTAATATTAACACATTTATTTTAACACATATCACAAGTGATAAGAAGTATATGTTCCAGTATTTGTTGCAGAGTATTTGTTACAGGGTACACAGTGCAAAGGTAACAGGTATATCTAGTATTTAGTAAATGATCACCAAATAAAAAAAATAAAAAAAAAGAGTTGTGAAAGATGTACAAAAATGCCCGAGGGGGGCACAAGGGTAAAAACAAAAGACGACGTATGTAAGAAAAGATGGCTCATTGAGTGGATGATGATCACTCAGAAATCATTGACAGAGTAAAACCAAACCTTCTTCCTCCAACTCGCAACAGTCTGTGAGCTTGTCTTTTGGGACTGTGAACTTAAAATTAAAAAACTATGTTCTATTATTGCAAATGATTGTGTACCTGTGGGTCTTCTGTTGCCTGTGACATGTTATATCTGTCTGATAGACGGATGGCATCATTAGTTCTTTGTGGCTTGAAATCTGCTGTTCACAAAATCCAGTTTTGGTTGTTCAGCTATTGTAGAGCTACAGTAATCCTCTGCAGAAGGACTATCTTTGATGATTTTTATTTTTTTTTCCATGAGCCTTACATTGTGCTGTTGAAGTAGGTGTTTGAGGAGGTTGAGTTTTTTGCCTCATCCATGTGCCTTGCTGTTGCATTCCAACAGCACTTCCTCCACTGCTGTGCACAAGTTTATGCCTTTCCCTCCCACTGACGTGTTGACTCTGACTGATGGAACACACCCGAGCCCAGCTCTGCCATGGTTCCGAGAAGGGCCTTGTACTACAAGCAAGCCTCTGCCTGTTGCACTGTTTCTCCTGCCTTTAACTTCCTCCCTGCTCCAGACACTTTGCTGTCTCTTAAACAGGTGTACCGTAGATGTTTCCTTGCTTGAGCTACAGGGAACTCCTCCTTGACCAAGCTGAGATTGAGCCTGAGCTTGTTGGTGTTTACGTACAGAGCAATGCTGCACAGGCTATGTGGTAAACCCAGCCACCTGCGAAGATAGCTGCTCACTTTGCACTCAAATTCCTCCACTACAGTCATGGGTACCTTGTATATGAGCAAGGGCCAAAGGATTCTTGGTTGCATCCTGTGCTGGTAGACCCATGCCTTAAATCGGCCCAGGAGGCCAGAATTGTCCACAGCCTTCATCAACCCCTCGAAGTCGGAGGTAGTTGTCTTGATGGAGTCTGTGTACAGTTAAAGACCTTTCCCAGACTCTTTACTGGTTTCTCTGTGACAGACGGGATCAGATCTTCTCCTAGTAGGAAGCGGAACCTGTCCATGATCTTTCCTTTCTTCAGAACCAAGGAACGGGATTTGGCAGGTTTGAAGCTCATGCATGCCCAGGACATAAGCTTCTCTTAAAACATTCTGTAAAACATCCCAGTCTGAGGGTGCGCGTGAGTATTCAGACACCCTCTTCTTGAACATTTGGTAAAGACAATATGTAAAAGTCTCTTGATCGCAACAAGTATCGTCCATCACTCTGAGAACAGAGACAGGATGGAAGCAACCCGAAAATCGCCTCGAATATGAAAATATACCAGTGGGTGTGCCTGCTAAACAAGGCCATCCTACCCAAGTATGAAGCTCACAGCTCACAGTGGTGAGTCAGTGATTTACATGATCATGTGAAGCTATGTCAATGACTGATCAGGGGCACTGGTGTACAAAAGATCCCCATAGTCGCAGCAACAAGTCTTTTTTTTTTTAGATTAAAAGAGAAACACAACTTGTTTCTGAAATAACTAACTAAACTTAACATGTGGCTTAAAAGTCGGAGCGTCATTGATTAGACTGACTAGGAGTTTACCCCTTGAATGACTTTTCCTTCAAGAGTGACCACAGAAGGGATATTCTGTGTACTCTTGGCAATAGAAAATAACATGCACTTAGTTTTGTCAACAAGTTTCAGTTGAGATGTGTATATATATATATATATATATAGGACATGTGTTTCAGGATAAAACGGTCAACTGTGTCAAAAGCCTTGGCTAGATCAATAAAGAAACACACAATGCTGTTTTTTATCAAGTGCTAAGGTAATATCATCACCTATGATGCACCCATAAACCTAAACCCAGACTGAAATGTAGGTGAAATACATCCATGCATTATCTGTAACCACTTATCCTCACTAGGGTCGCAGGGGGTCAGGAGTCTATTCCAGCTGGCTTTGGGAGATAGGCAAGGTACACCCTGCACAAGTCACCAGTTCATCACAGGGCAAACAACCACTCACACTCACATTCACACCAGTGGACAATTTAGAGTCACCACAAGTGCATGTTTTTGGACTGTGGGAAGAAGCCAGAGTACCCGGAGAGAACTGGCCAAGGTCTGAACCAGGAACCTTCTTGCTGTGAGGCGTTAGTGCACTGCACCACCATACTGCCCATGTGGGTGTAATATAATATGAAACTAACGTAATCTGGAGTTGTGGTTAGATGGATGTTGGATTTCAAATCAGTTATTTTTTAGGGTGCTGAATTAGCGACACTTGTATTAGCTTGTATTAGCAACACTGGTTGTTGGTCCCACATCCCTCCAATTCCTGCCTCCCCTCACTGACATCTAGAAACACAGAATTTTACTAATTACATAGAAAGCCCGGTATGGTCTGCAAATGGCAAATCATCAATTATTACGATGATGCTGTTATGTTTTTGTATTCTGTTGGGGAATTCATGTAAATACTACTGCTGTATCTGCTCTCCACTTTTACATACACGCTCTCCTGTTAATTTCACTCACCCTGGTGGTGTGTGTGTTCCCAGTGATGTCACCATGTGATGAATGGAATAACCCAGGCAGAGTATCACTCTTTGTCCCAATAATAGTAGTTTAACACCGTTTCCCAGTTCCACAACACTGAGCGCCACTGAGGCAAACACTGTTAGTGCTGACAGTGGAGTGATGTCTTTCTCATTGAATACCTATGAAGTCCTCTAGATGTCCATTAATGATAGATTCCATACGTAATAAAAACAGGGCCGACCTACCACTAATCCATAATGGATTGCCAGGCAGGACCTGAAACTGATTCAAAATCCTGTCTCGACCACACACACAAACACACACACACGAACGCACACACACACACACACACACGGCAGCACACATTTGCAGACACATGCACATAAAAACAGAGTCCTCACTCATCCCGCTGTGTTTAATCTCTCTAAGTGTTTTTCCACTCCTCCCTCCTTCCCATCTTCCTTCTTCCCTCTCTCCCTGTGAGCCACACCTCACCCTTCTAGATGTTACCACTCATACCGCCATCAGCTCCTCCCTCAAGTAGAGACACTAAGACTCTCTTCTCTGTAATGCCTGTCTTCTCTCGTCATAAATCCCTCCCTTTATTGCTGATGCTGGTGTCTGGGTTAAAAGATATGGCAGTTCAGTGCACCAAGTCACTTATTAGATTACGTTGGTGCTTGGTAAGAAAACAAATAAACCAAAGCATCACGTGCTGTATTTATACATAGACCTTTGTTTGCTCGGGTCTCTTCTCTCCTCTCTGTTTTTTGTAAATACACTGATTCTGTCTCTCTAAGGAGAAACAGAAGTTGGTCAGTTTTGTCTAATAAAGTAGATGTTTTCTCTCTCTTAACTTTGTCTTTGCCAGTGGACGATATTTGTATTTACAGTAGCTGTATTTTGGAGATGGTATCATTTTGGCAGCTTGTCTTTTTCTAGATCATTCAGACCTGTATATTACTTACTAATAGTAAAGGAATCAGACAAGTAGTTTTGATTTGGACCAAAACAAAAAAAAAGTACATTGTTTTGTCTTATTTCGAGTCCAAGAGGAGTAAACATGAAGATACAGACTGACAGGGAACTCCTTCATTGGACAGTTTTGGTGACTCATCTTGCATCATCAGCAACACATTGACCTCATCTAGTCATTCAGATGTAGCCCATTTCACAAGTTCTGCTTTTATTTAAAATGTTCTCCAAAGTTCCAGATAATCTAGGAAGAAGCAATGCACCAGCTGCTCAATGCAACATGACCAACACCACAATTATTAACATAGGACGTGATTAGATGAACCTTGAAAGGATGTTTGGCAAGCGTTGGTACAGTAGTTTCAACATTGTAAAAAAGCTCTGAAGAGACTGCTGTGCATCCCACAGCCCACAGTTTTCTACCTTTTTTGCAGTTATGGAGCAGAGAGCAGGACCAACTGCCAGTTTGTCCTTCAGTCTCATAGTCTGTCTTTGCTCCATTCCATACACCTCCTACTGGGGCTGTATCTCTATCTATTTAGTAATACTAACATTTATTCTCCATATTGAAATGTTACACTTGTACACTTGTAACTGGGCCAAAAGAGACCTTGGCTAAAATGTTAATATTAGCAAACATTAGTTTCTTGCCCAAAGACACTTCGACATGCACGACTGGGGATCAAACCACCGATCATCTGATTAGTGGACAACCCGCTCTACTGCCAAGCCAGAGCCGCCCTGATTGTGTGTGTATACAGTCTATAATACAGGTGACTGTAGAGGGCGTTACCTTAGCTGTTTACTAAATGTTGGTTTGCAGTAGGGATGTCCTGGACCAATAGATAATCATGCAAGTAACTTTGAGACATCTATTGCACGCTAAGTGATTCAAACCACATGCAGCAGCGGAAGGAGAAAGGTAACTGCCCGGTATTTATATCCGGTGGCTGCGTGGCTGAATTGCGTGGTGCGGACTAAGTGGGTGTGCCCAAAGCTTTCTGCTGGTTACACAATCGGTGTGAGCAAAACATTTTCCATTGATGTCATCCCACAGCTGCACTGTACCTGTGAGTCAAACAGAAAGAAATTAAATGAAATATCTGAAATGTTCTAGTTTGTCAAACACTGTAGAAAAAGGTGCCTCGATCTTACAAACTCAGGAAGCTCAGGGTCAGGGGATTCCCGTAGTGAAAAAAAGCTAAGATAGTGACAAACAGAAATGGGACAAAACAGAAGAATTTTATAGGAGAATATTACAGGAGGATACTTGAAGTGCCATCTCTATGTTTCACTGTTTCACTCATTTTTCTTTTGGGAAATACACAGAGCTCCACATGCATAACACATCCGCTTTTTTACTTTCTACTCTATCAGTAAAAATCCCTGCGATCACAGTGGCACATGTTATCATGGTAACCAAATGGTCTTGCACAAACACAGTATACATAGATTGTTTTCTTGACCGACCAAGATCAGCAGATGGATTTAATTACAGTTTAGCTTTTGATCTATCACACGGCTTGCTTTCACACCAAATGAATATGATCCAACCCCAGAAGTCAATTGAGCCAAACCAAACAGGGGCACACTGAAGATTCATGATACTAATAACTGAATCAACAATGGCCATATACTGTATGTATGCAGAAATGATTACATGTTATCTTCACACATTTTCATCCTCCAATGTGAAAACCCATATTTCTGTTTCACTCAGTCACAGAGAAATCTCCTCCACGGGCCTTCCTGTCTTAGTCTTGGTGGCTTCATTCTGCCATACATCCCCCCACAGCCCCACCTCGCTCTCTCTTTTGGGAGACATGGGAAGGTATCTACCACATTAGGATGGATAACGTGGATGGATGGAGTATTGCAATGACAGGTATGGTGGGACCGAAGGGAGTAGGAGGGAAATGGATATGTCATCAAAAAAGGACTTGTGAATACCAGACAGAGGAATTCCACTGAGCTTCAGCCACATGCCTAGAGCCTGGAGCCAGAGGGAAACAAGGCATCTATCATGAACCTGGAAACCTGACATGACAGGATTCAACCAGCTATGCTCTGTACAGGTTAAAAATACAAATCGGCTGTCCTGCTTGCTCAGTCTCTGGATAGTCAGGTTGCATATCATGTCGCTCTCCCTTTGACATATTTGAATCTGGATCATGTTGTCTTGCAGACCTTTTCTTCACTTCTTAATCATTTATTTCTTGCTTCTTGGAGTTCAGACAGTGAGCACAGTACTGGAGAGATGCCAGTTCACCTCCTGGTCCCTGTTGAAGGACCCTTGAGGTCAAAAACCACTTTCATTTGTAGTGTCCTTATATGCAAAGAATACATAGACACACATGTTTTATAGCACCTCAAACTCTCAGTTTTCACACCCTCCCCAAGCCCCATTTTTCTTTTTCTTTTCCTTTTTTACATTCTCTCTCCATCCTTTAAATTCAGGAACCACTGGGCCTCTAATCTTATAGAGTGAAGAAGAGAGCTCCTTTACTCAGAGTGTCAACTCCCTCCTGGTTCCACCCCATCTTCCCACCACCAGCCTGTCCGTCTTCAAACTCCGCCATTTGATTTCTCCCCTCATCCCTCAACGCTTCATCCCTCCACCCACTTCCCGCCTACAGCACATCATGTTGGTTCACCTTCATCCACAATATACATTAAACGATTCTAAATCTATATCCGTATCAGCATGGCATTTGTTATGAGCCATTTGTAAATATGGTATTCAGGGGGGATGTAGTAGTGCCTGCTTTCTGCAGTACTGCTTAAATGCCAGTAGAGGGAGACTAACTAATCACCTTGGTTGAGTTAGAGACTTATCACAACACAGAGCAGGTTTTTCCGCTGACCACCAAACTACATTGAAATACTTCTGATTTTATGAGGCGTATGTGTGTGAGACATATTGTGAGGAAACAGGTGACAGAGAGATAGACATAGAGAGTGCTGACTCGAGCTAAGGCAGCCTCTCTTCTCTCAGCCATTGATTCTTACAGATTGGCCTGTTGGTGAGACGAGGCACTGTCATCACGCAAACCCACAGATTAGCGTGTGTGCTTCTGTGTGTGTTAACGACGACTCCACCACTTCATTGTACCTGTGAAGAACAGTCACATTCAAAAAATAAATGTTCAGATCAGAAGGGCACTTACTTTTTGGCTCTGTGGCCAAGGGCCAGTTACCAGCATTCATCAAAGCCTTTGAAAATGTTCTGAAAACAGATAACACAGTTTAGTATATTGTCATATAATTAGTTTGTGAAGCTGTAACTGAGAGAGAATTTTCCATGGCAACTTTAAGATGCATTTTATGTATTTATTTTACTTATTTATGTGCTTGTTCTTGTTGTTTTGTCTCTTCTATCTATTAACTCCTTTTAAAAACTTTTTTATACACTTGACATCATCAGCTGTTATACTCAACACACCTACCATACCTATGATGCACTTGTAGAGCAGCCTTGCCCCATAAACTTGTATCACAGCACCCATGTCATGACTCATTTACACAATAGACCAAACAGCAACCTGACAAACACTGCAGTTCCTCAAACATCCACTTGAGGCTGCTTCCAGAAGTGAGTCAGTCTCCATAAGAGTATAGGGCTCACCTGTTCAAATTATATTAAGACTTAGAGTTATGCAGAATTAAGAGTGTGACTACATTGATTGACAGGAGGGTGCAATCAAAGGTGCCTTTTTTGGGCCACCAGGCTTCATTTAGTCCACCTTGACTCTGCACACACTCCATATCCATTTTTTAAGGAATTCAGCAGATACAGCACTGCCAAGATGACTATGTCCATGTCTGTGTCCAAGACTCATGCCTTGCCTTTGTTCATCAGGAATGTTAAGCGTGTCCTGTCATACTTTAGTTAACAAACAAGGTTTTGACTTAGAGGCTTTTGTTTTCATATTATTCTTTTTCTGTTTTTTTTCTTTCATATTGGCAACACAGATCTTAATACGTGTCAATAAAGCACAGTGAAACTGGAATTAGTCACATTATTAATTGAAGTATCTCTTTCATGAAGAGAAATATACTGTATCTGGTTCAACAACAGAGCTGTAGTTTCACACCATATGACTGTAATATCAATTTTACTGTGTCCGAGTCACTTGATGTGTTCAAACACAAAACTGGAGAATAAGATTCTGAACTGAGCATTTCATTCACCTTACTTTCAAGTATATCAGTCCCTAAAGTTCAATAGACTAAACATTTCATTTCCCCTAAATAAGCATTTTCTGAGGATTTTGGATAAACAACCTGCTATTTAATGTAATACATATATTTCACAGCTTTAAATCTCCACCACCTGCCAACATTGAGACATGGAGGATAGGTTGCATGCTGCATTCAGTGGGACAGGCTAATCAAAGGTAAGGGAATATAAAACAGAGTTGCTGACAAACTCTCAAAGATGTCCACCAGGCTTTTTGCTGTACAGTGACATTTTGTACTAAGAGTCATCACTGGGGCATGTTCTGACACACAACACTCAACATCGACTCCAGAGTGATGCACCCACCCACCCACCCACCCAAAATGAAAATCAATTACTTCTGCAGAGGTGCATTCATGTCGAGGTGGACTTGAAATAGTTTATCTCTTGACATTTGGGTTTCTGTTCAATTGCTTTGCTGGAGGGTGAAAGAGAGAGGAAAAAGCATAAATTTGAGATGGCCCTTGATCAACCCTCTGCTTTGAGTCGGCTCTTTGCTGTCCTGGACGATTTTAACTAAAAGATCGTGGATACACATTGATTTGGTTGATTTACTTTAGTGTGAAATGTAAAAACATTTTTTACCTGTTGGAGGGCTGCACAGCTGTGCGCACAGTGAAAAAAAGGCCTGGTACATAGTGTAGACGCATTAGTTGATTATAACAGAATCACTTTTCTCATGCTGTGGAAGACGTGTCACACCCCGTGCTCCATGCATGAGCATTGTCTGTGAGACTGTAAATAATCCCCGGACTGTGGACTTATTATGTATTATGGTGAGCTGCCTCCAACTCACATTCTAATGAGAGCAGCCACCATGAACTGCAGTATGTAAAACAACATTACTTGTTTTAAGTTTAAAGTTTGTGTGTAATGATGATTTTTCACTGTAGTAAAAAAAAAGTTAGGAGCACATTTTTTTTTTTTTGCTGTTTCTGTTAAAACCAAAGATCTAAGTAGTATTTCTCCAGCACACACCATCATCATTTGGCCAAAAGTCAGTGGGCACCCCTACAAATTACTGAGTCCAGGTGTTTCAGTCACTTTAAATGTGGCACTGTTATGGGAGTCATTTCATGAAATTCCACTCTGAACCGTTATCATTGTTAAGTAGAAGCACCACAAGCCCCAAGGTCTTCTTAATGCTACAGGATATGAGGAGATTCTAGCTTCCAACTCTACTGCAACAGTTTGGTAAAGGCCCTTTGCTGTTCCAGCATGACTGTGCCCATGTGCACAAAGCAAGGTCCATAAAGACATGGACGAGTTTGATGTGGAGGAACTTGACTGGCCTGCACAGAGCCCTGACCTCAACCTTACTGACCACCTTTGGGGGAAATTAGAATACTGATTTCGAGCCAGGTTTTCTTGTCCAAAATAATTGCCTGACCTCACAAAATACTCTTTTTGCTGAATGGGCACAAAGTCTCACATACACAAGCCTTTCCACAAGAATGGAAAGGCTTTCTTTTAGAACTGGTTTTAAAATGGGATGCCCAACAAACTCATATAGGTGTGATGGTCACTGACATTTGGCCACATGTATGTAGGGATGTTTTTTCTTTTATTTTGGGATACTAAATTATTACTGATAAAATGTTGTTACTTGTGCAAAAATGAAGACATTGACTGGTTATCTGGTAAAATATTCCCTACTATTGTATTGGAGTCATGTAACACAGGAGTTTTGCTATTTTCTGTCCCTTTCTATCAGTACACCACATCATTTTAATAACTGTGGGTTGTTGATTGTGAAGGTGCTTAGCTGTCTGTCATATAGCTTTATAGAATTTGAGAAGGACAGAACACAAAGATGCATTAAAGTAAGGCAATATAAAAGTATTCATACTGCATTTCTTATTCATTACCTTTTGTTAATCATGCATGGAACTCAGTTTATTGAAGTTATATACAAACATGTCCATGGACGGCAATTATTGTTAAAGATAAACATTTGCCTTGGATTAATGGTGATCTTTTATAAACAGACAAAGAATTCAGCAAATAAACATTTAAGGAATATGTACAACCAAAACATGAAATACCAAATTCAATTATTTTGAAGACTGCTGCTCAGCTAGTGATGATGAAAATGTTTTAGAACAAAATCAAGAGCATTGCAAAAAAAAAGAAAAAAAAAGAAAGAAACAATTTGTGAAAAAAAAAATGTGCCTGAGTTGTTGTGGAGAAATTGCTGAAGTTAAAGGTCAATGGTGAGGTCAGGAAAAGTGTTCAGGAGCCTCTGATGTCTTATGCTGTATTATTTATTGATACTTGGCCAAGGAGAATTAGAGACACTCTCAAAGTACATCAGAAGTGCCTGAGTCGCTCTCACATTCTGCCCTATTCTGGAGACACAGATATCTGTTTACGCAGATTGGAACATCAATGGAAAGCTACCTATTATGTCTATGAAGGCAACATAAGGTCTCTTTGACCCTGGCCACCACAGTCAGTACGTTTACATGCAGCAAGAAATTCGAATTTCTGATCATATCAGACTTAGTTCAGACTTTTTAAAGTCCACCTCAGACTAAGGTAAACACCTTAGTCCGATCTAGTTCGGACCTATTTCAGACCACATCGGACATCTCAAAATCGGATAAGAACACTTAGATAATTTGTTCATAGTCGGATATTTAACGCCATGTATACTCAGCAATTCTGTGCATGCGTGACATTTTCCGCTGGGGAAGCCAAAAGATCTGTTGTTCTTTTTATGCATTATTAGGACGAAAATAATGCACGAAAAGTACGCAGCTGTAGCATCGTCCATCTCCTCGTATGTAATCTTTGTTTGAATGCCTTCAGATAGTTTGTTGTTGCTGATAAGTAGAGGTCAACCGAAAGTGGCTCTTTGTTGAGAGGGCTATAGCGATACCTAGTGTAACGGAGTCAGCCATGCTCCGGTGTTTATCCAATTCTCTGAACGGCATGTATACTTAGACAAGTGATCCGGTCTTATGCATGTCATTATCTGATACGATCAGAAATTCGAATTTCTTGCTGCATATAAACGAGTGTTGAGATAGACTGGCACCTACTGTTCCCAACCAAAGCCAAACAACTAATACTGCTGAGGACCTCAAGGTCCATACGTAACCTGTGTAACCTAATGATAGAAAATTACATAACAACTTTGAAACTCAAAATGGTTTTCTTTTAACAAACATCTACTGAAGTCTTAAAGAATGTTGTTTGGCACTATCTTATTTTTGCATTTAATCAATTACTGGTCAATTCATTTCTTAGATGGGAAATTAGTATTTGTGTTGTTTTGCTTCATATACTACATGTTTTGTATATTTGTATTAAGGACCCCCTTGAATGTAGCCACAAAGGGGCCCGGATAAATACAGAGGGTTGTGTCAGGAAGGGCATCCGGTGTAAAACTTTTGCCAAATCAAACATGCGAATCAGTCTTCTGTGCTGGATTGGGACTTTTGTGCCGCATCAGGACTTTCGTGCCAGATCGGGACTTCCGTGCCGGGTCGGTCGAGGCCCGGGTTAACAACAACCGCCATCAGTGCTGGTCGCCTGCGGGTGCCGGTGGAAATTGGACTACCTGATTCGCTGTTGCGACCCCTGAAGAGAAAAGCTGAAAGGAGAAGAAGAAGAGGAAAAATTAAGGACCCCCTTGAAAATGAGATGGTTTAAAATGAGGGGTTTATCCTTCTAATAAATGGTATAAGAGTAGGTTAAGTTAAGTTCAATAAAAAATGTCTCTGAATGAAGTAAGGTCGAAAAGAAAAAGAGACAGAAGCCAGAGGTTGGTTTATCTATAGGGAGACAGTGACCTGGAAAGCTCAGGATAGACTGTTCATAAGCTGCTCCTTTCACACACATTTCAAATGGGAGGGTGGAGGGGGAAGAAGCACCCCTTGGCCCAAACGAAAGTTAAGAAGAAAAACTAAAGTGACAGGTAGTGATGTGGCAGGATTAAAGGGATTGGAGGAAAGAAAAAAGGTAAAGTTTGGGGGTTAGGGAGAGGAGGTAACAGGAACGATGGGAATATGACAAGAATGGGGAGAGGGGTGAAGAGATAGAAAGAAAAGGAAGTAAGGGATAGCAATGGGAAAAAAAGTGGGGGAAGACTAAAGGGCAGCAGCCAGAAAGTGGATAAAAGGAGTTCTTCCACTGGTGCAATAGGACACACATTTAAGTAGCTCTGCATTTCTTCTGAACAAATTAGGTTAAAAGAGAACAAGAATTACTCTTCAACCCATCATCATATGTATATACCATTTCTACAAGCCATTGACATCCATCATATAGAACTGTCTGCAGTGAGGAAGAAAGTATGCATCAAAATAGATTCTCACACTGAAGAGGTAACCACGGCCCTGAGAGTGGAAATTCTATGACTTTGAACCAATATCAATGGTAAGCTGAAAACCATTCAGGCTACCTCACTTGCTCACGGCAAGACCATCCAATATCTGAGTGGAGTGCATCTTGGGGTTAGTGTTAAAATGATCTGAAAAATATCAGCAGAGATTGGACAGAGATAATTAATAACACCAAAAACATGTGGCAATTAATCCAGACCATGACAAAAGCAGGAACACCCTCATCATTTATGAATCCTCGTTGCCAGGTACAGGCAAAACCTGTGCAAACCTATGCAAAACCTTCTGTCTCTCGCTCTGCTGCCTTACCAAATGACAACAGTTGGCAAGTCTTTCTGAAATTATCCGTGACTGACCAAGGTCTCTGAATTTTCTGTCAGACCACTTGGACTTATGAAATATGTGCCCACTGACACAAAAACAAAGCTGTCTATCCCAGCTATAACTGAATTTATGGTTGTTTTGATCCCCTCAACAGAGTCAGCTGTCAAGTGTATGCCACCTTCATACACAGTAAAATCAGCATACCCAAATTAACACTGCCAGAGTTGATTTCAACACTTTTAAAGTGTCTCTATGGGTCCACGCCACGAGTGTTAATTTAACTCCTTTTGGAGTGTTGTTACCTTAACACTAATTTGGTGTCATTTTTCACTCTTTTTGGAGTTAAAATTTAACACTTATTACCAACAACCAGTGTTAGGGACATTAACTCTCTCAGAGGATTATTAGTTAACTACTACTATTAGTTAAGTGGTATACCTACAACATTCAATAATAATAATAATAATAAGGACTGTTTAAATAAAGGTGGTTATGTTTGCTGTTAATTTAACATTTATTTTGACATTTGCAATACAAAAACTTTGAAGTTGCTTTAAAGAGTGATAGCACAGGACAGTGTCTCATAGAAGGCTGGAGGCTGTAACAACTACTCCAGCAATGAGATGAGTTCTGTTTAAATCACAGATCCCAACCTCTGGACCTGCCATGATGTGACACTGTGCTTCTGAGGGGGATTATTAATCGTGCATGTAACTTCACTCATGGTGCAAAATGCACTGTTTCATAACAGCAACTTTAAGTTACATGAACATTGTAGAATTAGAACAGATAACTGTGAACAAACATCTGTAGTAACTTGGAACAATTTACTTAAACTTTGTCTGAAATCTTCTGCTGACGTGAACACTTCAAGTGTAAAAGTGAGTATCAGAGTTAAGAGTAAAAACTTCAGAGTTAATATTTATACAATCACACTTAAAGGTTTGATTTAATGACACTTTGTTATTACACTCCAATTTGACACCAACTACTTTTAAAGAGCGTAAAATATGAAATATGAGTATAATTAACTCTACTAACACTAAAAATTTAACTCTTCTGAATCTGCTATTATCCGTATCCACAGCTGATGTGGGAAAAAATCCTGCAGAGAGTGAATATCCCTGTCCATGTACTCAGGCAGATGATGTTATTGCTGACATTTTTAACATATCACAGTCACAGGACACATATTAGCTCAGCATTAAACTAATATCTTTTCTCACAAGCAGACGCTAGTCCTCGACACCAAAGCCTCTGCTGCTGTCTGGCAATTGAAAAATAGAGAATAGCTGTAGAGGATTTTGTAAAGTTAAGACAGGGAACAGTCAGCTTCTGTAAGGCTGTGCCTTGTGGGTTTTTCCAAAGGTGCAGTGCTGCTGTAACCTCTGATGATATTATCGCTATTGATTAGCGTCACCTCTTAGGCTTGTTCATGAACCACTGAGGGAGGGTGTTTGGGAGACTCAGTGGGACCCCCTGCCTTTCACTGCTGTTACAGCGGTGTTGGTAGCTTCCTGACAGGTATGCTGAAAGACGCCCGCCCCCCGCCCAGGCCTAGTTTGGCCCGCGTTAGCAGCGACCTTGAAATGCGAGAAAAAACAATAAACCATAAATCAACAAGGAATGAGAGTGTGTGTGTGTGTGTGTGTGTGTGTGGTGTGTGTGTGGGGGCGTGGTGAGGAAAAAAGAGGGGAAGACAGAGAAAGAGGAAATGTGGGTGAAGAGGGGAGGCAGAGGGGACAAACGACACCTGTCATTCCCGGTTTGGTTTATGGACGTCAGTGGCCGGCCAGGTCGCAGAGCAGCACCACTCTGCTCCAGCGTTTGGTGGACTCAGCAGAATGGGAGATCACTCAACAGGAGCTGACCTTCAGGATCAGGGGGGAGGGAACGAGGGAGGGACAGGAGAGGCACATCTGAGGTGGAAGGGATGTGGCAGAAGGAAAGAGGAAGCAGTTAAGTAAGAAAGGAATACATGAACAGATGTTGAGAAACTAGAGAGTCTACATGAATAAGAGAGAAAAGCATTTCACCAACAATACCTGATGTCTGTTTCCATGAGTTTGATGTTGCTGAAATTTAGGTTTATCAGAATAAAGGTAACGAGCAGACTCATGCTAAAAAATTGTGATGTGGAGTGGAGTGTGATGCTACGATCAGTGTAAAGGAAATTTCAACCCCATCACTAGCAGAGAAAGAGGATGGTTCTGCAGTGTCTGTAGGGTTAGGGAAAGGTGGTTTGCAGTCTCACTGGGACTTGGATGGGACGGTTGATATCAATTTTGCCTTGTTCAGTGGAAATACCTGTCCTTGTCATATTAGCTCGATGCAGGTGGTAGAGGTGGAAAAGCTAAAGACAGGAAGAACAGTCCTTTTGGTAACTGGACACATCTCCATCATGTCGTGGCTGCAATGCTGTTTTGGTTCATTCTCCATGCAACTTCAAACCACACCCCACCAGACTTTGTTAACTTGTCCAGGGTTAGTTGGTTGCATACACACATGTTAAATTCCAGGTACATGTGCGGCAACTGGAGCTAATTGCGGTCATTCAGGTCCCCACCAGTTACACCACGGTCCATTTCAGAAGTGTCCCAGAAGTGGGTCTGCTCCGCTGAGACACAACTGTTATTTATTTGATGGACGCCACAAGCAGCATGTGTCAGCACAGAGCAGATCGAGCTGGCCGGAAGTCAGACACACAAAAGGAGAACAGAGAATGCTATTGATTTTCAAAATAAAAACACCCTCTGCAAACTTCTGATCGTAAAAACAGCCAAAAGAAAAAAAAATAGTTACATAGCATAGAGTGGACAGCCGCTCCTGAAACAGACTGCGGTGCTTCTGGTGGGCTTTGAAATACTTATCATTTGTGGTGGCTGCAGTGCACACAGAACTCATTACATCTGTGGCTGGTGGAATTTAGCCATCAAGCTTTATTTTCAAGTTTTTCTACATAGCTCACAGTGAGAATGGGACTTTCTATACACGCAGCACTGATATGTCGTGAGTTTCGAAGCTCTAAGGATGGAGGATGTCATTTGGTGTACAGATTGTAAATTTGTGATATCGGCCTTTATAAATAGAACTTACTTGACTTCTGGAGAGCTGCCTGCAGTCACCAGGGCTCAGCTCTCTGGTTGGTTAGCCCAATTAGTTAAGTGGCAGTTTCCCAGTGTCTCCATATTTTCCGTGCTTCCGTGCCTTACTTTTTGATTGCAGTTTTGACACAAATGTGTCTGGTGGGTAGGATTTCCATGGGTGCATTCCCATTGACTTATTTATGTTTGACAGGCAGCTAATCTTGTGCTTGATGGACAATCTTCTATTTTTTAATTGAGTTTAATTTTTTGGTTTGATTTTTTTATTTGGTGTTTTGATTTGTAATGTTTTGCTTGCAGTTTCAAGTATTCTTTCAACTTTTTGACACTAAATTGATTCCATAGGAATACAGGCTCTTATGATTTAAGGAAATAGGAGCAAAGGTGAATTTCTAGTTTTAAACAATGTTCCGTTTTTATTTAGACAGGTAAATCTCACGCTCAGTTAGATAACATGTAGACTCAGCTTAAAAATAACAAGAATATACTCCACTCCACCAGGTACCAGAAGGGGGAGGTCACACACACTGCAAAGCAAAAGACACAGATTAGAGCACAACAAATATTAAGGATACATTAAGCCCTCCACCTAGTGAGCCACCACCTGTAAACCTACAACCAGCCGACCTGTACTGGCACTGTGACTAGTCCCCTTAAGTGCTCAGTCCTGCACCTGTACAGAAGCAAGGGAAGTACTAGTGCATGTGCCAGAAATATCTTTAACAGAAAGACAAAAAGCATACCTTGACATCGTCATTCATGGAACAAGTGCAGGGTTGGGAGAGCACAAGGCAAAACCTACCACTGGCTGCCTACAGCTACATTTAAAGAGAGCCAGGAAGTGATCTAGCCTCTAACCTGTACTGGTGTATGACTCACTATCCATCCGGATCTTTAACCCGGATCCTCTAACTGGATCGGGATTCACAAGTCATAGCCTCCATTAAATTAACTTTTATCCCAGTTAAATTTAAGAAGATAAATACAGCAGTATAACAAGATGATAGAAACTTTACACAGTCGTTTTATGTAGCTGAGGCTAATATAGCTCATAGGCTAAAAACAATATAACAAAATTAATGTAATTAACGTCATTTTAACTGCAGCATTATGTCATTAATAATAATGCTCTGATTAGCTGCACTTCATTTAACACAATTAAGTGTTAATAAACTTCAGAGGCTAGGCTAATATAGCCTAAACAATGTGAGAGGAGCATTTGAATTGCAGCATTATGTGTTAGCATAATCTGTCATCAATAATTATGGAGTTATATTCTCCACATTTCTATTATGTCATTTACTGTATTTACAGTTGAAGGAGTGATGAGAATGTAATACTGTATTTGTGTCAGTTAAATAAAAAACATTGTGAACTACTTACAGCCTCATAGTTAATGTTAGTTTTTAATAAGATTAAAATGCAAAGTTTTATTTCATGCATCAAAATTTCAAATGCAAATTTATATTTATTTAGCCTGTTTGTAGTCTAAGACAGGCAGGCTTGTGTTTTACTGGTAGAATTTATATGCTTATAGACAAATGACTCAGATGACTCAAATGAATTGCAAGATCTAGGTGTGTTTAGTGAGTGAAACAGAAAGATTCAAATCCATAAAAGGAACTGATTATGACAGGGCGCTAGCCAAACAGGCAAAGGAGGGAGGGGGAACTCTACCCTTCACATATATTATTAGAAAAATGCACATATATTTTTTGGAACATCACAGTGAGCCTGTCTTTATATTGTACATAATTACAAAAATAACTCACCAAATAACACACCAAATTATTAATTCAGATCATCTATCATTAGTTGTACGTCTCATGGGATAACTGCAAATGTTTGGGCCATGCTTTTGTTTGAACATCTTTGCTGATCTTTGCCACAATGGAAATTGTTCATTTGTTCAATTGTTCAGCTTGAAGAGATTTCATTCAGAAAGTTATCTTAGCCATGGAAAGAATGTGCAGATACAGGGGAAAGGGGGACACGGAGAAATAACACAGGAGAAAAGAAAGGCATGAAATGGCGTAGAGAGGGTGATATATTTACACCCAGAGTAAGTGTCTAAAAAGCTGCCATGTTTTATGAAATGCACCCATAAGCTACACTAAGTGAAATGCATTAAAGAGGTTGTGATTTGCCTCTGAGACCATTAATAAGGTAAAATACACGCATGGCTAATTTATTAACGCACGCCTCTTGACATTCATTACCACTGAGGCAGCAGCCCTCAGCTCTTCTGGTGGCACACACACAGACATACACACACACCTACACACACACACACATGGTTGGAACAGGCCTGGTTTGAGTGATACACCTCAGCTCTTTGCAGTTAAAAGTGTCATTGTAATCGATTGGAGCAGTGGAAAGACAAACTGGAAACTGTCCAAATTATAAATTGAACGGACAATCCTCTTAGCCAAAACTTTCAGCGTTTTACCAAACAATTAATTCTAATGAGCCGTCTATCTGTTGTGTGAAGACCACCCCTTCCTCCTTCTCTCCATCTTTCTCTCCCTCTCTATCTCACTTACTCTCTGTCTCACTGAAATGGTGGAAAGTTGCTGATAGGCGTGGAACAGTAAAACAGATTGGAACGTCTCTACTCTCCCATAACTATTTGGCTGACCAGAGGCTGACCTCACTATCATCACTCAGCATGCGACAGGGGAAATTGCCAGACCAATTTAGAACTTAAGGTTCCTTTGTTTGGGGACAGATAGAAATCTGCACTTAATACAAGAGCAATACATTCATATGGAAATGTGTTTAAACAGAGACTCAACGCTTTGTCATTTTTAAAAAGAATGAATAAAGTTTGGATTGATATACAGCAAATTAATAAATATAAATATGTAGCACAACAAAAGTAAGACTTTACAGCCATAGCACCTTTCAAGCTGTTCTTAAGCTCATTTCTAACTCATGCTAACATGCTAGAAATGACAGGTGTGAGTCCACATGCTGATCTTTAGCAGGTAACGTTTACCATGTTAACCATCTTAGTTTAACATTAACATTTGCTAATAAGGACTAACACAAAATTGTAGGAATGTCATTAATTCTGGATTTAGTCTGTAAACCTGTAATTCCCCCAGCCAAACATTCTGTTGTCGTTGAATATCGTTGAGAGTCTGTCTGAAAGATGATGATGTCTGAAGCTGTTCTTTGTGCTGCTTGTGTTAGGATGCATACTGTCTTGCATTGTACTGTCTGTTTTGGATATTTCATTCATTATTATTATCTCAAAATGTGGCAAAATAAAAGCAAGACAACGTGACTACTCTGTGTTTGCTGGTTTGCTGCACATCTTACACTAATGGGTATCTGCACGTGTAACACACATGGATGGAGGGCCCATGCTAAGGGGCTAAGGTACTGTTGGTTAGGGAAAAAATAAACTATGGGTATTGCTAGACAGTGATACCACCGCTCAACCTATTTTTAGCCTGACTGTCACTTGGATAGCAAGTTTGTTAATGTCTGATCAGAGTGTGTCTTTTAGACCCTTCCTAAACGTGTTTATTCAGTCCAGTTCAACCTGCAGGAGTTTCTGTGTTCTGCTGACACAGAGGAAATGAATTCCTGACAAGTAAAAATGAGTCAAAACCATTTCCCAAAGTTTCCACTGTAGAAACAGACCAGGGACCAAATCATCTGTCAAGCAGCCATTACTGATGTCTGATGAGGAAACCCATCCTGACCACCTCGACCAGAGTCTGACAGCAGAGTGTGAGGGTGACTGATAAACAGAATGAAGAACAAGCTGCACCTGAAAACATACTTGTGAGGTACTTCTGCTTCTCTAACCTACACTGATACAAGGAAAATCCATATATCTACAAACATTTGATAACCAGTCACTATTATTTTGCTGATTTAGATGAATATTACAAAATATGGTCAAAAAAAAAAAAAAAAAAGCAAATGGTGCAGTGATGAACGGATCCTCTTACTCTGCATCTTGATCTTGATGTGCAGTGGCCATGGAGTCTTCACACGCAGATAAATGATGAGGTGAGGTGAGGGGAGGGGGGCACTTCATGGAGTTAAATGTCACTTCCTGTTTCCACTACTCCAAAAATCAAAATATGATTGTCATCCAAGGATTACTTCCTGTTATCCTTGGATGGCACTATGACTATATTAACATTCAGGCCAGAACATTGATATAACGTGACGTTTTTGGGCAGATTAGAAAATGTTTACCAAGTTACAACAACTTCTTCATGGCTCCAAGAGGCTTCTTTGAAAGTCTGGAAATGTGTCTTGGCTTGAATCTACTGATTTTGGTACACAGTGATGAAAAGTGCTGTACTGTAGAAATGTTGCATTGTGTTTGCATGGACTCAGTGATCACACTGTGTAGCTTTGTTATCGTTACTTTACTGTCACCTGCAGTCCCTGTACACTGAGAGCTGTGCTAGCCTGTCAGAGGATGACCGTGGCAGGGTGGCCCACCTGCTGCAAGCATACAGCGACGTCTTCTTCACAGGGCCCACCGACCTTGGCCGCACTAGCCTTGTGCAGCATGATATCCTGACCACCCCAGGGCCACCTGTAAAGCAGCCCCCACGCAGGATGGCCAGCGACAAACAGCTTGCAGCCGACCAACAGGTGCAGCAAAGCCTGGAGAGTGGTGTAGCCCAACCCAGCAACAGCAGCTGGGCCGCACCGATAGTAATGGTAAGAAAGAAAGATCAGAACCCAGTAGATTACCGACCCTTAAATGAGCGGACTATCAAGGACGCCTATCCCCTGCCACGCATCCAAGACGCTCTTGATACACTCTCCACTGCCAAGTACTTCAGCACATTGGACTTGACATCAGGCTACTGGCAGGTGGAGATGACGCCAAGGGCCCGCAAAGCTGCTGCTTTCTGCACCCGGAAAGGACTCTTTGAGTGGAACGTGATGCCGTTCGGGCTTTGCAACGCACCAGCCACATTCCAACGACTTATGGATCGTGTCCTGGCTGGGCTGCAGTGGGAGACGTGCTTGGTGTATCTCGATGATATTATAGTTTTGGAGCGGGATGCTACTGAAATGCTGGAGCGCCTCAGCCAAGTGTTCACCAGGCTAGCTCAAGCTAAAGCCTTCCAAATGCTGCCTGTTTCGGAAGCAAGTGGCCTATCTGGGGCACATTGTCTCTGCCAGAGGTGTCTCCACCGACCCCCAAAAGATCCAGAAAGTAGCTGAGTGGCCAACACCCCGAAACATCTCAGAGGTACGTCAGTTCGTTGGCTTGGCTTCCTATTACAGACATTTTGTACAGGATTTTGCCACACTTGCCAAGCCGCTCCATGAACTCACCAAAAAGTATGCACACTTCGACTGGACAGCTGAATGCCAGGAGGCATTTGAGGCACTGAAACATCGCCTGACATCTGCGCCTGTGCTAGGCTACCCCCTCGACAGCACCGAGTTGTTCCTCGACACTGACGCCAGTGATTGTGGAATCTGAGCCGTCCTTTCCCAAACACAAGGGGGTGAGGAGAGGGTTCTGGCCTGTGGGAGCAGGCGGTTGTCAGCTACAGAGCAAAATTACTGCACCACCAGACGTGAGCTCCTGGCAGCAGTGGAGTTCACATCCCACTTCAGGCAATATCTGCTACGAAGACTGTTCACCCTCCGGACAGACCACAGCAGCCTGCACTGGTTGACTAGACTGAGAGAGCCAGAGGGCCAGCTCGCCCGCTGGTTAGAAAAACTGAAGGTCCAACTGAAGGATGGAGTCTTGCTGAGGAAATACTACTGCACTGAAGGTCAAGTGTTCTACCCCCAGATCCTGCTGCCCCACCTGTACCAAGCCTCTGTGATGCAATAGATGCATGATGGCCCAGTGGGTGGTCACTTTGGGGTGGAGAGGACCCTTGCACGCCTTAAGACCAGGTACTTCTGGTACAACATGAAAGATGATGTCACACTGTGGTGCCGCACCTGCACCAGCTGCGCTGCGAAGGCCCGCCCGAAGAAAACCCCTCAGGCTGCTAAGGACACAGTGCGGGTTGGCGCTCCCATGGAGAGGATAGCGGTTGATTTGATGGGACCCCTAAATGAAACAGAGAGGCGAAACCGCTACATACTTGTAGTACAGGACTATTTCAGCAAATGGGTGGAGGCCTACCCTGTCCCAAAGGAGCAAGCAGTGACGGTGGCAGAGAAGATCGCCTCCGAGTGGGTGTGTAGATTTGGAGCTCCTCAGTGCCTGCACAGTGACCAAGGCACCAACTTTGAATCAGCCGTGTTTCAGGAGTGTGCACTGCTGGGGATTGACAAGACACAGACAACACTGTTTCATCCTCAGTCTGATGGCCAGGTGGAACGCTTTAATGCCACTCTACAGAAAATATTGGCCATCACTGCCGAACGTTGCCACTGGGACTGGGATGACATGATTCCATATGCAGTGATGGCCTATCGGGCAACCAAACACAGCTCCACGGGCCTGACACCCAACACGATGCTCTTTGGAAGAGAAATAACTGAACCCATCGACCTGGTTGCTGGTCTGCCCCCGGATACTGAAGACCCAAACACACACTCACAGTATGCCCAGCAGCTCAGAGAACGACTGGAGCTCTCACACCAGCTGGCACGGGAGGTCCTGGGAAAATCTGTTGAACGGGCCAAACGACAGTACGACAAAAACATCTGTCAGGTCCAACACAAAGTTGGTGATGCAGATTGGTACCTGATAAAAGGCACCAAGAGAGTTCTTACCTTCCTACAAGGGCCCCTACTTCGTTGTGGGACGGCTGGACGACTTGATCTACCGGATCAAAAAGAGCCAGAGAGTAAAGCCCAGAGTAGTCCACCATGACAGGCTCAAGCCCTACTATTCCAGGGTCCCGCTGGATACCAGCTGGGTCCTCCAAGATGCTGACACCTGGGCACCAGTGGAGGTGTTGCCACCTTCACCAGACTCCAGCTCCCTCACTCCAGACATCGACAGCTGTAACCTGGTCGATGCTTCAACAGACACAGAGGATGCAGCCTTGGAGGTCTCTACTCCTCGTCTCCAGACCAGCCTAACAGCAGCCGGCTTCCTGGCCTTCCTGCTCAGCCCCAACTGGATGGGGTTGGGACACAGCATCCTGCCGCAGAATCGGGTCATCATCCTCTGTGGAACTCCACGCCCTTTCAGAGACCCCTGAGGGGTCGCCGACCACCAGACCTGTTTGGTGACTGGGTTAGTCACTGAACTTGAACTCTTTCCTGACCTGAGGCAGGGTGTAGGCGGAACGCTGCCCTCCTAAGAGTAAAAAAAAAAAAAAAAAAAAAAAAAAAAAAAAAAAAAAACTGGACACTGTTTAGCTGCATAGCTGGGTTTTAACACCTTGCATCTTTAGGTTAACCTGAGAATACAGTAGAAATGTGCATAACAAAAGAGAATCTGATTTGTTTACATATGCAATTAAGGTATTACCCTAATTTACTCACTATTGTGTCTGGAGAGTTACGTCACAGAAGATTCGATTCAAGTAGTTTAATGGACAGCATCACTTCCTTTCAGTGTGCGGGTGGGCTGTGAATGTTATTTTGTTGTTTGGTTGCATCTCTATGAGAAGGATATGCGGCATGCTTACATGGACATTATAATAATATGATCCTTCACCTGAAGTTGTTTTGCCACAAGAGGAAAGCTCATTCAAAGACTGTGGGAAACAAGGGAAATTTATAATTTCCCTTGTTTTAACTGTCCTTAACTGAATTTATAATGTCTCATGTTTGTTTTCTTTAGATGTAATGTGCTGGAGTGATGTTAAGGTTTTAATCATCATCCAGAGTGGGGGTAGTGTTACCGGCCAGCCCTGTCTCTTTCCGACGGTGGCCTGGCGCGTGCATGTGACGTACAGGTGCAGGAAGGTAAACACGGAAAGAGGGATACACATCCACGGTGCAGACGTGCACAATAGAGCTCGTTCATGTGAATGCCGGTGTTTTCTAGTCTGCAGCAGTGTCTAGTCAGACTTTGTACAGGCCCGATGTTGTGCTTTTGCTTTTTGACAACAAAAGAGATTAAATGTGCAGTTCTGCACGAGAGAGTCCACGCTTTGTCTTCCTTTCTTCACAAACTTTAGCCCGGACCCTAAGACGCCAGTTACCAGCAACGAGCCAAAGCATCAAAACCAGCTCCCAACTACGGTTCGGAGAGGGCTTAGAAGGTAACAGCACACTAACGGCGACCAGGAGAAAGGACAAAACCATGGATGCGTGGGAATACACAATCTTTTATTCCCGTGATGAAATACAATATAAAAAGGAAACAGACATTTAAAACTATTTTCTTTAACAGAACACAAGGCTAGCTAAAACAGTCCATAGACGAAAAGGGAAAAACCTAGTAGTAGTAGCAGGCCGGATAAAATGGCGGCTCAGTGTCACCCCGTCCCGACTGCTGCCGCCGGCCACATCCTTCCGAGCTAATGGCGCTCAGAGGTAGGGGGAATCTGTCGTCGTGTCTCCAGAGTTGCCAGTGCCTCAACCGTTCCTTTCTGGCAGCGTCCAGGAAGTCTCTAGACACACACAAAAAAAAAACACACAGCCAGTCGGGTGTCCACACAGCGCACAGACCACAGCGCAAATGGCACAAATACACCAGAGCATTACTGAGTCCCCAAGGGATACTTACATGCCGGGCAGAGCGTTATGCCCCGCCACTGTGCGTACGTCGCGTTGTAACGCTCTGGGCCACTCTCGATCTGGCCATTGCTCCAGCTGGCTAGGGTCTCAGGAACAACAGCTCGATGGGCGCAAGCGAGGCACACTGCCCCCCAGCAGGAGAGCTCATCCCAGAAGTGGCAGTAGTTGAGCAGTTTGTCATCTATGTTGGCTGGCCAGCCATCCTGGATGTAGGTACAGAGAGTTGTGAGATGTCATCATCAGCTGAGTCTTGCTGCAGCTCTGTCAGGGTGACTACAGTACTGAGGGGCCCATGCAGGATGTGGACCCAGTCTTCGTCACTCTCCATATCTGATGTCGACCCACCCATCTTCTTTGTCACCGAAACAGCTCCTGACAGGAGGTCGGTATTTGCACACCCAGGCATTAAGTCCAGACTGAAGTTGTACTGATTCAGCCTGTCCGCCCACCTCAGCAGTCTCATGGGTCTGTGCCCTGAGCCTTGAGTCACCAGCAGTGAGTGGATATGAGTAACATTATCTTCTGAAAACAGCTCAGGGCTGATGACAGTCCAAACACCATGCGTTTATATCTGAAAACACCCATGTGTGTGACAAAAGCTGTGAGGTTGGTGCTAGGGCAACCTGCAGGTAGCCGCCAGGTCCATCTTGCTGAAAAAGGTGGAACCATGGAAATGGTACTTGTCAGGGATGATGGCTTTGTTTACATCCGTCAAGTCAACAGTCTGCCCCCTTTTCTCTTAGATATCACCAGGTTGGACACCCACGGCGAGGCATCAACATCGGTTCTATGACATCCTCCTCCACCAGCTGATGTAGCTCGGCCTCCACCGTGTCACGCAGGGCCAGGATAATGTGTCGTAGGAGCTGGATAACAGGGTGGACTGACAGGTCAACAGTAGGCTTTTGCACAAATCTTGACATGTGACCCAGCCCTTTAAACAGTTGTGGGTAACGGTCAGGCCAGGAGGCAATGACCTGCAAGACACACAGGCCCCTAGCATCAGTCACTGCAAAACCCAGTGCAAGGAACAAGTCAAGGCCCATGATGTTGCCTCCTATCTGGGTGATGCAAAACTCAGTGTCCGGGTCACACTGTAGATCATATCTGACAGGGAAGCAGGCCACACCCAGAGTGGAGATGGGAAAATGGTCATAGCCTGATAGGGGTTTGGCTGTTGCTTCCAGAGGCACATGACTGAAGAAGTGGTCAAATGTGCATTTGTTCAGGCTTGACACTTTTGCAACTGTATCCACAAGGAGCGGGATGTGAGCCATAATCACATGACATGTGCAAAGCTTGAACGAGGGCTGTGAGCTCTGTATTGAGTTGATGGGGGGAGTGGAGTGACAGCAGTGTGCAAAATATGAAACTCTTAAAGGCACAGTAGCCTGTTACTAACACAACATAACATCATCAGGCCAAACTGGACAACTTATGGTATTTTTCAGACATAACAGGTGCTATGGAGCCGTTTAGGCAGTAGCAGTTTGTTACGCCCATGCACCTGTATGACAAAGTTTTCTATTTAATATTCTATTCTATTCTATTCTGTTAATATAACGGCGCTATAACGGCATTAGTAATTCTGTCGCGTTGCACAGTCAGAATCACATTGCTACACACTGTTTCATTAACCCGCTACAAGTCATCTAATATAATGTGAACATAATAACATGGCAAGTATGTTGTTGATGTTATTTATACTGACCAACATGTTCACAGTAAAAACTGCTCTGCATGAACAGATGCATTTAAAGATAAAACATATTTTTATATATGGTGACCTTGGATTTACTTTTAAAGCGTGGTTTAAAAATTCTATTAGTATGCCGATGCACATACACACACAGACACGCACTCCACTGACACATACACTTTGCAATTCAGCAGCTGAAGCAGATTTGTTCAAAGCTAGACGAGTGGCGGAGCCAAATTGCTGACAGCTGTTCGGATATCAGGGCCTCACCAACACCACCTTCCTCTTCTGCTCTCATAACTGGCCCTCTCACCCTGTATGCACGTCTCTCTGGACAACACACACACACACACACACAGAGTCCTTATTCCCTTTAGTCTCTTTTCTCACACACCCTTTAGTCCTGCTCTCTCCCTGACCCTGCACCCACTGACATGAGTATAGTATCATCACATGACTGTGTTGCTGGGGACAAAAACTTTCAGACCTAATTTTATTTTATTTGATTGAATATTTATGTTTGAGATGATATTGTCATGTATTATTGTAGAATATTGACTCTAATTTGACTGACTGTGTTTCACAGAAACAGTCCATGTTAAGCTGCACAATGCTGACTGCATACGTATGAGACCGAATGTTTATGTGACTTCAGGCCCAAACATATTGTGATGTAGATGTGACATTAGCAAAGTTTCAGTTTATTAATTTACATGGTGACCACAGAGAAGAAACGCAATACTTCTCAACAACTCCTGGAGGCTTTTACTCAAGAGTGAAACATTTGAAAGAAATGATCTAGTTCCTCTTCTTTAAAGTGAAAAATCTGAAAGATAATGACCCTATTAAAATCAAATCAGGAAGGAAGGGTGGCGTTGAAATGACTCCCTCATGTCTTTGTGGTAGGATGTTTCCACTGGGGGTTTATGAGCTGAAGAGGCTGAGCCGAGGCCTCGTCCAGTCCTGATCATCAGCTGCATATCGACTTAGACCCCAGGGTCGCTCAGACAGGAATTAATCAATCAATATACTCACCTCTTTAACAGTCATGTGTTTGTGTTTGCATTTCTTATGTGTTACTGAGTGTGTGTGTGTGTGTGTGTGTGTGTGTGTGCTTGGTGCTATGGACGGGAGAAGCAGTGCTGCTGATGCTCATTAGGGAATGTAAAGCGGCTCTTACTGCTGGATTCAGCAATATTGGCAATCTGGATAGGATGCCAAGAAAAAGTGGACAGAAACTGCAGAATATTTATGAAGTTTGGGAAGAAAAATGTCTGCTTTAAAGACTAGAATCAGACAATTGTATGGTACTCTTCCTCCTACTGGGGCAAAAACACAAGAGGACGGATCAAATCCACTGATGGATCGACTTCCTCCCACTCAGAGATTTGTACTCTGCTGTGGCTTGTTGAAAAATATAGATTTTATTATCCAGATGAATGTATAGAAAAAAATGTATAGTTTTAGCTACTCTTCTGACATCGCTTTTTTGTGATAATTACCTTTTCAATGCTCATCTAGTTACTTTTGTCATATGTTCATTTGTCTTCTGTCAAACTATGCAGCTGTCCACTGCAAAAGATATCTCACTAAACCTTCTTTTCTTTCAGAAGGACAGATTTGACCAAACACATGACAGCTCATCCAGACTGTTTCCATCAAAAGGACACACACCTCCAACACCTGCAGAGATCAGCCTTCACAACCATTTAAGACTCTCCGTATACACACCATGAGAGGCCCTCTGTGCAAAGAGAGCAGCCAGCATGCATCAGCATTCACTCTGCTCTACTGTCAGAAAATGTTGATAAAATGACATTTTCATCACCTCTGTAGTGCACTAGGACATCCCTCACACACACACACACACACACACACACACACACACACACACACTGAACTCACGCAGGCACATATCTATAGTTTGCACAGACACATACAGGCAGGCGCAGATTCATTTATTTGCAGCACAAGGAATGTACCTGCTGGACATTTGCAGTAGTATCCATATTCTAAAATATGGCTATGTTATTCATTTATCATACGTAGAAGCTAACCTTCAAACCACAGATAATGTCAAAAATATGGACATGGTCTCTGTGATGTCAATCACCAAGTTAAATGAAACCTGGGTCACCACCTATGATGGCACCAACCTGTTGATCAAACAGACCACACTCTTAATTCTGCATAACTTTAAGTCTTAATATAATCCGAACAGGTGAGTTGTATATAAATTCACCCTCAGTACAGTTGTCATGAACGGGGAAATTAGCTATAGAGACCAAAACTGTTTTTTGTACCAGGCAGTAAACATGTTTATTTCTGCTGTTAATGTTGGACATTTGAGCATGGGGACTCGACTTGAGCCAGGCTCAAGTGGACGACAAGAGGTACTGCAGTTTTTGACTTCACTTCAAAGCCACGGGGGATGCTGTTTGATTAAAATTATTAGCAAGAGCAATGCTAAATTAAATAAATTAAATATTCATATATGAATATATGAGCTCCTTGGACTCACAGTAAATGATCTTGAATATGTGACACTGGGTGTTTCATATAGTCAGACCTTCCTTTAATGTGAAAGCTCTCAGGAAGTTGTTCTCTCCACCTCCTCCATGGTCTCTGTTCCTCTATAGTTTTATAGTTTATGTTCTCTATACACTGTACATGCAGCTGTCCATCATTCTCTCTCTGACTGGTTGGAGGCAAATTAACCATCTTTAAAACCTGCAGCTGTCTCAAGTAGTATACATTCACTGTCTTGCCTAAATATATGCACAAAAACACAATTGTCTGAATCAGCATCTTTATGTTCTAAATAATGTTAGTACAAGTGTGAGCCAGAATAAAATGCTTCCACAACGGTGTAAAGGCTTTATTGGACTTTGCTTTTGTCCACTTCAGCAGCTTCATTTGGACCATTCAGAAGATAAGTGTGGACAGTTATTTTTAAAAGTTCAATTTTTTTTATTTTCATACAAACAGTGGTTATTGAGCAGCAGTCATTAGCAATAAGTCCTCTTACAGATATGTATAAAAATATGTATAAAATCATATAATTAGAACAACTTCTTTTAGAATTAAAGACAAAGTAGTGCAGCAGCTAAAATCTAGGTATTTAAGATGATATAAAATAAAATACTCTGGTCATAACTGCATTATCTTGTTGAGTAGTCTATAAACTGGTGTGTCAACAGGCTGTGCAGTTATGTAGTAAATGTAGACGTTCTTTTATGCACAGGCATTTATTTGCACATCACTGTGCTCAGTCATACTGTGAGAACTAGATAAAATAAACAAATCATAAACTGAGTTTCATATCATACAAAGCATTTTTCAAAGAGAATAAACATTAAAGAAATATCTCACAAACATAAAAATAGCTTACATAATGTACTCGATTTTGCTTGTAATATGCTTTGTTTATATATATTGAAACACAGGTAATTAACCATCAGGTTACTCCATGAGCATCTTAAACATGTGTAAAATATAATGTAAACATCATTCAATCAGAGTGCGTCTGAATAATGAATGATTTCTCTAATGAACTTAACAAATCTAGAACTCACATGAGAATATTTATGAAATCTATAACAAGGAACTGTGAGCAGGCAGTATTACATACTACTCAGCTTCAAGTGGGGTAACTGTCTTTGGATGGGCCTCTCTAGGAAGACTGGTTTAGTGAGTCGTTTCCCTTGTCCATCCAGTGCTGAGTTACTGATCACCATTTGTAGCTTCCTCACACATCTGTCATCATCAGGGTAGACTTGAGTGACCTTAGCCAGCTTCCATTCATTTCTTGGAACAGCATATTCTTGCACAATCACCACATTGTTGATCATTTCTGTGTGTCTTGTGCCATTTTTGTCTCTGTTGCAGGTTCAACAGGTATTCCTTTTTCCATCTAGACCAAAACTTGTTGGCTAAATGTTGCACTCTCCTCCATCTTTTGTGAAGATAAAGGTCTTCTTTCACAAACTCTCCAAGTGGTGGCAAGACTATTGAAGACTTCATTGTCAAAATGTGATTGTACGAGCCTGCGGTCCAGCTGGATCACTGTGTGCTGTTAAAGGCACACAAGCATTGATGAAGGCTGTCATGTCATCAAGAAGCTCTATGTGCACAGCACAAGAGCACAAACAAGTAAATAGATGATGGATTATCATGACCACGGGCCCTGGACACAAACTCGCCACAGGCCCCGGCCTACACACGCAAACAGCACATGCACAAAGGCGCTCTTCCCATTATGCACATAACAACACCAGGCAACACACAACCACAAAAAAACGGGCGCTGTCCATGGTGATGTGACACTCGGTCCCTGAACCATCCATACCAGCACTGATGCACGTATCGTGGCCGCACCATGATGGGACTTCACGTCTTCATTCTCCATACACACTCGTTAATTCACAGCACACACTCATACTCGTCTTCGCTGCACATACATTTTGTAGCATCCGCCAGGACGTGTTGAAGAGATGAGGTGACGATGAAGATGAGTTAGTTAGCAAAATGTCTGTTTATTGCCAGAACATTAATGGTTACTGTCGGCCGTAACCACGCCAACACAACAACGGCAAGAACAACTTCAGCTCAAACTATCAGTTTTCACACACTTCCCGCCCCCTCGCTCATCCTCCAATCACATACCAGCCTTAAACCCATACACATTCAGACATGAATCATACAGTCAATAAACACAGAGAATACTTGAACAGACACAACATTAAGCAGGGTCGCTACAATATTATGGGAGAGACAGCAAGCTCAAATAGCCAGCCCTTGCAGTATTATGGAGTAAAACACACCTTAATTAAAATAAAACAAATCATGAAAGTAATAAAGGCAACATGAATTAACATCAGTAAAGAGCCACAGCTACAACCACACAAAACAGCAGTACAACTGCTCACCTACATCATCTTTTTCCTGGCCTTCTTCAATGAAAAGTCCTGGATAATGTCATCAAACTCCATCTCGTTCCCGGCTGACCTGGCTCCGCTGTCCGGCTGCTGTCTACCATAGTACTGCTACGGACGGTGTCCATAGGAGGCAGTGCTGCTTCACCACTACCAAACGTCGCCGGTGAACTTGAGTTAGCAGTGTTAGCATCCTGCTGGTCGTCTGAGTGGTGTCCTGGCACTGCTGTTTTGAGTACCATCATCTTGCTGGTCATCTTGCACCAGTTTTCTGGTGAAAAATGTTGAGATGGATGGTATTTGCTGCACCAAAGCAGCATCTTTGGCTTCTTTTTCTTTCTTTTGTTTTCTTTTCCGCTTCTCCATTTTAAAAAACGCACGTTTGACCCATGGTTTGACCCCGGCTGGAATACGTACGTCACCACATCACACATTGATGACAATGTGTCATCACACATTACTTGTTAATATTATAATTTCTAGGACATTCAAATGATTTTATTATTATCCTACATTTTCAAAACCATATTCATTTTTTTTTATTGTACAAATTTATTGTAAAAAAAAAAAAAAAAAAAAAAAAACACTATGAAGGCCCAGGGCCCCTATTGGCTCTGGGGCCCTGGGCACACGCCCACTTTGCCAATGCGGTAATCCGTCTATGTCCAGATGCCATGTGACCATAGCTCGTTCATTGTTATACAATGCCCCTGATGCTGGACTTGCTGATGGTAGTGCTTTATCAGCAACTTTGATACATGACAGGTCTTTGGCAAGATTGCTGGATGCTTGATGTGGGGGTGCAAAGCAGCGTGCTCTAGTCGACCTAGAGCGTGCTGCTTGCAACAAATACATGAAATCATCTGGCGTCATTGTTGACATATCCGAGAACAACCTTTGAGTCTGTCCAGAAGAAATCCTGTACATCTTTCATTTCCAACTCTCTTTTAAGCATGTCACTTGTCCAAACAGCAACGGCAGCAGCTGACAGCTCAAGTCTTGGTACTGTGGTGACCTTTGTGGGTGTCACTCTTGCCTTGCCTATGACCAAGGAACAGTGGATCTGGTTTGATGCACTGATTGTTCTCAGGTAAGTACATTCTCCATACCCTGTGACACCTGCATTGGAAAAGTGAGGCAGTTTGTATTTTTTGACTTCTCTGAAACCTTCTGGAAGGTAACATCACTGAATCTTGACATCAGCTAGGTTCTGTAGATCCAACAACCATTCCTTCCATTGTGGCCGAAGTTCATCGGATAGTGGTTCATCCCACCCCATCTTGTCTCGGCACATCTGCTGAAGTATTTGCTTCCTGACAAGAATGAAAGGAGCTACAAAGCCAAGCGGGTCGTAGATGGAGGCAACTGTTGACAAAACACCTCTTCTAGAGAGTGGACGTTCATTCACAATCACTCTGAACTGGAATTGGTCTGAAGCTACACACCATTTAAAGGGGACATGTCATGTCTTAAAAACAGTCGCCTCTATTTTGTGTGCGCTGCAGCAGCCACACCCCCCTCTTGCTGCTTGTCTCTGGGTAAGCCAGTCAGATTCCGCTCCAGTTGTGACGTACAAAACTTGTAGACCAGACCCACTTCCTGGCCTCCCATTCAGGGGCTGCTTCCTTCGAAGGCTGCATTTGAAGGCCGATTATGTGACAACGCTGCGCGAAGGCTGTCCCAATTCAAAGGCTCCTCAATCGCACCGCTGCTCAGTGCCGGGAAACATATAACAATGGCGACACCAAGCGGCGAGGAATTCACATTTAAATGTAAATATTGATTTTTATTAATATTTAATTACTTTTACTTATTACTACTTATACTTTTACTAATTACTTATATTTTATTACGTTTTTTCAACGGCTACGTTAAAAGTACCACCTGAAGGCAGGTGCGCAGCTGGTGACGCAACCAGGAAAAGCTTCGAATGCTAGACCGTCTCACCATCTCAGAAGGAGTCGCCTTCGAAGGCCTCGAAGGCTGCGTCCTTCGAAGGATGCAGCCCCTGAATTGAGACACAGCTCAGCAGAGGCCAACACCCAGTCTCCACCCACCACGCCCTACAGGTGATGACAACACAGAGCTCAGGTGAAGCTCCGACATTTCCTGCTTCGTGGAGAAGAATGACTGGGCAAGGCTCAGACCTAGACATGCTCGTTACTCTGCTTTTGGCTGCAGTGACCGGCACAAGTCGCTATATTAGCCCAGCCTGAGAGCACCGAAGAACGGAGGATTACGTTTACTTTTACCGGAGACGTCCCCACACTGTCGACTAGACCTGAACGTGTGTATGCGCGAGTCGTTTCACGGACAAATACAGTGAACACAGAACAACACAGGACGGCAAGAGACCTCACACGAAAGAGGAGTAATACCAACTACAGAGGATGGAAATGTAAGTGTGCTTTGTGTTTCTTTAGATTACCACGAGCTAACGCTAACAGCTAGCTAGCGTCATGTTCAGCACACACAGCTGCATGTTGACAGGCAGCACCGCCCTGTTATACAAGTCTGTTTTAATCTCTGTAAACTGAGCAGGAACAAAAAGTGTTTGTCTTACAGGCAGACATTCAACTTACAAACTACTGGCGTTACATTGGTGTGGATCAAGTAGCAAGCAAGTAATGCTGTACCAAACGGCTAGTTAGCGTTAGCTCGTGCTAATCAGCGCTAACTGTATCAAGATTCAAGATTAAGACGTTTTAATTATCCCGAGGGAAACTGATGTGCAACAGTTGTGATACAAAGTGGTGAAGTAATACGAGAGAGATAAAATAGCTAGACTAACATAAAATAAATAAGTAACTAACTACATGCACAAAATGACAGTTAATATGTAGGTATATACGATATACTACAATATACAACTATACACACTGTACGATTTAGCAAATTGGAATAAAATAAGTACAAATAGTAAAATAAGTACAAACTAAATAAAGTGATAAAGTGAAATTGTGAAAAGCTGTACTTGGCGCCAGTAGTTTTTTAGTTGGATGTCACTTTTTGTTCCTTCCTTGTGCTCTCAATCATATTACTGTTATTGTTTTTCTTTAGACTCTACCTGGCAGCCCTCCACTTCAATGAAAGTGCTGGGAGTCCCTAAGCTATACCATCAGCTGCTGAACCTCTATTCTGTTTGAACTTCCCAACAACAGACAGTGAAAGACAGTGAAAGTAGAACCAACCATCGGTAAGTTTTACAACCTTTTATTAAAAATGGCCATAAATGGTCAAAGAATGTGCAAACCTCTATTATATGAGTGAAAAATAAATAACATAAAACAGGGCTCTTAATGTATGTAAGTTGGATAATTAAGTATATTAATTTTTTCTCTCCTATATTGTCTTATAGGTTATGTTGGACCTCATCTTCGAGAAGGTTTTCCTAGACTCTGGCCCATCTGTGGATGGGGTGCTGAAGATCCCCATCCCTGAGGATTTCGCAGCCCAGTTTGCAAGACCAGGGAAGCAAGAGGTTGTAACTGCTATGTGTTGAGGTTCAATCAAGCACTGGTCTGACCCCACGTAGCTTCCTTGACTGTCTGGGTCATCTCTGTCGCACCACACAACTGAGCAGTACCACCCTGATTCTATGGCCGAGAAATCCCCAACACCAGCTTACAGAGCTCCTGTAGGCCTAGTATCTGTAACAGCTAAAACAGTGTACACAGGGTTCGAATTACGGGGGGGTTTGAGGGGGTCAGATCCCCTTGAATGTGGGGGTCACTAAAATGATATTTTGGGGGGGTCCTAAAATAATTGATATATTATTAAAATTACATGTTGAAAAGTGTCTCGTTATTTAGTATTTCTCAACATGTACTATGAGTAATCTAATGACGTAGGATTTGAAGTAGACTGTACCATTTTCACGCCTTCAGCGGGCTTTTGCAGCAGATTTGAAATGTTATACGTGACTGATACTAGCAAAATGAGTCGAGGCACCAAACCAGTTAAGTGGGAGCAGAAAAGGGAGAGGAAAGATGAAGAGTGCACTGTTCAGTCCCTCCAGTTTTTCGCGATTTTACGATCGTGTGGATTACCGCGTAATCAGGAAGCGAGCCGTGAGCTTTACAGCACCCCTCCGCCCGGACCTCGCCGCTTCCCGGGGCTGTGGAACAAGTGCTCGAGTGCTTCAAGTGCTTCAACAAGTTGAATCGTTTATAGTGGTGAGCGCTGACAGCGAGTCAGAATATCTGACCCGTCTTCTGACTTGGAATGACAGCTCTTCTGGATGACAATGTGGAGAGCTTTAAATGCACAGACTCTCGCGTCCAAAGTTTCTGCCGTCTCTTGCAGGATGAAGGTGGTGTCACTTTGGTTGTCTAAAAGTGCATATCTCAGTCTCTGGGTTACTTGTCATGGACAGCCAGACTGGAATAACTGTGGATGTATAGGTGCTGTTCATGTCTTGCACCACCCGGATAGATGTAGCTTCATACGACGCTTCATTGAGTTGGTTTGAGTCTTTCGCGTCTTTATTATTTCTCCATCACCAGACTTCAGAGCATGAAGTGAGTCACTGGGTTACAAGCTATCTTGGCTTCTTTTGTGACAAAGTCAACAAATTGGCTGAAGCTAGATTTCAAGACACTAATCTGAGACATTGCAGCTTGACAGCCTCGTAGGAAGTCTGAAAACTCTCTTAGTTCATTGCTATCCTTGGGTCCTATCTTTGGCCATACAGTGAGCTTATCTCTGAAGGCTTTAGCAATTACAAAGGAACTTCCGTACCTTTCTTCTAGGATGTCCCAGGCTGCATAGTAGGCTGCATCTGTGCCTAACAGGAACTACCTCTCAATGGCTTTCCTTGCAGGTCCACTAACATACTTGCGGAGGTAGTAGACCTTCTCATTCACTGGAATATTCTTTCGATCTATCAGTGTTTGGAAAGACATTTTAAAGTGCTTGTACGTTAGTGGGTCTCCACTGAAAACAGAGGTATGGTACTGGGAGCCGGCTTGCATTTATGGACTATTGCTTTAGCCAGTCCTGTAGTGCTATCCTCCTGATGAGCATTAGCAGAAGGTTGCCCTCTTGTGGCAGTTTGTGCCATCACAACAGGTTGTACATGTGCAGTACCTTGTGGTGGTACAGCGTGATGTACTGCCAAACTTCCTGGGTTCAGTGCAGGCTTCTCCTGCATAGGCTTACAGTCATGGAGCGACTCCGATATCTCTTCATCTTCTTGTTTGTAGACTTGCCGTGCTTGTCGTGCTTTTGCAACGTTCATCTTCTTAACTGTCTCTAAGCTTCTCTTCTAATGCCTAATGCCTTTCTTGCAGCATTTTCTGTTTCTTGTAGTGCAAGCCTCTGTCTACTCTCGGCTTCAAGACTTTCAAGCTCTTGTTTTTTTGAGTTCCATTTCTTCTAGTACCTTTAAAATAGCTTGAGTTGCAGCTCGCTCTGCTGCAGCTTCTTGTTTCTTAGTAGAGGACAGTTTTGAATGTCTTGATTTTATGCTTGCACTGAACCTCTGTGATGTTGATGATGAGAATACAGAGCTAGTATCAGCCCAGCGTGCATGTTCTTTATGAAAATCTTGACCCTTATCCTTCTCTTCGATATGGTTCCATGCGTAGTCCAAGATCTGCATTGAGACGGCATGACAAGTGTCTAATCGTCGTCGGGTCTCCCCATCAGGAACCATGTGTTGGCACAAGTCTTCATAAACTCCTTTTACATCTGTTGAAGCATAGCGGATTTTGGTCATGAGGTCTTGTAGGATCTCACTTGAAGGTGATCCTTGGAGTGCTTTCTTAGAGTAATTAATTATGAAGTGATGCTGAAGGCTTCTGGATTTGGCATTACAGAGTGCTTGACCCATTTCAGTAAATTTTCGGGTTCTCTTGCTCCATCGTGGTCCTTCTTCTGCAGCAGCTTGTGCCTCTGCGCTTAGGTCAATTTCTTTTGATACGTTTGTGTCTAAAGTTTCATTGTCCTGGGCAACCTCATATTCAGACATTTCAATATTGTTTGTACATAAACTAGCTAATTAACTAGCTTAGCTTGAATGTTGCTAAACAGCTTATAGTTAAATTGCCGTAATAACTCTCATTGCAATTAACCTAGCCTTCTACTCTTTAGAGTGACTTAATGTGTCATGAACACCCTTTCACAATATAAATGCATTTGTCCTCACTTGCAATGCACAAAAACACTTCCCTTTTATCTACTTAGCTATTTACACAAATAGTGCTTGTACTGTTACTGAGTAAAGGTGTAACTACAGTAGATCCTGCATCAACAGGCACTTAGTAATATGTATAACACTCTATAACACTCTTTACCACTTTGATACTTATAGCACCCCTTTAAATGTTATTCACGTCAAAATTACTCAGTATGAATGAAATCAGCATTGACTTTAACTTAGAAACATGTCCATAACACCATAACACTGTACACTTTTGGTGCGTATAGTCCCTTTAAAGCAGCTGGCAAGACTACTCCACTTCTTAACATTCAACTTGGTTTGAATGTGTTACTTATCGTTGGCGTAACCAAGCGATGCTGTTGAACTCTTTGCCACTCGCATATGTTACTGGCGTATCCACAGTCTTATGCCCGCTCGACGCTAGAGTTCGATGAAACTCGTTTGCAGCTCTGTCCACAGCTGGTGCAGGAAGTCATCTCATCACTTGCAGGCAGAGGCAGAGTTCTCACTATTACTCCCTTCAGTTGAAATCACGAACCCAAGACGTTCTTTTTATGCACGGGCATTTATTTGTACATCACTGTGCTCAGTCATGCCATGAGGACTAGATAAAATAAACAAATCGTAAATTGAGTTTCATATCATACAAAGCATTTTTCAAAGCGAATAAACATTAAAGACTCACAAACATAAAAATAGTTTACATAATGTACTCGATTTGCTTGCAATATGCTTTGTTTACATAAATTGAAACACAGGTAATTAACCATCACGTTACTCTGTGAGCATCTTAAACACGTGTAAACATAATCTAAACATCATTCTATATACCTCTTTGGCCGCGTTAACTCAAGGGAAGTAAGAAAGTAAAGTAGTTAAGTGTAATGTGACATCCATAGATGCTCTGCGACTAGGCGGTCTGTTGTAGGGACTTGGCTTGGGGAACCGGAGGGCGGCAGCTTGAAGTCCAGCATGGAGCAAAGTTCAGAGTGTGGACTGGTAGCTGGAGAGGCAGTTCACCTCTTGGGGCACCACTGAGGTGCCTTTGAGCAAAGTACTGAACCCCTAACTGCTTCTAGGGTGCCACTATGTGTCTGTGCATTGCTTCACCATCTCTCTACATTTGCGTGTCTATAAAGCTTCATTTAACTAACAAGGACCACGCCAATAGATTCAAGTTTAGATGGGTTTATTGCAAGTAATGGAAAGGGTGCGCTGGGATGATGACTTATAGGAGAGAAAAAGGGATGAAGGGTTGAAGGTATGGAGGGATGAAGGGTCAAAGGTATGGAGGTTTGGAGGGTCGAGGGTAATCCAAGGTGTGGACCCTGTTCCTGAACCTAGTTATAGAACTTCATTATGTGTGTGTGGTTGTATTTCAGGCCTACATGTGTAAAAACACGAGTGAAAAGAGAATTTCCCCATTGAGAGATTAATAAAATAAATCTTCCTCTTCTTACAGTGTCATATCGACGAGCACAAAAGCTCAACAGTTTTATGGCCTGTGAGATGAAGCTGTCTCTGAGCCTGCTGGTGCAGGACCGGATGCTGCAGTACCGTCTGCCAGCTGGTATCAGACAGAACAGTTTGTGGCTGAGGTGACTCTGAGGTGGTTCTGATAATCCTGTTGGCTTTCTTCCTGCACCACTGAGTGTAGAGGTCCTCCGTGAAGGGAAGCTCCATTCTGGTAATATGCTGTGCAGTTTTGTTTTGTTTTTTTGTATTTTTTATTGTATCCTGAAGGACTACATCACCACCCTCTGCAGGCCCTTAGGTTAAGGGTGGTGATGTATCCAGTCAGGATACTCTCAATGGTGCAGAGAAGTTGCAGGGGCCTGGAAGCCCACTCAGCCTACAGAAGAAGAAGAGATGCTGTGTCACTCAGTACGTTTACATACAGCAAGAAATTCGAATTTCTTAACGTATCAAATAATGACATGCATAAGACCGGATCACTTGTCTAAGTATACATGCCGTTCAGAGAATTGGATAAACGGCCGGAGCATGGCTGACTCCGTTACGCTAGGTATCGCTATAGCCCTCTTAACAAAGAGCCACTTTCGGTTGACCTCTACTTATCAGCAACAACAAACTATATGAAGGCATTCAAACAAAGATTACATTCGAGGAGATGGACGATGCTACAGCTGCGTACTTTTCGTGCATTATTTTCGTCCTGATAATGCATAAAAAGAACAACAGATCTTTTGGCTTCCGGGTGAAAGTCCCAGCGGAAAATGCCGCGCATGCGCAGAACGCAAAATCCGCTTCAGATCCGATTGCTGAGTATACATGGCGTTAAATATCAGACTATGAACGAATTATCTCGGTGTTCTTATCCGATTTTGAGATGTCCGATGTGGTCTGAAATAGGTCCGAAGTAGATCGGACTAAGGTGTTTACAAGCACTTTAAAAAGTCCAATCTAAGTCTAAGAATTTCTTGTTGCATGTAAACGTACTGACTGCCTTTGTGATGTGTCGATGGGTTCACTGATTTGAACCTCTTGGAACTTGAAGCTGCTGACTGTCTCCACCATAGTTTTGTTAATGGGTGTGTGCCCTACACTCTCCTAAAAGGAGATTATACAGGTCATTTAGCGTCTGGCCTGAATATCTCTCCAAATTAGCCACATAATGACCGTCATTGCTGTCAGCACAGCTGCTCCCCGTCACTGACACTGGAGAATAAGTGGGGCAAGTTTAATCAAATATGATACAGAAAGACATAAACAATAGAGTTAAAATAATAAGGCCGGTGATGAAACTTTTTGTCATTAAAACAGAAACCACTGTTAAAACATGTCCTTAAACAGCTGGGCATTGTCATTTTTAAAAAACATTACTCAAACAAGAAGAAAGTGAATTTCTTTGGGACTGTATTTATCTGATATACTGGAATACACATTTAATGCTCTACTGTATTTGGGTATTTGAGTATTTGGGTCAGCAGGACGGTGTATGTGGGATTGAGTTAAAATAAACTAGTGTGTATGTTCGTAGTAATGAATGAATGTCATCCACTGCAACAATGTGGCTCACTGATGTGTTTTTAATAGGTTTTGGGCAACAATAGAGCTCTATGGCACAGAGGAATATGATATTTCAGGCTTTGGATACACAGATAATAATTGTTACAGGCTCTCCTACATAAGTGTTCTCCAGCCTAAAAGTTTGGGTCCAACTGACATTGACACTGTTAGTAATTTGATTGATGCAGTATCTGCAGGGACACACACTTAAAGGTGGGGTAGGAGATTTTTTTCTGGAGCATTTTTTACCATATTGCTTGAAAACGTCTTCACGACCCCATTGCAGCCAGTAAAATAGAAGATTTGTTAAAAAACAAAATGTTTTAGTCCAGTCTAGAGGGCGAAATCATGGGAAAACACCGTCCAATCACGTTGATGAAGCTGCGCATTATGATTGGATCCTGACACGTCCATCAAACTTCAGTCCGCTTCTCCCTCCCCCTCTGCGCGTTCACCATTCGTGACCGAATAGAGACCCTTCCATTACTTTGAAGGCGTGGTTTTGAGGGGAGGTCTGGAGAAAAGGCATGGGTGTGTATTTTCAAAATATAGCTTGCTGGAACCGTTTTCCCAACATCTCCTACCACACCTTTTAAAGTGTACCTTTTGTTTTAGAAGGCTGGTAGTGTACTGACCACTTCCACCATGCCATCATGTCAGTAACCTGACAGAGCTGGTTGGTCTCTTTCCTAACTGACAGTTGTTAAGTTTGCAGAGTTTATTTAAAAGACATCATCAATCCTGCAACAGTGGAGTTTACTCTAATGCCAAGAGCCCACTGGCCACATCTCTGCCACATTACTCCACACAGATTTAAAAACCACCAGGAGCATTTTGCCCACCAGACTTTGCTAACATGCTCAGGTTTGGTCACATTTTTCCTTTGCTTATGTGGTTCTACCATGAGTAAATATGCTACATAATGAAATTGCCTCCCTTTAGGCTCACATCGTATGTCAAAAACAGAGCAGCAATGTATTGACGCAGCAGTCCTGGTGTGGTCACAAATATTGTCTAGAATGGCATTGATCAGCTACAGCGGGCGCAGCGCACCAGGAACGTTACAGCTGTGTCCACTGGACAAAGCAGTTAAATAAAAGTGAATGCAACACAGTTAGCAAGCTACAAAAGTTTTCTGAATCCTTCTGTTCCCTGAAAAGTCAAGTTGAGGGTTAAGTGTTAAGACAGTTTGCTCAAATCTCAAACTCACCATAATTTAACTGCAATTTCATAATTGAAAACTATTTTTTTAATCTGTAAAATAAAATCAACTCCTCATCAACTCCTGCACATGCAGGAGTATGCTGTATGTATGTATCTTGTAAGTATATATGTGAGTAATCAATGTGAGTCACTCTGCTCCGATTTCATGAGCAAATCCACAGAGTGGCTATTTCATTGACTTGACATGAGTGCTTCAAGTTACTCTGACGTTACCGTACAATATTCTGTGCGGGATTCGATTCACGGGGAGGTGTATTTAGTGCTGAGGTCACAGGTCACAATGTGCTCTGCTGGACCCATAAAAGAAAGCCTGCTAATACTAACTGGATCCTCTTCTTTGTGCGATGTACAGGTACAGATGTTGTGTTCAAGTTATATAACATGCATTCAAAGATTGAAAACATAAATATGAAAACATTTGAGCCATTGCATGTCAGACACAGATCAGTCCAGAGAGGGAGAGGCTGAGACAGGTGTGAGGGGAGTATACGCACGGTGACATACGTGCTGCTGTTAGCTAATATTAAGGTGACATTGTCCCTGGCAGGGTGTCCCAGAGGCCTCCACTGACCAACCCAACAGCCACTCTCCACCACTGCCTCTGCTTTCAAATCCCTGGCTATGTTCCTGCATGGCTCCACTGTTTGGGTCTTTCTTTAGCCCTGGCTGTTCAGTAGGCTATATTGGCAGTCTGTCTTTAGCCCTGGCTATTCAAGGATTCATTGGCAGGGAACTTTACTGTTCCAGCACCATGAAGGCCCTGACAACAGCAGACTATGCCAGCTGTTGCCACCTTTATATACAGCAATATGTCATCTCTTTTCTCAGCTCGTTTCATCTGTCTCTCCCCTCTCCACTGGCGTTCTCCCTCCTTTTCTCCTGCCTGCTCACTCTGTCTGTGTTATCCTTCTGTCTCTGTCATCTCTTGCTAAGTTCTGTCTCTTTAGGTTGTCTTCGTTCATCTATCTGTTTATCCATCTGTCTGCTCTGTCTGGCTCTCTTTTTTTTCCCAATCTTTCTTCTTTCTTTTCTCCCTGACGCTCACTCTGATTCTCTGTCTTTGACCTTTGCTCTTTTCGTTCTCCCTCATTCTCTCACTTCCTGTCTCCCTTGCTTATTGTGGACTCCCTTTAGAAGCAGGATGCTGTGTCTTTGCATCCTGACAGCCTGCACACACCCCAAGTATTAAACAGGAGCCAGGAACCAGGAGATGGATGTACAGCACTGTAGATTAATGAAGTGAACTTCAGGATAGTCCATATTACTGACAGACTTCTCAAATCACATGCACCTAACTACACACACACACACACACTTGGGCCAATATACAAAAGTATATTCATGCTCTGGACTGGCAAACACGTGCACTGCACCCATCCATGTACACAAAAACACATTCCAGCTGCTTAATGATGAAGGATAGACCTCTGCGAATATCCAAGATAGTACTATGACAATATGCTATGAGCAGAGGGACTTACCCGGCTCTCACTGTCCAGGTGGAGGCTGTTTTCTGGGGGACAGTTCATTGAAGAGTCTGCAGGGACGACTGGCCAGGTCACGCTGGCTTTAACACATCTGAAATGGACATTTTTTTCTCACACAGTTGTACTGTTGTTTGTTCTTGTAAAGAACACCACCACCATATTTACAATGTTAAGTTTTAATGCTATTTACTACAAATGCCACATATTGGGTATCAAATTAAAGAGCAACTTGTGATTGTCAGTTTCTTTCTGTTTGTTTACTGAGAAGGGAAAAAAATGCTCATTTGAGTGACGGGTCTGTTGCAACATTCTAGAATTCTGCTGGGGTCTGGAGGGTTAACTGCTGTCTATATACACCCGCCAGCCAATGCCAAAAGCATTAGAGAAGAAATCGTTGTTGACTTCAGGAAGACCAGAGGGATTTTAGGCTCCTATTTCCATCACCGGGTCATCTGTCGAAATTGTTGGCAGTTTAAAATGTTTTGGGTACACACACCACAGACACACATTGATCCTTCAACACCACACTGTCCTCAAGAAGGCACAGCAGAGGCTGTTCTTCCTGAGGTACCTCAAGAACCTGAGTATGGGAATCGGACCATTGAGAGTGTGCTGGCCTCCCGACTGTAAAACACACTGTAAAGACAGCAGCTACGATCATTGGTGCAGAATTACCAGAACTCCAGGACATTTACAACACTCGCTACAAAAATAAAGGCCATAACATCATTAAGACAGCAGTCATCGTCTTCATGGACTGTTCCAACTGTGTGAGCCTTCCATCTAAAAAATGTCACGGAGCATCAACATGATACCACCCATCTCTGTCACATTTACACTGCTGGAAAGCTGACACTTCACATGCACTGATAACTTTTTGTAAATTCTGTGTAAACAGTGTTTCATGTTATTGTGCTGGGAATGTGCTTATGTGGGTTGTTATGTGGGCTTTGAGGGTTGTTGTGAGCTTTAAATATTATGGTATGGGTGATCTGTATTTATTTATGTACGCATAAAGGATGAGAGAGCTGGGCACAAGCACTCCACTGTAACTGTGACAATAAACTTGAACTTGAACTTGAACTAAAGTCACTGAGGAATATGAGTGATAAGACTTCCACTTTAATCATGCTCTGCTATTCATTCATCCTCCTCGCCACTCCCTCTCACCTCTCCATCTCCCCCATCAACTCATCTCCTGTGTTTTATTACAGGGGATTTTCAAACTTTTCTCCTCAGGGGGACTGTATTTTCTCTCCAAGTTTCCCCTCCGCTGCTTTTGCTGACTGCGGTGCAGATTCTACATTATGAGTTAATGTAACAAAATATTACACTGACATTTTTTTTTTTTTTTTTTTAGAGAAGTGACCTACTGTGTCACAGTGTTTCTTCATCCTGTTATTTGTTGGAGAGTCTTGGGGAGAATTTGGCAACGTCACACGACTAATAGCTTTGGATACTAATTTTATAATAATTTAAGGACGGTTTTAAATCTTTTTGCAACTCAGGCCTGGACTCTGGCCTAGACTTTGAAAAATGGCTTTCTAATGTATGTCACTCTGATATGTTTTTACACAGCAATGACGTGTAATTGGTCAGCTTTTTTCCACAAAGTCTGTAAGTGCCATGAGTAATATATAACTCCTCAGAAGAGGTTTATACTCTCAAATACTGTCGGTGCCAAAAAGAGCCATATCTGATGATTAAGAAATTTCTTCATCATCTTCTTAACAGAACTATATCAGAGAGATATCAAGCATGAGCTCCTATAGAACTGTAAATCACTTTCAGATGCAGGCTATGCACATTTTTTCACCATGTATTCATACTGCACATTATAAAAATCCATTAGAAGAATCTTTAACCCTTGTTGATCTGTCTATTTCATAAAACCTCTGTGAACCTCTGCATACATATCTGTACCTGTCTGTATGGCAATGTAAGCAGATCTTTAAAGTGTGTTAACTCCAGACATGAGCAGCATTTAGCAATTAGATTGATTTAAAATAGATATTTAATTATTGTATTTGAATTTTGCTGGATAGAAAAAATAAGATTGTGTATTTATATATTTAAATTGTGTATTTTGGAAATACACTATTTTTATTTAATTCTCAAATAAGATCCCGTAGTTTTACAACTAGGTCCGCAAACCACACCTTGAACATTTCCACACCTAAAGAACACCTTATCTATCTTTTAGATTGTTTTTTCTCCCCATCACGCCACCTTTTCCCCCACCCCCATCATATGAATTCACCATCATGAATTTGGCTTTTCATGAATCAGAGTTCCTCTCTTCCCTAAGAAAACAGAGTGTCCCTGCACATTCCTGGAATTTCTTGCAATCACTTGTGACTCTACAGTATCTCAAGCATACAAGCATCCCTGCCTTCTGAGAAAATCCAGTGCATCTTCTTGCTCCTTTCAAACGTATTTCTGGTTCATAGATGCACTAGAGGCTAACTTCTCTCACTAGCGAAGACCACTCAACTAAGCCATCCAAGGTTGATCCTTCCTGTCACATCTCCGTACCATAGTCAAGTCTATCATGTTAGGCTGGGGGAAGCATACAAGATGGAGCTTAAACTGTTACACCACTTCCTCTCACCCTGCAAATGCATCTCGTCTTTCTACATCAACTACGTCACCAAGCCAGAAGACATCCAGCTGTTACAGATGCCCCATCAACAGCTTTGGCAGCCACAAGCTACTAGCTTTGACGGGTAGTCAGCAAAGCTACTCAAATTCTCATGTGTCTCGCTTTCCTCCACCATCTATAAATAATAATAATAATAATAATAATAATAATAATAATAATAATAATAATGATAATTACTTTATTTATAGCACCTTTAAAAAACAGAGCTTTACAAATTGCTTTACAGAGCAGTAGACCCAACAAATTGACAGAATCAAAGAAAATAAAAGAAATGATAAAAGAACAATTAATAAACATAGAAAATGAATAGATACAAATTTAAAAAATGCATAAATAGAAAGAAAAAAAATAAATAAAAACAGCTAAAAATAAAAATATATGACATCACAAAAAGGCCAGTCTGTAAAAATTAGTTTTAAGAAGTGATTTAAAGGAATTCACTGATACAGTGAGCCTTATGTCCTTGGGCAGGTCGTTCCAGAGCCGAGGGGCCCTGATGGAAAAGGCACGATCGCCTCTATTTGTTAACCTCGACCCTGGAACAACCAGAAGTGACCCGACCGAGGATCTAAGGCTGCAAGTTGGCTCATAGGGGGTTAGCATGTCTGCAATATATTTAGGAGCCAGACCTCTGCGCGCATTAAAAGTGATCAATAAAATCTTAAAATCAATCCTAAAACGCACAGTAAGCCAATGAAGAGAAGCTAAAATTGGTCAGATATGATGTTGTCTGTTAAAACTGGTTAGAAGACATGTTGGAGGTGTGTGAGAGATTTTTTATTGATGCCGGAAAGGAGTGAATTACAGTAGTCCAGTTTTGAGAAAATGAAGTTTTGGATTATTTTTTCTAGGTCGGATTGTGGGAGCATGGGTTTGACTCTGGATATGGTTCATAATTGAAAAAAGCAGGCCTGGACAAGTTTATTAACATGGTTGAAAGGTGAGGTGAGAGTCAAACAGAATGCCTAGGTTTCTGGCAGATGACTTGATATTACTGAAAAGTGGATCAAGGGTATTGTCTACGCTTGATCCAGGGAGGAATGTGGTGGGGAGAACAGTGAAAGAATGCACTCTTCATCATAGCAGCCAAGGAAATCATTCCCCTCTAGTCTGACAACAGTGCCACAGTGGTTATTATTAATCCACACTTCTGATATGCTGATCTATTACCACTTCAAACTCATACATGACTATGTGAACGTCAGATTTCTGTGTCGGGCTTCCCTCAAAGACCCTTTGTTCATTACGGGAATGTCTATGGTTTGCTGTGATATAAAGTCACTGCAATTTGTTGTACATGGGCTAAAACATAAAAAAACATCTGGTATTCTTCATTAACATATCAACAAGTAAGAAACAGATTCACCTAAGATTCCTAAGACAACCAAAACAAAATCAGGGCTTTTCAACTGTTTTTGTATATGGAGCAGAAAATGAAATTAAAGGACAAAGAACCCAACATTGACAACATAAGTTGATTTGGAGAACTTGCTAGCAACTGTTGCCTATTCATGCAACTGTCTGTGTCAATCTGTGTCAAGCTGATGAATGCAAGTCCAATACTCCCCTTCTTTTTGTCTATGCCAACTCCTGAGGGAAATATCTGTCTCTTCAGATGCTAACTGTTCCACTGTCACTATGTTCACCAGGTCACGAGTCACTAACTGCTGAGCAGGTAGTGTTTGATAAAGCCAAGAGAAGCCTTTTAAACGTCACATTGTTTTAACATTGTCATTTCAAACATTGTTATTCTAAAAGTATCTATTATAGGGACTACTTTACCTGATAATTTTCAGCATATTATGTCATGTCATATCAGTAATGACTGTTATGCAAATATGGACAGTAGAAATTGCATAAGTAAGTTACAAGCAGCCCCTCACAATACTAATTTAACCTCTTCCACTCTACCCCTCCCTATAACTGACATTTTAAGTCTTTTTTTAGGGGGCACAGGGATTTTTTAGCTGGAGACACCATGTCAACAGTGTACAGCATACAGGTGGTATACATCATCTGAATCTAGGCATAAATCTGTATTAAACAGATGTTTAATACATTATGAGTTTTGTTTAGGTGTCCATTCAAATTCAGAAAGTTTAGAGTGTATAAGGGCTGATTATTATGTTTCTGTTATGTTGTTATGTCCTGATGTTATATAACAATTGTTGTAACAAAACCACCCTAAAATCTATAATAATGGTTAAAACCTCTCCAGTACCGCATTAAGACACCATATAAACAGTTCATGCTGTGATCTGGTATCAAAAATGTTTGACATTTGAAGAATTGTAGTTCTGGGTGACTGGATGGTTAGCAATCCTTATTGTTGCGAACACCCTAGGTCTTTGTACAGTTTCACAAGGCTGTGATTATCCCAGAGGTCACAATAGATCATTTTATACGGTGAGCCAATGTTTAAAACAAGTGGCTCCTATGAGGACTAAGATCACCACACATGAATCTCAGTCAGACCCAATTTAAGCATTTCTAATAATTGTTTCCTGACCACATTCTGCTGAAATATTAAAATATACTAGCTAATAAAACACATTTACACTGCATGCAAATAACTGCATGGCTTTTTTACAAATGGTTCACAAGTCTCTTCTTTAGAGACACATGTCTCTAAAGAAGAGACTTGTGGGTACACATTGTCATTCAGATATCTTGTTGAGAGATCAAACGACAGCAAACCTACAGCTCAGAATCTCCTGGACTCCATGATGTGTGGAAACTGTGTGTCCATGTGACTGTGCAGTACTTTTACAGTACAGCAAGTGTCCACCATGCACCAGTATAGATTCAGAGTAGTCTTACAGCAGGCTTACCCTAATGGGTATCTGCACATGTACAGTAACACACAGGGATGGAGGGCCCATGCTAAGGGGCTCAGGTATTGTCCCTGACTTAGTAGTGCTAACACTGGGCTGTGGCCAGTAACGACAGCCAGTGACCCCAACCCCAACATTCGCTCCATCCAAATGAACATCTCTGTCTCCATGTCAGCTATCCATCTCTGTCAATCTCTCTCTGCCACTCTGCCTGTCTATTTATGCTCTCTGCCTGTCACCTATCTATCTCTGTCTTTATCACTCTCACTCTCTCTCTCCACATCACTCGCTCACTCTCTCACTGCCTGTTTTTGAAGTCCTCTATATCTTTGCACAACTCTTCTTCAAAGTCAAGGTTTTTCACTCTCACTCAGTTTTAGCCCTCATCAGTTGAGTTTCATTGATGTTTTCCTGGACGCCCTCTGTTTCCCACCAAGGTCTTTCCTCCCCCACCTCTCTCTCCCTCTCTCTCTCTCTGTCTCTCTCTCTCTCTTTCCATCGCTCCATCTTCACAGTCACTCTGAATCTGCACAGAAATCAGGAATGATTTGTAAACACAAGGTTCTACAGGAAACATAAAAATCACTGCAATTAATTTATTCAGAGAACAAAAACATTCATCCACCAAAAAATTATATCACACGTTTTACTTCTGCTCACAATAATTGAAGAGCAGAATGCATAGCATTCTATATTATTTTTAGATAAAGTGAGGCCAGTGAGCTGAAGAAATACAGTGGAATCTAATAGGGGGAGGGGGTATGCTGTGGCCTCCATATATCTGAATTCAGCTGAACCAGCTGGTTATTAGGAATAGTTTGCATTTGCAACTTTTCATGTGAATGTCTTTTAAATATGTGCATTGTTTTCCAGGTGAGTTAGTGGCTGCATGTAGAATGATGCATATGCAGTGATTAAGTGTATGCTGCTGTGTGCATGTGCTCATACTTGTGTGTGTATGTGTGTGCGCATGCTACTGGGGCAGTATATATCTGCATCGGCTGTTTACTGCATTGCAGGAGATCTGTCCCAACTGGCTGTGGTACAGCCTCCCGGTGTGAGCGACTCATCTCGTGGAGAACACCAACGTCAAAATCTGCTTTTTCCTTAAGAAACATTACAGCCGCGTCCCTCAGTGATTATTAACGGAGGAGCTGAGATTATAAATGAGTCGCAGATTCATGGAGCGATGATGGAAGTGACAGCAAGAATTGGCAAACTTTTCTTACTTACTCAGCGTTTCTTCTCTTTGTGGCTGTTTGTCTGTATTTGTATGTTTGGTGCTGCTTGTGTGGTCAGTTGTAGAGTTATCTTTGTTTGCATACATATGGTCTCTGAGGTGGTTATGACAACACTAACAGCTTCATTGTATTGTAATTTTGTGCTCAGGTGAATACAATAATATTTCTTTATATGGTAATCTTCCACGCTTTTGTAGAACTTAGCCAACATTATTACACTTGAGTTGAAATAAACAGCCACAGTTTTGTCTCTTTACACTCCTGAAGTGCTCTCACACTTAAGGAGAACTGATAATTAAACTGTCAAACATAAAGTCTTATTTTACTGCCATCTTTTCATGTTATAACAAGAAAATCTTTTATCTTTTAATAACACATCTATGTCAACAAATCACTTCATTTTGTTACATCATAAACACAATCAAATATTATAAACAAATCATTGTTATAGAAAGTCAGCTTTCAACCTCATTTAATCTGCCTTAATATTGTTCATTATTGTTTATTTCATGCAGCTCTTCCTGATATTGGTCCACAATAAACTTTGATTTGACAATAACTGGTTTACATGAATCCACACACTGTTAATAATGTGGCCATTAACATTTATGAAATGTGTTGTCACGTACTAATGAATGTAGATGTTAATGATTGGATAAGCTGCCAGTAAAAAGCCCACTTATTGTCAGAAGCTGAGGCGTGCAGTTTATAGAGGTAAATTCACGCCCATGCAAAAATGGTGCATATTCTCAAAAATGTGGATATATCTAGATAAATAAAATGTGAAGTTTGTGATGGAAAAAGCAAAAAAATGACGTGTCCTTGTTTGGATTTGACCATAATAATGAAGTTTAGTGCTATCAGACATATATTCATCTATTATAACATGAAGCAGATCTTGTCATAACGTGAATCAGATCTTGCATGTGAGTGAAAAATTGTTGTCATTATTGTGAAAAACTGCTCAAATGGTTTTACTGCCATGGTGGCAGCAATGTGCTGTACAGAATGATCTGTCAGCTGTTTTAGAGTCATTCTGTTTTACCTTGTCTATTCCACTGACTATGCACCTTTCAGGAAAGAACATTTTAATGATATTCACACACCGGAAACATACATCATGAATACCACAGTACAGATTATGTGTAGTCTTAAGCTGCTGTAGCCCTGTTTCTGACAAACTGGAGTAGTATTTGAGGGTGTAGCTGTGTGTCTCCCCCTGCATTTATTGACAGTGGTGTAATACATTTTTCACTGCAATAACAGAAGAGTGGTGTAGCTGGAAATTGAACTGTGTGGAAAGTGGTAATGAAATCTTTCTATTTGGTTGATCGAGATGGTGATGCACACACTTCCCACTTTTCCCCATCATTACATTGAACTGTAGTTTATGTGGCACAAACTCACATGGGGACAAGGTCACATCGGCATTATCAGGAAGCAGTTTGCTTTGTGCTCAGCTCTCTCAACCCTCTTCCTCCTTGGCACATGCAAACGCTAGCAGCAAGACCGAAGCATTAACATTCTGAGGGGAAGGTGCTGTGTGTGTGTGTGTGTGTGTGTGTCGGGGGTGGCTGCTGAAGGTCTGGTATCAGTCAACCTGTCTTCTTCATGCATGAGTGATTGGCCTCCCCAAAGACCTAATGTGGAATACCGACAGGAAGGGGAAGAAGGGGGGAGTAAGACGAGGGTGAGGATGTTGAGGGTGAGAGGAGGAAAGAAGAAAAAAGAGGTAGAGAGAAGTGAAGAAGAAAGAAGGTGGGGACATCCACTCTGTCTCATCACAGCCAGGGGAACAAAAGTCAATTTAACAGCAATCACTTGGCTGATAACAGCCACCCTGTAACCTGTTACTCCCTCAATGGCTCCATCTCATCCCTCCCTCTCTTACTCCCCCTCACTCCTTTGCTGGCCTCCCCCAAAAGAGTGCTTCATGTTTTCTTTCTTGTTTCCTGACTTTAACACGTCCATTCATTCACCCCTTTGCTTCTTGTTTATTCTCCTCTTTTCAAACGTCTCTTTTTTTTACACTCTCTTTTCTTTCCCCTTGTCTCTCAGCTCTCTCTACTCAACTTTGATATCAAAGTCCCGAAATCGCAGCCGTTCAGCCTGTCTGCTGCTCATTCTTCATGTGTAAGATGAGAAAATTAAACAGACCCACCAGGCTCTTTCTCTTTTACACACTCACACATTCACAGAGATGCTATAACCCCACAAATTGACAGACCTATTTTAGTCTCCTGTGAAAGTTTAGTAAACTCAGCTGGCCCTTTGGCCCATATCCTCTTGCTGCCTTATCCTTAGCTTTTGTATGTGTGTGTGGTGTGTGTGTGTGTGTGTGTGCGCGTGTGTGTGTGTGTGTAGCACACAGCCAGCTACATCACAGGCTGACAGAGCCCTTTCCTTTTATAGCTGCCCCCTGAGTAACCAGCCCAGAAAAGGGAAGAGGACAGGGGACAGACATCGTGTCACATTCTCACACACACCTGCTCGGTAAGACACACACACACATACATGTACACACTCCAACACACTTACACAAATCTGCTGTGCACAAACATGGAACCACAGCTCGTACGCGCACAGCAGTTCAAAGGTGCACACACATATCAGAATATTTGAATTCACAGATGTACAGAACAACACATACAATCATATACCTTGGTATGACACACACACACACACACACACACACACACACACACACACACAAACACACACACACACACAAAGGCCAGATACATTCATGTGCCTATAACAATAAAGGTGATCTCTGCTCAGCAATAAGCTGAGATATACAGTTCCTCTTCATGCTGCTGATCTACATGTTTTCTAATTAACAACGATAATTCCTACCTCTCCTCTATTTACTGCTGTGGTAATAGGGGATATCATGACAGGTATTAAGCCAATTATCATGAGAATTATAGCCCCCTCCATGCCCTAGCTGTGTTCCAGTGTGAAACAGTAACCATCACCATCCATCCTGCCTCAATAACAAAGCCCATTAGGAGCCTCACAGCCACCGTTATGACCCAGTGGATGTTTGCATGAGAAGAATTAAGCTTTATCTAAATAGCTCATGTTGAGTTTAGAAGTATCACATTTTTATAAGGTGTTTCTGTCTTTCATTATGCCTAAATATACCAATGCGAGAAGAAGTCACCTGGACTGTGGAGGAGCAGTAGAAACACCATCTAACGCTGGCCAGTTACAGAGTCTGGTGGCGTTGCTTGGTTAATGAGATAATACACATACAGTAACAGTGTCATTACTGATCAGCCTCTCTGCTCTGTGCTGCACTCATCTCTGTTAGTGACATCCAGTCAGTCGACTGTCTTCAATATATGACCATGCTCAGTGAATCTGCTGAAACGCTGCTAGCTCACATTATTCAGATATAGGTGTTCAGTACAGTATTACGAGTCCATTTTAACATAGAATCTTCATGATGACCTCAATCTATTGTGTTTAAACAGTATGGTAATATTTATATCATCATATAGTGATGCTTCTTTTTTTATTTCTACAGACTTGTACATTTGTACATATTTATTATATTTCTATAGTGATACTTCACAGCAATCACTTTTTAAACAATCCTCATAAAGTGTTATATTTTATTTATGTAATTCTTTATTTCAATTCTTATTTTTCATTCTATTTAGTCTTTTATCTCTGGTGCTGTTGTTAGTTGCTAGTGCTCTTATGATAACCTGTTTTTCATCTGGCACATTTCATTTGAATGTACTGTACTTACTGTTGACCCTGTCCTAACCAACCAATGGCCAATAAAACTCAAACTGTTTACTGGTCCTTGACCAATTGAGTCCTTTTTAACTCATGGTGAAAGTGTCGTCATATAGTCAATATAAAGTGCACGTTACATCCTGACAGAATATAGCAGAAATGTAATTTTCCATTTCTCCTCTGTAGTTCTCTGTGCTTTTTGTGGCCACTGTAGTTTCTCCTTCACACTGGGAAGTAGAGGTTGAGGTGACAGGGTTGCAATCAGCAGCTTACATCACTAGATGCCACAAAATGCTTAAAGACCTTCAAGGTCCAGTGCGTATGATTTAGTGGCACCTAGCGATGAAGCTGCAGATTGCAACCAAATGAGTACACTCCCATGCCTCATCCTTTCCTTTCAAGCATGTAAGAAAATCTCTGTTTGGTTTGTCTGTTCTGAGCTACTGTAGAAAAATGGCCGTTCAACATGGTGGACTCTGTGGATGAGGACCCGCTCTCACTGTAGATATAAAAGGCTAATTTTAAGACAACGAAAACACAATTCTTATTTTCAGGTGATTATACACTAATGAAAATATACTAACGAACATTGTATTCCATTCCTGCTAATTATTACTCCTAAATCTTACACACAGGACCTTTAAAAAGGCACAGAAACACAACAATGTGACAACTCTGCTGCAGGTGCCACTCACCAGCCTGTAAAAATGGTTACAAATGATCTTCTTTGTCTGTAGCCTCCACTTGACACCCAGTCAGTGTAACTAGTTTGTTTCTCTCCACCTTCCACTCTCTTTTTTGACAGAGACAGCTTGAAGAGTGACAGGAATGTGGGGAGAGAGAGATGGGGAACGACATGCAGCAAAGGGCCACAGGTCAGAATCAACCTTTGTACATGGGGCGGATGCTCTACCAACTGAGCTAATCGACACCCCCTACACTCATATTTTGAGTGTAATATATATGTTTTGAGACAAAACACTGTTTGTTTGTTTTTACATTTTCTATTGATAACATTATTGTAAATTGTTTTGGCCATGATAGACAGCAGAAAATCTGATATAGTGACAGCCCAACAGTACAATATATTTCTGTATTTTTTAAAATTTTGTCTTTACTTAAGTTTATGACCAAATACCTGAAAAACAAACAAAACAAAAAGCCGAGTAGACCCTCGCAGAGGTGCAAGCCTGGCTGTAGACTCTGTTTTAATGTGTCTTCTATGTAATGAAAGTGGAACACTAAATCAGCCCTTTACAAACTGAGACTTTATAGGCTAATATATACTGAACTGAATAAAAGGGCACAAGCTAGCAACTTACTGATGTGTGTTTGAATGACAATGTGAACAAATAAACACCAGTAAAATGACTCGACACTTCCTCCCTTACCTTTACAGAAAATATCATATTATTGTCTTGTATTCTATTTTCCTAAATGATTTGATTCACTCGTCATCATTGGCACCAGAATGTAAAAAAAGCTAAGGTGTGAACTGAGGTGCCTCACACTGTTTTGACACATGGGCTTCCTATGTGCCTCCCCCTCAGGGTTTGATATATGTAGTGGCCTGTATAGTGCATGACAACATTAGTATGAACAGTAACATCAATCTGGTCTCTCCAGCATATGAGACGCAGAGGCAGAGGGAGAGGTAGGGTGAGAGGAAGCATGTGAAGGATCTGATTGTTAGGAGAGGATGGATTTTAGAGAGAAAGTCAATTACGGTTCACAAAGCACTTGGTTAAAATATCAAGGTCGGCATACGGTGATAGGCCCTGTATCCGTGCTGTGTCAAAGTGCCATTTTTCATGGCTTTGTGTCTCTTCTGGAGGTCAAACCCATTTGGGCTTCATTTATTAACCCTAAAGTGCTGCTGCTGGCAGGAGCTGGGCTCTCAGCGCTGAGAGGCTGGGGAGCAAAGCAGAGGTCGGCCACATCGAGAGAGAGCAGTGTACTGGTGCGTATGAGTCCATATGTGTTGAGCAGTGAGTGGATGTGAATGTGTTTTTATGTGTGCGCATACACATGGAAGTGATATTCCATCCATCCATCTAATAGAATAACACCATGGGCTGAGGGGACACACAAACTCAATCTGCCTTTATTGTCAATAAACATTAGAAAGATCATCAAGGAAAAGCAGGGGACTCTTGTTTTTAATGCAATAATGACACAGTGCTTTAGGAGATTAAAAATCAATGGAGCCCAGAAACTTGCTGAGACACTTTCTTAATGTACAGTGTCCACATGTGTTTTCCCATTCCCGCCACAGAGGTCAGAGGTGAAGGTAAATCTATTGCTATGTCAATAAGAGCAATGTTTCTTGAATAGATGTGAGTTCTTTTCCAAACTGCATGTCTCCACTTTTGAGAAACTAAATTCTTAAAATGTAATGAAGTATAAAGTATGTATTCAAGGGGAAGTTGAGATAAATGTGGGTTACAATGAGGTGTACAGAATAGACGTCGTATCTGTGACATCACCCACAGATTTTTGAGGAGCCATTGTGAAGTTCAGTGTGGTGGCTCTGGCCAACAGCATGTTAGCAGTCTTGCCTCTGCTGCTTCCTGACTAACCTAAAACTGGGCAAAAATGTTGATTGTAGGTTAAAGTAGAGGCGGGCTGATCATCATCATCATCATCATAATCACCATCATCATCATCAGTAGCAGCAGCAGTAGGCATAGCAGCCAGCTAACATTACTTACTAGTCCAACAGCAAGTCCAGCTGTCTTGCAACCTTTTATTTCACCAAGCTCTTGCAAACAACTAAAAGTCAGTCCCAGATTTACTCTTGTCCAGCAGCTTCTTCAGTTATGCAACCTGGTGCCCATTCTGGTGTCAGTTTCTACCTCCATCCCCCTACCCCAGGCCTGAAAACCTCCTCCTCCAGGTGGTCCAAAATGCATCTCATACTAGTGTAAGCATTAACACTCCCCCGGTGCTCTGAGTTCAGTCTGGGCAACACCTAACAAACTGAGCTAAAATTAGCTAACAGCAGCAGCTACAGTTGGCAACAGTTTACTTCATTGTCCATCAGGAAACTCACAGAGAGTTGAGTCGGGGGAGCCAGAGGAAACAAAACATAAAATCTGATTCAGTGCCACCAAAATAAGCTAAATACTTGCTGGTACATAACTTGTTCCATGAGCATAAAGTTACATAGTCCAGAAACAGCCGTACATATGAATGACAGAGACACCATTCACCTGATTACACATCAGTATATCATCACAATGATTTCATATATGTTATTTTATGATAGAAAAGTTACATACTGCTGTTTTAAGCAATCACCAAAGTGATTTGACTTGAAGAATTCATCCTGTGGGTAGAATAAACGTCTGTACAAAATTGTAAACAAATAGCAAACAAACACACCATTGCATTGCTAGGAAAAGTCAGGTGATCTCCATTTCTCCAAGTCATTAGTCATCTGGACACCATGAATGTCTATACAAAAAATTTAAGCCAGTCCATTTTGTGGTATTACAGTGGTGAGTAAAAACTTTGACAAAATGTCAGGATCAGAAACACAAACATCTGTACAAAGTTTCAGAGAAATCCATCTGGTAGTTGTTGAGATATTTCAATGTAGCCCAAATGGAACGACCCACCCAGAAACCAACATTACCATCCTGACAGCCAGGCTGCTAACATTGCTAAACACTGTAACATTGTTGCTGTCACTATGAAACATATAGCAGGAATGGAAATGCTAACACTACATGTTTGCAGCTTTTATGAACATTTACAACCAAAGTGATTAAAATAATGGTGGCTGTTTTAAAATCCTGTGCCAGGGAGAAGCGTGGCCAAATCACATAAATGTCCTTGGATGTACCAAATCAGGGAATTTGCTGTCTGATAATTGATTCGGTGTTAATGGTTATGCTTGTGCCAGTCTTTTTTGTCCATTGTGAGTGTGTGCATGTTTAATTCATCTGCTGCTGGTCTTTGCTGTCCTATAGAAAAGTATAAGTGAGCTCATTGTGAAGGGCTGTGATTGATCAGCCCAGGTACTGTAGAATGTGCTTTAGTGGAGTGCTACTTAGTTTGAGTGTGTATATGGTTCTGTGTATGCTTGTACATATCTTTATGTGTCACCCTGCATTTTGGCTTGTTGGTATGAAGTGGTCTGAAATGAACAAAGTCCATTAATACCTTTCTCTCTAAAGGTGGTCTGGTGCTGACTCAGGTTCTGAGGAGGAGGTGATTCTTGAAGGACAGTCCACTGATGACGAAGTCCCCCTTTGCAATCCCCAACCCCTGGAGTGAGGGATTGTGGGCTTGGCACTTGAACCCCACCCCTGCCCCTCACAAAAGGGAACCGAATAACATCAGGGGATAAAATGCTGATCTGAGAAATCAAGAGGAAACCACTTTGGGATCAAGGAGAAAAGAGACACAAAGAAAGAGGTGTCATGATTTCACTCGACTTAAGCGCTTTTTACAAGAGAAAGAGAGGCCAAAGGAATGAGTGACTTGAAAAAATAAGGTGGAGGGAAGGGAAAATGAGCCACAGGGAGCAAAAAGAAGACAAAAATAGCCAGAAGATAGATGAGTGTGTGAACAAGATAACACACGGCATACAGGAGATAGAGAGTGATGTGTATGAGCAAGAAATACTCTGATATTATCCCACACTCTTTATGACAGTTTTTCGGTGATAAGAGGTGATAGCTGAGGTGTTAAAGGTGTTGGCTTGGAAGAGAGATTGAGAAAGAAAGAGAGAGAAAAAGACGTAGCGATGTAGAGAGAGACAGAGATTAAATGGACAGAGCATGGTGACATCACTTAGGAGATGAAACCAGCCAAAGAATAGTATGCCCTTCAGGAGAGGGAACATATTGTCTCTCTCTCTCTCTCTCTCTCTCTCTCTCTCTCTCTCTCACACACACACACACACACACATGCAGTGAGATGGACTAGTATTATTACACAATCTTTGCATATTTCACCTGGATAATGAACAATATGATCCCAGCTTTTTGTATAGACCACATTTTAAAGTAGGAATACACAACGTTATAACTTTGGTTTATGTAAATGAATAAATGTTACATTCACGGTATAATGCTAAAGAATAACCATCCACGTGTAGATGGTTCTCTATAAGTCTTGGTCTCACTATTCACTCACATTTCCCAGGAAAGTGAACGCTCGAATTACAAGACTTAATGAATGAAGACTTTAATGAATTAACAGGCTGTATAAAACATGGACATAGTCTCCATGATGTCACCCGCAGGCTTCTGAGGAGCTGCTGTGAAGCTCAGTCACAGAAACCAAAACTGTTTTTTGTACCAGGCTGTAAACATGTTTATTTCTGCTGTGAAGTTGGACTTTTTAACATGGGGACTTATGGAAAAGGGTGGCAGTATAGACTTTTATGAATCAGACATTAATCTTTTCTTCTCCTTTTTTTTGTGAGCATGCGCGAAAGGCTGCATGTTATGTTGCTCCAGCCTTTGAGTTCACTTTTTAACTTTCTTAACTTTTTTCTCTTGATCGTTTTTGTTTTGCTTCACTGTTACTCTGTGATGTCCTGTCCTCTCTAACGAGGTTTTTTTTAGAGAGTTTTCGTGCCTTTTTTGTTGTGTTTTTCTTCGTGTTGTTTTATAAATGCCGCTTCCACCGGGACACGCTGCCGTTGTTTACTCCAGGGAACAGGTGATTGTGCTAATGCCGGCCAGCATAGTAGCAAGACCTGCCGATATACCAGCTGAACTCTGGAGAAAAACACACTGGCGATGCAGAGGAGGGAAGCAATGTCAGAGGATCAGAGGAGGGTCGAGATGGGACGGACTTGTGGAGAGGAGGCCATCCGTGATGACAAGAAAAGGGTGTTCAGAGATGGCAACCGTGATGAGGTGAGGAGAGTGCAGGGGGTACTCAAACTTAAAATCAGGGAGGCTAAAGACAATTATGGGAGAAATCTGGAGAATAAACTCTAGCAAAACAACATGAGGGATGTGTGGAGTGGCATGAGAAGCACCACTGGTTTGATACTGTGGCCCCTGCCCCACAAGACTCTGCTGCTGGCTGCCCAACAACTACTACCACTCTACCTCCCCCTGCTCCTCCTCCTTACAGACCCCTTGTCTGCCCCTCACCACCTCAATTCACAACCATCTACTCCACCCCTCCCTCCTGCTCTGCATCATGTCCCCCACAACCCCCAACTGTCACCTCTACAATGTCCTTCACACCTGACCTGGTGACAGGTGACGAGACTCCACACCGGCAAAGCTGCAGGCCCCAACTGTGTTTTTCCAAGGGTGCTCAAAGCCTGTGGCCCCCAGCTGTATGGAGTTCAGAGTCAAGTCTTCAGCCTGAGCATGCACCTCCAGAGGGTCCCAGTGTTGTGCATTCTGTTGTTTGTTTTGTTTGTTGTGCAGTGTAGCATTCCTGTGCCAAAGACACCGGGTCCCAGCAGCCCACAGGACTACAGACCGGTGGCCCTGAGGTCCCACATGTCCCACATGAAGACCCCAAAGCTGACTCTTCTTCCTAAGGAGGCTGAGGTCCTTTAACATCTGCTGGACAATGCTGAGGATGTTTTATGAGTCTGTTGTGGCCAGTGTGATCTCCTTCGCTGTCACATGCTGGAGCAGTGGGCTGAAGGTCGCACACACCAACAGACTAAATAAACTGATCAGGAGAGCTGGTGATGTCGTGGGGGAGGAGCTGGACACTCTGGTGACCGCTGGACACTCTGGTGACTCTGGTGATATATATACAAAAAACAAAAATGCTAACATTAGCATTAATTAATGCTTAATATTAATTAATGCTAACATTTCTGTCAGCTGGTTGTGACCAAAATACTGCAAGTGCACATGCTGCTGGATTAGCATTGCCACATCCTCTACTACACCTCTCCATCCACCAGACTGCACAGGTGAGTTAGTAATATGGCATTTATTACTAGAGTTGGATTACAAAATAACTATATAATGCAGAGAGACAACCAGGATCATTAAAACTTCGTTTGTTCTCTCTTCGTGCATTGATTCATATTTGCAGAGAGAGCACATGAACACATCACATTAAAGCACGCCCTTAAATCTATGCTTATGTTCAAGTGGATGTCCAGTAATAGAAGCTCTGAGGTAGAATCTGAATCCATAGTAGGCAAAAGGTCATTTACCACTTTAGTAAGTGCAGTATCAGTGGGAGTGACAGGCTCTGAAGGCAAAGGGTTAAAAAAGATTACTGTGGGTTCAAAGTTTCTGAATGTAAGATTGGAGACTGGTTTAATTATTTAAGACTGTGGATCAAGGTATGATTTCTTAAGTACAGGTTTAACCACTGCTGCTAGTGGGTACACATCCCGAGATCCTTAAAAAGTTTATCTGATACATGGTTGGTTTAGAAGCAAAACACCAGCTTAGACAATGTTCCAAGACAGACTTGCAGGAGACAAGAAACTCATTTGGTATCTAATTTCAAATGTTTTCAGCTGAAAATATCTAAAGGATCATGAGCTATAAAGTGAGACAAAGCACATTAATTTACGTTATGCTTCTCAGTCTCCTTAAGGCCTGCTAAAGAGCACGTGTTTATATACCAATATGTAGACCTCTTAGACATAAGACGTCTTGTTTTAGTAGAAAGAAGTGAATCCAGGAGATGAGAAAGAGCTGCATGTGTTTCAGTCACTGTTACAGTTTTCAACAGGTCCTGTCGCTGCAATGAAAGTAGCCAGGACAACAGCCTCTCACCAGCTGCAGATGAATGTGCCAGACTGGTGTGGTGAGTTACATCTATAGTCTTACAAAAGAGCAATATGGAATCATGGCCACATGCTCCAAAAAATAGGTCAATGCAATGACAGTGTGGTGACATGGACGAGAAGTAGACAGATCTGGCTGTGATTTCTTTACAATAAACAGATGAGAAGGATACTGAAATAACTACAGTATGAAATTGTCTGAATTCATATTCATTCAGCAAACATTTTTTAAGATGCTTGTTTTCTGACCAGAGTATACAGATTGATGACTTAGTAGGGCAAAGCTGGAATCAAGTAACAAACATATTTTCAGCACTTACCAGGTAGTCCAACTTCCTCTCTTACTTCTCTCAAAGCATTCCCCTTGTTTGTCTAGTCTCTGTATATATATGCCGTAGAAGAATCACAGAGCGGGCGGTGGCCAAATAAAGAAGAAAAGTCAAAGCAAGTCAATTTGACATTCAACTCAGAATTATAAATAAAAAGTACTTTAATAATAACAACAACAACAACAACAACAATAATAATAATAAGTTATTGGCTGAATTGGCTGCAATCTTCCGGATTAAAAGCCGGTTTTCAGTGCCTTTCCTTGGGCAAACGAGCAACTGTACTGTACTGAGTACTGGCCAATCAGACAGGTAAGATGTCCCTTTTGCTGAGTAGTGGTGTAGGAACACTGTCATAAAAAAAGAGTTGCTGGTCAAAATGTAATCTCCACCAAAACTGAATAAAATTCAATGATATGTCGTTTCCGGGTCTGGTTCCGGAAAGGACAGAGAATGGGTCTGGACCAGGACCGTGGTCTGTCTATTAGTGACCTGTGTAATAGAAGCTGTTCGTGCAGGCAGGAATAAAATTATCCAGATCTTCCACATGACTTCATATTGTGGGGCCCATAGACCATTGCACTAGAGATTTCGAGACGAAGTGATGTAGTGATTGTATGTCACAATGCAGGTGTATGGGGATAAATCTTTTGGGGCCCCTGTGTGTCATGTGACAGATGCTGTGGACACCATTACGTGGTTTGGCCGCTACATCAAATTAGCTTCAGAACCTGCTGCTCTTCCCAGTGCTCTGGCAACAGCAGACCAGAGGTATGGTAGGTGGTGTTATGGAATTTTCTATCCTTGGGTTACATGAAGTCATGTGTGGTGACGTGTGAGGTCCTCAGCAGTATTAGTTTGGCTTTGGTTGAGAACAGTAGGTGCCAGTCTATCTCAACACTGTGGTGGCCAGGGTCGAAGAGACCAATTGCTGCCTTCACAGACATGATAGATAGATAGCTGTTGATGTTCCAAACTGCGTAAACAGACATCTGTGTCTCCAGACTAGAATATGCTGTCAATAACACCTGCATGGGTAAAGACATTCTCTTTGAGGTACGCTACATTCATGATTTTGAACAGTCAAAAACAAATTAACAAACAAAAAAAATATTGATTATCATTAGGGGTGGGCGTATTGATCTAAATATTGATAGTATTGATACCAAGGTGAGTATTGGAATCGGACTGATACTAGCATGATGAGATCGATACTGCAGTTTCTCTTCTGTCGTTCAGCAATTTACTTGAATTTCCTCAGAGCTCCGCTTCTCTGTGCAAACAGCGCACCCCTCTCTCTCTCTGCTGCTCAGTGCTCACTCAGGCACACTTAGTCCCTCCCTGGCTGCTCTGCCAGAGAGCGGAGAGTCAGAGAGCAGCTGGACAGAGAGAAAGCGGAGCGTGGTGTGGACTTTTTTTTTTACTACAGAGGAAAAGGACACTGCCAAATGTAATGTGTGCAATAAAGTGATCCGCCACTGTGGTAACACAACAAATTTACACAAACACATAAAAGCAGCTCACCCTCGAGAGAGCTGCAAGTCAAGTTGAGGAAGGAGGGGGGGTCCCCAAGCCAGACCCCCGACACAGAGACAGAGCTCCCTGGCAGAGGCTTTTCAGCCAAAAAAATCAAGAATATCCATAGGTAATCTGTTTTTCACAGTGTAATTGGTGATCAATTTTAGCAGACTGGTTAAATTGTTATTCAGCCACTTGAAAAGAATCTTAATTGTTTTACTGGAACCCAAAAATATAGCTACCCATATTGTTACGACCCGGCTCGTTTGGAGAGCAGTAACATAAGATAAGGATAAGAAATGGAAAATGACAACTGAATCAGGTTTGTTAGTTTAATTTTTCTTAACAAAAGGAGGCGAGGCAAAAAGGGAACACAAAGGGCATACAAGTGCTGTTAAAAAGAACAAATAAGTATAACAAAAAGAGAACTCTAAACAGAGCCTATCGTCTAACTAAAGAAAACAAAATGGGAAATAAAAACCTTGCTATCTAACCTGTTGAAACCAAAGAAAACAGCGATAACCGCACCCCTAACTCGTGATTCTAACAGAGAAATACTCGCAATGTAATCAGTGTGTACAGCAACTAAACCTAGCCCAGTCCGAAAATATCTCTCCACCAACCTCCACTCCACATTCGAACACAATTTCTCATACGAGCTACGAGGCAAGCTCACAGAGCATCATACAGATACAAGCCGCCCCAAACTGCGGACACACAGTCTATTTAAACTGGAGCTGGATTTGATTGGGAGCCTCCGATTGGTCAAACCACAGCCACACCAACACAGGCGACAGGACACAGCACTCCGGAAGGCGGTCTTTGCTCCAGAAGGGAGCCAATCCTTGACTGGGGATCACACAGCTGGTTTTACCTATAAGACAATACATACACCAAACGGCAGCCCGCGGCGGTCGTAATGATATAAAGACAGGCTCTATACCTCAAACCTGAAATATGAATATGGCTGATTATAATAACCCTTTTGTGTTAACTGTTGAAGGAAAAATAGTATTCCTATTTAGGCTATATGCAGATTTGTCAAGACTGCCTGACTGTGAGTCTGGCTGGAGCTGGTTGTGTGAGTGACATTTGTTTGGGTGCATTGTGGTGTGCTTGGTGTTTATTCATTTGTCCTTTTTCCTCTTGTTTCCTGGAGTTGGTGGGTGTGGCCTCAGCTCATTGACTATGGCACACCTGCACCCCATCAAGCAACTCTCCAGTCCTCGCCAGATTGTTGTGTACAGTACACTTTGCACCGGCCTCTGACATTCTTTTTTGCTATATCCAGTGTTTCTGTTAAGGTAAATGGACTGTACTTATATAGCGCCTTTCTAGTCTTCCGACCACTCAAAGCGCTTTTACAGGACATATCTCATTCACCCATTCACACACATTCATACACTGATGGCATTGGCTGCCATGCAAGGTGCCAACTGCTCATCAGTTCGAGGAACTAACCATTCACACACATTCACACACCGATGGCGCAGCCTTCGGGAGCAATTTGGGGTTCAGTATCTTGCCCAAGGACACTTCGACATGCAGACTGGAGGGGATCGAACCGGGGATCGAACCACCGATCTTCTGATTAGTGGACGACCCGCTCTCCCCCAAGGTCATTCTCTCTACTCTACTTTTTGCCTTAGGAAGTTTGTCCTGTTCTCCCTGAATCACCTGTCTTCTCTGCCAGTCAGCACCATCACCTGGATCCAACACCGCCTCACTTGCTCTGCCAGTCCCCCACTTCTCCGTCCACAACGGAACCCGAACTCAGCCTTGACTTCCCCCCCTGTTCTCTGTTTCTCTGTTTAGTATTTCCTGACTGTTCTTCAATAAACTTTGTCACTTCCTCATCAGCTCCGTCTGCTTTTGGGTCCTGTTTCTAAGCCTGACAAGATTACAGTTACAGACTTAATCATCTTAATCATTTTGTCATTTCACCTAGATAATTCACAAAGAGCCATGGATATCACAAAGAGTACTGCTGTGATAGTGAAGGACCTACAATCCCTCTCTGTGGTTGAACAGGAGGGTTTCAAGAGTTTAATGACACTTGAAGTAGGAAGTACAGAAGTAGGAAACTTTTCATGTGAGAGGAAATACCTTCATTGTATGAAGACTGTCACTCAAAAGTAAAAAGATGTCTAGATGCTGCTAACAGTGTTGTGTTGACCACTGATACTGTATGTAGACATCAAGAGCCACAGAGGCTTATTTAATTGTCACTGGCCATATCATTGATGAGAATTGGGAAATGCAAGCATATGTGCTAGAAACCAGTAGTTTCTCAGGAAAGCACAGTGCTTCCAGTGCTTGCTCAGAATGGAAAAGAATCACCAAATGGGGCATTACTGCCAAAATTCAGGCTGTAGTCACAGATAATGGAGCCAATATGGTTGTTGCTGTATGCAAAGCAGGTTGGGCACATTATCCATGTTTTGCACACACCATAATTCTAGTTGTGAAAGACTCCATTAAGACCCTCCCTGAGCTTCTTGACATCCAACACAGGTGCTATTGTAGCTTTTTTTCACCACAGCACAAAAGCAACAGAAGCTCAAAGAAATGCAGAAACAACTGAAGTTTCCGGAGCACAAACTCATCCAATCAGTTGAAACACCCTGGAACTCTGTCTTCTACATGTTTGAGAGACTAAGCAAAAGGAAGCAGTTACCACTGTACTTTGCCTTCTTGGAAAGGGCTCACTATGCTTGAGTGAGGAACATTGGTCCATGGTTGGTCTCTCCCTTGATGCCTTGAAGTAACAACACTGTAAAAACGGTAACTAGTAACTGTTGACCTCATTAGACTTTTCAAATTAAACTGACTCAGAAATAAGACTTTTCAATATGCAATCTATAAAATCTTGTCCGCCCAGCAATTTTCTCTCATTGTTGTCTTAACTACCTTTTTTAATCAGTCTAACAAGGCTTTGTAAGTCTTTGAGCAGGTTTTTTCAGTTAAGTTGAGCCAATTCCGTAGATACCAGTTTGAACCGGTTTTAACAGCTCTCTGCTGAACCTGAGCGCCCATCGGACATTTTCTGGATACGACAAGGACAGGAGTGGAAGTCCACAACCATTCTGCTCAAGCAGGTAAGCTAAGTGTGTTTTTACTTTCATGTTAAGTTACATTAAGTTACATTAGCTCAGACTGGCATGTTTACATATATAGACCGCAGATTGCTTGCCGATCCAGCAGAGATGATCAGATCAGATGATTCACTGATTGAACTGAGTCAACTGGATCTTTTCCTCCATACAGTGAAACGAGGCAGATTCAGACTCGGATGGACTTAATAGAGTTGTGTCATCAAAAAGACTTCCCTCAGTCAAATGTAAGAAGATAAACACAGCAATAAACAAGATGAAAGAAACTTTATTTAAAACACAAACACTTGTTTTATGTAGCTGAGGCTAATATATCTCATGGGCTAAAAACAATGTAAGAGGAGCATAACGTAATTAATGTAATTTTAACTGCAGCGTTATATGTCGTTAATAATGATGGTCTTATCCACCACACTTTATTTAACAATGAAGTACTAATAAACTTTAGAGGCTAATACAGCCTAAACACGGAGAGAGCAGCATTTTATTTGCAGCATTATGTGTTAGCATAATCTGTCACCAATAATTATGGAGTTATATTCACCAGATTTTTATTATGTCATGTCATGACTGTGAGTTATGAGAATGTGAAATCCAGCCATTGTCTATTCAGTCATTGAATATGGATGGAGTTGTTATGGCTTCATTGAAATACATTATATATTGGGGAAATAGAGCTGTGTTGTGTTGTAAATTACAGGGACTGTTGTGAAAGTGCTTCTAGCAAATCTGACTTTGTGCTATATGTGTCTCTTTGTTTCAGGGGTGGATTTCATGCAGTGCAGATTTTGCAAATTCGCAAGCTCCAGTCAAGAGACCCTTCTGAAACATTTTCACCTTCATCGTAGTCAAGGACTCATATGTGAGGATGCTGTTCTTAGACTTTAGTTCAGTTTAGTTCAGCTTTCAACATGATCATCCCCCAGCAGCTGATACAGAAACTGGACTGTCTAGAACACCTCACTTTGCAACTGGTTGCTGGACTTCCTGACCAAAGACCACAGGCAGTCCGGGTTGGCACCATCCTGCACCATCACACTAAACACAGGGTCCCCCCAAGGATACATGCTCAGCCCCCTATTCTTCACCCTGCTGACCCACGACTGCACACCAAAACACAATAGCAACCTCTTCATCAAGTTTGCGGACAACAAGATGGCACCGTTGTGTGTGGCTGGCCAAGTGTCATCACTACTGGTGTATGAGCGCCTGATCCTCTTAAAAATCCGTGATTCCATGGACAAATTACCGATCCAGGACTTTATGATCAGACAAAGCCACCACCACCTGTCTTGGCGTCCATACACTCTCACCTATGGCGTCTTTCTGGCCGGTTGCCACGTAACAGGTGTCGCAGAAGACGAGGAAAGAGAGCTGAAAGCTCACCTGGCCTCATCCTCCACGTACAATGCTCGCCATCCGCTGTTTGGTCTCTCCAGTGATTACGCCCTATACGACATTTGAGGCTCTGTGGACTACTCCTACCGATGGCTGCTGCCTGCCGTGCCGGAGGCCGGGTACCCTCCTCCCTGCCGCCGTCCGGTGAGGATCCGTAGATGGGGTCGCACGCTAGAGAATCTCTGTCCGGTTAACCGGGCCCCCCAACAGATGGACCGGCGTTTGGTTTGTATGGCTCTTATCAATCAGATCCGTTGCAAATAAGACTTTTATCCTAAACGACTTTTTTACTTCGTATTCTTTGGATCTCCTCCTGTTGACTGAAACCTGGCTGAGACCAGGTGAAAACAGCGTGTTCTCTGAACTCCTCCCACCCAGCTGTTCCTTCTTCAGCTCCCCACGAGTGTTCGGGCGAGGGGGGGAAACGTGCTGCTGTGTTTAATGCCAATTTTAAATGTCGGCTTCTTCCCACAGGTACATACTCCTCGTTTGAACTGCAATTGTTTGCCGTGGAGTTCGCAAGTCCTGTGTTGTGTGCAGTTGTCTATCCCTCTGAAATATAATACGGGCTCTATTCATGAGTTCTCTGAATTTCTGGCTGACATTCTCCAAAAATATGACAAGATCCTGATATGTGGGGATTTTAATGTTTACGTTTGTTGCCCATCTGATCAATTCGCTACTGACTTCAAAAGCCTGTTGGCAACATTTAATTTGATTCAATCCGATAAGCCAACGCACCATCTTGGTCACACACTGGACCTTGTTATTTCCTTTGGGCTCTCAGTTTCCATTAAAGAGATTTCTGAGACTGCATTCTCAGATCATCTCCCCATTGTGTTCGAAGTGATAGCCCCCCAACCAGTTAGTAAACCTCATGCTCCATCCTGTCAGCGGCGTATCATCTCTCCCTCCACGGCTGATGAATTCACAGCTGCCTATAATGACTCACAGTTCTTTCCCTTGAACGGCTTGGCTTCCCCGCTCTGTCCTGATTATTTTCTCTCCTCCTTCCACTCTACGTGTACCGGGATTCTGGACTCTATTGCCCCTTTCAGGCAAAAATCTGCTAAGGCAAGAACAGACCCCTGGTTGAACGACACCACCCGTGCTATCAGGCAACGTTGCAGGCAGGTGGAACACAGATTCAAGAAGGACAGCATGTATCTGCATGTAACTGCATCTATCTCTGGAAATATTAAGGGACTGTCTCTCTGATTATCAGTGAGCCGTACATGAAGCGAAATGTCAGTATCTCTCTAATATTATTTCTAGCACCAGTCATTGTCCCAAGGTGTTATTTGTTGCTACAATTAACGCTGTTGTTAACCCATGTGCTTCTGCTGTGACTGATGTATCAATCTGTCAGAAAAGACATTAATGTGAGTGTCATTACGAGTACTAATAAGGATTTGCCTGTTGCTCCAACTCATTCTGCTGTGTTTGATCAGTTTGAGCTGGTTTCCTTCTCTTCTCTCTGTGACGTAGTGAAATCTCTGAAACCTACAACTTGCCCATTGGATATTGTCCCTGCCAAATTGTTGAAAATGGTTTTTAATACTTTGGGGCCCAGTCTCCTGGTTTTTAATCAACTCCTGCCTTAGATTAGGAACTGTCCCAGCTGCCTTTAAACATGCTGTGGTCAGGCCTCTTCTTAAAAAGCCTAACCCTCAGTGTTATCAAATTTTAGACCTGTCTCCAATCTGCCTTTTCTTTCTAAGGTTTTAGAAAAAGGTGTTTTTATACATTACAGTCCTTTCTTGAGGATAGCTCTGTGACAAACCCAGGACCCAGAGATTGGACTCGGATGCAGGGAAGTAGTTGGTATATCCAAGACGGCTTTATTAAGCAAAAATGCAGAGAACAGAAGGCGCCTCGAAAAGAGGGATGGCTATGTAACTTACAACAAAAAACGCCTAAGGCCTAGAAGGGAAAAGAAAATAACGAGATAACAAAAAATGCCTCCGGAGAGGGAAAAGCTACTATCAAAAAAACCCCAAAACACTCTTAACTAAATGGCTATGAAAAGTAAATGGCCAACAAAAAACTCTCGAATTGAGGCAAACAACTGTGAATAAACTTTCTTTGACTGAGACAAGATAATCGGCTGGTGAACACCTGACTAAAGACAAGACACACTGGCACAGGACAAAGGGAGACGCAGACTATAAGCACACATGAGGGGAGGGAAAACAGGTGAACACAATCAGGAATCAGGGAAGACAATCAGACCGGAGCACAGGAGGAAGGGCAAGTGACCTGAAACGAAAGGAGAATTACTTTTCAAAATAAAACAGGAAATGACAAGACAAAAACTCAACTTGACAACCGGTGTGACACTCTGTTCTTGAGAAGTTCCAATCTGGGTTTAGATCTCGTCACAGCACCGAGTCTGCAAAGGTGCACAATGATATTGCTCTGTCTGTGGATGCCAAGTGCCCTGTTGTCTTAGTGCTTCTTGACCTCACAGCAGCCTTTGACACGGTGGACCACGTAGTCCTCCTGTCATGTCTAAGTAATTATGTTGGCATTCACAGCACTGCACTGAAGCGGCTTATGTCATACTTATCCAGTAGAACTTCTCCATTATGGTTGGTGTCCTGTCCTCTTCCATTGCCCCTCTCTCCTGAGGAGTTCCACAAGGATGTATTCTTGGCCCTATGCTCTTCTCATTGTACTTCTTACAACTTGGGTCAATTATTGCCATGCACAACCTTTCCTTTCACTGTTATGCAGATGATTTACAAATCTATCTGCCAGTTAAGCCAAATAGTAATGGACAATGTTCTTTGTTTGATTGTATTACTGATATTAAGCAGTGGTTGGCCCAAAATTTTCTTCATTTAAACGATGACAAAACTGAATGTACCGTGTTTGGGGATACTGTGACGGCTGGCTTTGGCACCCTGTCTTCTAAGCTGAGTTCAACCGTCAGAAATCGGGGAGTGACCTTTGACAGTCATCTGAGGTTTGACAAACAATCAAGTTGCATCTCCTGGCCAAAGTTAAAACGTTTTTAAGCCGTCACGACCTTGAGAAAGCCATCCATGCCTTAATAAGTTCAAGGCTAGACTACTGTTATGCACTTTATGTCGGCCTCTCCCAGTCTTCTCTCAGTCGCCTTCAACTTGTGCAAAACGCTGCTGCCTGTCTTTTGACCAACACCAACAAACGTGTGCATATCACTCCTCTTCTTAACTCCCTTCATTGGCTTCCTGTCCTTTATAGAATTGATTTTAAACTTTTAATGTTTGCTTATAAAGCATGTTTGCTTTTTAAAGCATCATATTTATCTGAGCTTTTAACTGTCCGAAATTCTGGTAGAGCTCTGAGGTCTACAAATCAACTTCTGCTGGAAGTGCCCCAGTCAAAATACTGTATAAACACTGGGGTGGCCAAGCCTTTTCCGTTGCCGCCCCCAGGCTCTGGAATAAACTCCCTGTCGAGTTGTGTCTTGTTTCTGACTTGGGCCTTTTTAAATCCAGGCTAAAAACTCACCTATTTAGGATGGCTTTTTATACCCAGTAGTACAATGACACCTTTATCTTATCTAATTTTGATTTTGTTGTATTTTACTGTTTTCATTGTTCCTTTATTGTTTTTAATTTGTTTGTTTTTACTTATTTTTCTTTTTATTTATCTCCTGTAAGGCCCTTTGGTACACCGAAAGGACTGTAAAGGGCTATATAAATAAAGTGCATTTACATTTTACATTACATTATAACACTACCATGGTGGGGCGCATCAACAACAACGATGAGTCAAACTACAGGGATGAGGTGAGCCAACTGGCCATGTGGTGCAGAGACAATAATCTCTCTCTTAATGTGGAGAAGATGAAGGAGATTGTTGTCGACTTCCGGAGAGCCTCCACCCAGCACCCTCCACTGACCATCAACGGTGCTGCTGTGGAGAGAGTGAGCAGCACCAAGTTCCTGGGTGTGCACCTCACTGAGGACCTCTCCTGGAGCTGCAACACCGCATCACTGACCAGGAAAGCTCAGCAGCACCTCCACTTTCTCCGCAGACTGAAAAGAGCCAGAGCACCAGTGTCCACCATGTGCACCTTCTACTGAGGAACCACAGAGAGCATCCTGACCAGCTGCATCACTGTGTGGTACGGCGGCTGCACTGCATCCTGCCAAAAAACCCTGCAGTGCATAGTGAGAGCAGCTGACAAGACCATTGGTGCCCCCCTCTCCTCCCTCCAGGACATTTACAACACATACCTGGCCCACAAAGCACTCAGCATTGCGGGTGACTCCACCCACCCCAACCACCAATTCTTCAGCCTTCTGCCTCCTGGGAGGAGCCTCCAGGCGAGAACCAGCAGACTGAGAGACAGCTTCATCCACCAGGCCATCAGGATGCTGAACTCCTCCTAAGGCAGCAAGCTGGCTGCTGTGCTGTCAACGTAGCGCCAGCACCGTTTCAGGGGTATTGAAACATTTTTATGGCCTCAATACCAGCACCTTCCTGGACATAAGGTTTAAAAACTTTGGATTCCGGGACATGGCAAATGTTGACACTGAAAAGAACTTGAAATGCAATCTGTGAGCCAGACCTCAGCCCACTCAGAATCAGCTCCGGAACCAAGGACAAGCTCTCCCACCAGCACTGCCTCAGCAATGGCTCCTGCAACTACCTCACACTACCCTGCAGGAGCTTCTCCATCGCCACCTGCAACAAAAGGTGGGATATGGACTGAGTTTGACACTCAAATCCAAGCATCACAGCAGTGTCGCACAGCTGGCACTGATGCTGTTATTGAAATGTGCCGGTACTCGGAAGAGAAGCCAATTCCACGTGATGAGACCCACTTCTTTGGTGGAAAATGAATGAGCCAACATTTCCCTGTCTGAGCAAGATTGCAAAGAAACAGCTGGGACTAATGGCAACATCTGTACCTGCAGAAAGGATTTTCTCTTAGGCGGGACAGTTACAGTAGTAACTCAGAGAAGAAGTGCAATAAAAGGGAAGAATCTAAACATGTTACTTTTCCTGAACAAAAACCTATACCTAAACCTATAAATCTGTTGTCAATATGGGAACAGAGCCAAAAGGGCACCTTAAGGGATTCTTCCTTGGAGGGCTTTGTGAGCAGAGAGCCAAAGGTTAAGAATGAGAGCCAATTGTAGTTTACACTTTATTTGCACTACTGACTTTATTTTGTACTATATACTATAATCATAGTCATAATCAACTAACTCAAGGCAAAATCACAAAATTATTCAAGTAAAAAGTATTGGTATCGGTATCAGCATTGGCGATACTAGCCCGGTATTTAATTGGTATTGGATCGATACCAAAATTCCCAGTATCGCCCATCCATAATAAAAAATCATGCAGGATCTGTGTGTTCAAGTTGCAGTTGCATGTTCTGTATCACCCACAAAGTTCTGCTCAAGTTGAAAGAATGGACGCTTTATTATCAAAGAACAGTTGACCAAAACAGTACTAACAAAAGGTCTGAAATGGCCTGATGCACTGCTTATTGTGCTGTACTCCATCCAAAGCACACCAAGTGCAACAACAGGACTGAGTCCTCATGAGGTGTTAATGGGGAGACTAATGTCCGCAGGGACAAGTCAACCTCTGACACCAAACAAAACTTTTCTGCTTTGGACAGATGTGTTTATGACAGAATATGTAAAAAGATTAACTGACATTTTGAATTTTATCATTACAGGTGTCTGAACGGCTCCCGAAACCATTGGAGGAACCAATTCATCCTTTTAATGAAGGAAATTTTGTATTAATCAAATGTCTAAAAAAATGTTTTTGTCTCCCAGGTGGAACCAGGTGTTGGTGACAACGAGGACTTGTATTTCCTGTGCTCTAACCAGACTAACCAAACTGTTAACCCTGTTATGTGCCCAATTGACAGATGTGATGAAAATGACTGTTATATTGCTCACCCCCTGACTTTCTCTCGAGGTAAATGGTTGTGGACAACGCATGATAAACCTCTGATTAAGACGGTGCTGAGTGCACCCAGGTAATGAAGGTAACATTCACAGCTGCTGTACCTCTGACTGAACTTCTGGAGCTGTGGTGTTTCACTAAACAGCCATTGAAAAGTGATCCTGATTATAAACTGTGGGGTGTTAATTATCAAGATGTTCCAGGGGAGGTGCAGAGCGGTAAGATCTGTACTATGGTGAAACTGATAAGGATGATAGTTTTTGGTCAATTTTCTTCCATAAATTCACTCAATGTAGCCAAAGCTAAACCAAAGGTGCCTAATAGAGTTACAGTTAGTGTCTCTTAACCTGTAGTGAAAAGAAAAAAACAAATTCAGCCCTCAGTCTGATTGATTATGCGAGTGATGGTAATCACAGTAACTGTTAAAACTGCCAAAATATGCCTTCTTCTATACACTCTCCACTGACCAACCTGATTCCATTCACCAGAGCTGACTGTGAAATGTTTGTGCAAAATAAAGTTGAAGAAACATACTTTTCTATTTTCAGAAAAAATACAGCTAATAGCTTTATTGTAATGTCTCTAGCTTTGCATAAAAATGACCTTTGATAATTGATTGATTGACTGATTACCATTTTATGAATCAGTTTAAAATCTAAACCAAAGATAGTTTTCACAGTAATATGGTATTCTGATTAAATTGAAATGTTACAATTATGTTATGGTGATATGCAACTGATGGATATCGACTGTTCATGGAATTATTCTACAAAGATGGATTCCACGCCACCATGAATCGTATGTGCTAGTAACCTCTCCATGGTGGTGACCCTCAACTGTACATAATGTACATGGGTCGAAGTCTTTACAATACCTTGATTGCAACAACAATTGTTGTGATTGATTTTTTTTTTAAATTGGAAAAAGGAAAGAAATTTTGATCTATAATATTAAATCAATTGTTTTATGGAACCCCTTCTTATTGCTAGGGTTTTATCTACTAGGTGATAGAATAAATTTGATCTGTCTCCTCTCCCAGTGGTATATTTTCACGTGATCTGTGACCTCCCTGATGACCTCCTTTAACACCTTGGTGTTGTAGGGGATCTTCATTTTCTGAAGAGTTACCCCTTAAATGCCCTTGTTGGCCTGAAGGAGAAACTCACACATAATGGGAATGGGATGAGGGGGTACACAAGAGGGGTTCATAAAGTTTTAAGAATTAATCTTAACTGACTTAACTGTTTTGTTTGACAAATAATTTCTATTGATGTTTTTTAGAATAATTTTGATTTCGAATACTCCGATTGATTTCTGTGTGATTACAAATGTTTTGTAATATTTGCGTCATTCCCATTCTGACTGTGCTCCCTGGTGGTCTCTAAATTTGATCATTATTAGTATTCGGTAGTTAGTATTGATCTTATGATCAATAAGAGAGGATTGTTTTGGAATTTTCTATCCTTAGGTTACACAAGGTCCTTGGGGTCCTTAGCAGTATTAATTGTTTGGCTTTGGTTGGGAACAGTAGGTGCCAGTCTATCTCAACACTGTGTGGGCCAGGGTCGAAGAGACCTATTGCTGCCTAGACATAATAGATAACTTGCCGTTGATGTTCCAATCTGCGTAAACAGACATCTGTGTCTCCAGATGAGAATATGCTGACAATAACACCTGCATGGGTAAAGACATTCTCTTTGATTAGTTCTGGGCGTATAGTATTTGTGATGTAATCTTGGGATTTTAAGTCTATCCATCAGGATGAGTTGGGCAGAATGTAAGACCGACTCAGGCACTTCTGATGCAGTTTGAGAGTGTGTCTAATTCTCCTTGGCCAAGCGTCAATAAATAATACAGCATAAGACATCAGAGGCTCCTGAACACTTTCTTCCCTCCTGACCTCACCATTGAATTTCTCTACAACAGGTGGTATTACTAGAAAATATGGACAGAGCTAACTGGTTAGCATGCTAATTTTAGTTAATATCCCTGCAACACAACAGCTATAGATATGTTTGACATAATGTTTGACATAAGTATAATTCCAGTCATATCTTAAACACTGCTCTTCTAAGTAAATTCTACTACAACACTGTAGTAGTAGGTGAGAGATTGGAAACTATGAACTGTAATGCCTAATTTACAAGTCTGTACAGTAGCATGTGGACTTGATGCATAACTGTAATGTGCTGCAAAAAAAGAAAGACTTTGCAGTCACAGGCTAAAGGGTTTAATTGCATGTATATTATGAGCAGTAGCAGTAGGTCTACTGTTTGGCTGTGCAGGCATTTAGAATTTGAAGAATGTTCTTGTAAGAAGCAGCATGTGCTCATTGCAGCGTGGTGCCAGCTATGCATATAGAAGCTCATTGCAGCTGCCCACGCTCAGCACTCTGATCTATGTTTCTGAACAACTCTGAATGTAGGACAAGAAGAAGCAGAAGAAGAAGAAGAAGGGCACTCTGATGGAAACAATTTGGAATGCTGTGGGACTGTGATCCCTGATGCTACTTGTCATCTTTCTGGAACTAGTGTCACAAAATGGTAATTTGGAACAATGTCTGTTAAATCAGCTGGATTCCAGGTCCTCGATTTCATTCAGCCAATGCCACGAGAGATTAGAGTTGGGACTTCTGTGTTCCAATAAAAACAAGGTATTACCCAAACTAGTAAGTAGATACATTTGAAACAAATTCTAAGATGCTAATAAAAAAAAAAAAAAAAAAAAAAAAAAAAACATGGGTAAATGTGAATGTTAGTCATTTTATCACTGTATTTATTGACTTTATGCATTTATTTGATACTGACTTCACCAGCAGATTAATCACGTTTTAGAAGCAGTTCCTCCCTTTAATGTCAGTTGTAGCATGAATAAACACATGCTAAACCTCTTCGGCATGCTCAGCCCCAATCGATTCCAAACTGTGGAGACTTCTGATTCATTCAGTAAAGGTGATCTATCACAGCAATTGAATTTTGCAAAGTGGCATAAGAACATTAATATCCGTCTGTAAACCTTGTTTAGATAAGAAACAAACAAACCTCTGTCAGCATAAATTCACGTTAACATGTGGCAAAGATATTTCTGAATGTTAGAGGGGTATCCTATATTCGAGGAAACATTCACAACAGGATGATTCCAATGGAGGGATTTGAATTCTTTCTGGTAGAAGTTTGAAAAAAGAATACAGTAAATAGCTTTACTTGCACAAGTTGAATGTTTACTGTTACACTTTTAGTTGGTGACCTCTCACATGTTAGCTGAGAAGATCAACTCTCGTGTCCGTACACTAAATATGAAGCTACAGTAGGGTGACCATATATTCAAGCTCCTGAACTGGGATCCAGAAATGTACTGTATGTTCACACACAAGAACATGTACACGGGTAAGCATGCATCACACGTGATTTTATCAGGATTGGGCACAATTGTTTCAGTGTTTAACACCATATTTTTGTTGCCTCCTTATGCTTTTTTAACTTTCACAGAGAGCCAGTTTAGCTGTTTTCCTGTGCTTCGAGTCTTTCTGCTAAGCTAAGTCAATCAGCTCCTGGCTTCAGCTCCACAGTTAATGCAAAGACATGAGAGTGGTATCGACCTTCTTATAATACTCTGCAAGAACTGTATAAAGCATATTTCCCAAAATGTTGAAACTATTGCAGTCGGGTCCCATTCATGTAGTTGTGGACTCGTCTACAACTGTATATTCACTGTGCGAACAAGCTGCTCAGTAAGTTATTTCTTTCTAAAAGTTCCCTTCAGGTACATTGATTCTGTCCTTCTGTGGTTTAGCATCTGTCTTTTCTTGTAGTTTTAATATTTTAAAGGGAAAATACAGAAATAGAGAAAAAAAATGGTGTTTGGTCAGTTTTGTTGGTTTTTCATGAATATGGACTCCTGGATTGGAGTTCATACTGAAAACTAGAACCTGAAGTGATGTGTGATGAAAGCATTGCGCCTCCTTCAGCATTTTTCTTCCATCGTCTTCTCAAGTCCTGCATTTCCTTTCTCTCTTCCTCTTCCTCTCTGTCTCTTGTGATATGGGTTTGTTTCATTTCTTTCTCATCCCTTCAGTTAGCTGCTCTTGTAGACTAAATGTTGATATTTTTCTCAGGCTTGGGGACTCTGATCAGAATATTCATAGACTATTGATTATTTCAGCTCAGGAAATGCAGACTGCCCCTCCACACTTCTTTGCTTTTATACACACCCCTTCTCAATCTTCCATTAATGTGTGTGTGAGAGAAAACAGAGAAAACTTAAAGGTTAATTGATAGAAAGAAGTTATATGTTTGGACGAAGTGCTCACAGCAGTGTATTATTGGCTCTAACTGTCTATGAAACTGATAGAAACAGATTACATTAGTGATAGCATTATTAGTACTAGTCTCAGCAGTGGTGTGTGTGACATAAAACTTTGTTTATTTGTGTGTTTTGGGTTAGCTGGAGGTCTCGGTGCCCTGACAAGAATCTTAGTTAGCTTATACTTGAAGCAGCTTAGGTAACATTACTAAATTCAATATTAGTGGCTTTTAGTCCAGCTGACGATTTCAATGAGGAAAATGAGGTGAGGAGCTGATTGACTTACCGTACATCCACAAGCAGTCACAGATGCATACATACACGTTCCAACATGTACACAAATCCATTGGAAGAGAGAATCTTTCAGCTGGATTTCTGTACAGTTCTGTGATTAAAGTTGACAAACTGCTTTAAAATGTCAGAGAGCAGTGTAGCATATGACAGAACTGGTAAGAAGGACAGATTCACAATATAATCTGGGGACTCTTCTTGAAGTACTCTCCTCATTACATCTAACCCTTAACACTGCAGCTTTATGTCAAGAAGTCCATAGAGATGTCAATAAAATGTTCTTGCAGTTGCGATTTTGAACCATGTGTGTGTGTGTGTGTGTGTGTATACAGTTAAAGTGTAAGTGTTTGAGGCTTTTTTATCCCATTCTGCCTTTATGATTGATGCACTCATTGTGACCTGGAGGCTAATCAAGAGGAGGATGGCTGATCCAAAGACAGAGTTAAATGCACAAATGCTTGAGAATCAAAACAAATTTTATAATGCAATGGTTACTCAAAGGTATACTGCAGGAACATAAAGTAAGTTATTTAAAGTGATTCTGCTGAAAGTTATATCCAAAGTTATCAGCTGTCAAAGCTTTTACCTTTAGTGAAATACTTTCAGCTCGGAACTAGAGAGCCTGAAGCTACTGACAATTTTAAATGCAAGGGGTCCAAGTAGTAAACTGATATTTAAAGGGTTTGTGTGACTGAAAAAAATATAATCTGATCAGTCTACTCTCCCAATAATTTCTTCCCTCATCATTATTTCACTCACTGCTGGGTTTATTTGCTTGGACAAAACAGCTGTTTTGGAAGAAAAATACATATATTATTTTTATATCATTTGAATGCTCATTGTAACAACATATTTCACATACAAGGACTACCAACCACTACATTATAATGTCAGCTTATTTCTTCTCAAAAAATTAGTAATGTAATTAATATGATAAAACAGATCATTATTATTAAAAACAGATTCTTCTTCTTCTCCTCATTATTATTATTATTATTATTATTATTATTATTATTATAACCCTCCGCAGCCTCAAAAATAAGTTCCATTTGTGCTTTTTCCACACACTCACACCAGGTCTTGATCATGCTCTGAAGACATGTCAGTCATACGATTGACACACTATTTTATTTTAAAAAAATGTATTTATTTATATGTATTTATATGTAGTATAAGTATTTTGTGGAACATACATATTTAATTTGGTAGTCATAAAACATTTCATTATGAAATTGTGCATTATGTATTATGTATTTGTTTATGTATTATTATGATTTGACTTTGAACATCATTTTACCAGGAGAGCAGTGCCCCAAACATGGACTCAATAAATTGGGGAATTGCATCCTTTTGTACCCAAAAACCTGATTAACTGATTTAACTCTAATTGAAACAGAAACAGAAAACTATGATAAGAAGTCACAAGGAACATACTGACTGATAAAGTCATGGAAGAATTGGAATCAGTGAGTCAGCACCTTAAGTCTGAGGTCATGGTTCTCTAGCAGAAGATGGTGGAATGCTCCCTTTGGGAATTAGTTGCTGCCCCAAGCAAAGGAGTTTAAGTGTCATGGGGTCCTGAGATGAGCAGCAGATTAGTACAGCGTCTGTAGTAGTGCAAATATTGTACTGGACTGTTGTGGTGAAAAGGGAGCTGAGTCAGAAAGCAAGGCTCTCGATTTTCTTGTCCATCTATTTTCCAACCTTCACTGATGGTCAAGGGCTTTGAGTAATGACTGAAAGAATGATATCCTGGATACAAGCAGGTGAAATAGTTGGCTGGGCGCTTTCCTTTGGAGGTGTTCCGGGCACATCAAATTGGCAGAAGACCATAGGGCACGTCACAACGCTGCATGAAGGCTGTCCCGATTCAAAGGCTCCTTCAAATGCAGTCTTCAAATGCAGCCTTTAAATGCGGCCTTCTTTTCCCTCTTTTTCGAGGATGCACCGCAACTATCCTTCGCGGCCTCACATATCCCAAGATCCTTTGCGCACCGCTGTTCAGTGCCGGGAAACATACAACAATGGCGACACCAAGTGGCACCAAGCGTCGAGGAATTCACATTTAATTCACATGTAAATAGTTTTTTTTTATATTTAATTACTTTTACTTATTACTACCTATACTTTTACTAATTACTTATATTTTATTACGTTTTCTCAACGGCTACGTTAAAAGTACCAACTGACGGCAGGTGCGCAGCTGGTGACGCAACCAGGAAAAGCTTCGAAGGCTAGACCGTCTCATTTAACAACAGTTGATGCGGCCTTCGAAGGACCCTCAGAAGGCGCACAGCACCTGCACTCGCTGGCAGCAGTATATAGCCCATCTGGCTTGGAAATGCCTCAAGATCCTCCAGGAGGAGCTGGAATGCATTACCAGGGAGAGGGACGTCTGGGTTAGGGTTAGTCCTGCTAAACCTGCTGCCACTGCAACACAACCCTGGATAAACATAAAGAAATGGATGCATGACTGTTCAGTCTTAGCTGTACTTTGTATTTAGCACTAGTTAGCAAATGTTAGCATGCTAAATTAAAATGCTAAATATTATACCTGTGAAACATCAATATGTAAGCATTATCATCGTAAGCATAGGCTTGATGTGCTAGTGTAATTTATAGTTTCTGCAGCAAGATCATGATCATGATCATTATCATTGTATTGTTCGCTAACAAACAATAGTTGTATCAGCATGTGCATCTGTTTTATATTCTATATTCTGTATCCTTCAGTCCCACTGGGGCTCTGCTCAGTGGAGCGGGATTAGACTGCATCATACTGAAAGGTGTTTCTAACGTTTGTTGTTTGGTGCACAACTCATTTACATACACAAGGAACACAGAATCTTAGAATTACCCTCCTCACATACAGACACACACACAAACACACAAATGGAGGTTTACCATGATTTTACCATTTACCATGCTAAAATTCTGCAATTGCCAAGAGTGCCACTGCTCTAACCTGGTCTGCGACCTCTTTTCTCCTCCTCACTCTATCATCACTCATCTCTCTCCCTTAGTCCCATCAGCCCTCAACATTTTCTCTACCACCAGCTTGAATATACTGTAGACAGAATCAAGTGAATTTCTTAGTGAGTTTCCCAAATATTTTGTAGCTGGAGGACCAACTTTTTTCCCCGTTTGAGCGGGTCATAAAATTATTATGAATCTATGTGTTTTTTTCTTCTCGGCTCTAAAAAGAAATTATTACCCTGAAAGCCGTTTGTGCAGAGCCTCTAGCTCTTCCTCAAGCCACTGTTTTAGGGAGTGGGAGTGAATCAGCGCATGAGGGATGGTATTCTTGACACAGCTGTGTGCATGGTTGTATTGTCGATTTATGAATATTAATTGAGGTTTGACACTATTATTGCCTGAAATGCATGCTGAAAGATGGCATCTTGCCCGAATCATCTACACGGCAATAAAAACTTAAATTGGAGTGCTGCACTGTATTCTTCATCTATGATTTATGCACTTTGCCATGACTGAAAATAGAATCTGAAGACAAAATAAACCACCTGAATGAAACTGCATCCTCAAAGCATCTACAGTCATGATGCCATATCAATCAAATGTTGTTTTGGCTTGATTCAAAGACATATGCCACTTCATACTTAAACCTGCATTATGTGTTCATTGGCCACAATCTGTACAACACTGACTTATTATCACCTCATGAAGTTGATATGTCAAAGTCCTGCATTGGTAGGCATGTATCAGGAAGTCCAGATGGAGTCAGAAATCTATGAGGTTGAAGGCCACGACCTTATCGTGTTGACTACCATTTTATCTTTAGTCGTAACAAAAGTCACGAGGTCACAGCAGTCACATTGGAAACTCATCAGGAATCTGTGCTGTCACGTATTTGATTGGCCATCACAGGGCGTTACAACTCACGTCACACAGTCACTTGATCCTTGTTAATATCAAGATGTAGATTAGAGCAGCTTTACTGTATTTTAAGAAGTGTCCATAGTCTTGAAAAGTTTCCTTTTTGATGATCCTGGGTTTTCCCTGGTTGTCTGTGATATCTATTTACAATTTTGTTCCCTAGCTGACATCAAGCCGTTAAGGAGTCAGGCCATGATGATGCCTTTTAGGTAGACACCTTCATTTTTAACAGACATATAAAAAGTCTATCTGAGGCAGCCCAACAGGCGTGAAATGTGAAAGGAAGACATTCGAGGACAGAAAATGCAGAGGACTCAAATTACACCCCTCATCGCTTCGCTACCTACCACTCCTTAGCACAGTCACTGCTCTCCCAGACACCGAAATGCCTTTTAAACCATCATTTAATCCCACCTAATGAAATAGAATCCCTTTTTCTCTTTGCTGGCTAAGTAGGGCTTAACGGTAATTGAATGGGTAGTACTACTCTGCATAATTTTTCTTGTGCTAAGAAAGGGAGGAGGTAAAAGGAAAGATGTGTGAATTTAATGTGAGCTTACAAAGAGGAAACTGGCCTTGAGTCCACAAAACGATCTTAAGAGGAGGGGCGGGGGCTGCTCAGTTCTTGCCTGTACCACCCCTTTGCTGACCTTTCTGAAATGGACTTTAATGCATAAAGTGGAATAAAGCGGAATTAATCATGTGCAGGGACTAGGTCACGGACAGGGGTGTAACAAAGATGGCTGAGTGGCACTATTAAGTGTGTGTGTGCCTCAAACACACACACACACACACACACACACACACACACACACACACCCATAGCCATTCTTCATTAAACAAAGGTGCAGACCAGGTGAACACACACAGATAGCACTTTCCTTTAATCACCCAGTTGAGTTTGAAGAGTTTCAAAGGTTACCACTGCAGCTGTAGTCAACTTATGACCTTTGTTTGGCTTTTCTGTCGACTGAGTAACATACCAACCTCGTGTGTGACTGGGTGAATACATACAAGTGATTCTTCTCTATATGCTACTAGACATATTCTGTCATATCTTATTTGCAGTACTAGAATTTTAAAGTAATTTCCCCCAAATAAGGAACATCTCAGGGCTCATTCAGACAAAACCAGGCTTGTGTCAAAAAGTATGTTTTTCCATTCATTTGAGTTGAGCCAGATTGAATTTTTGGAAAAACGCAGCCCGATTTCACACTGCAGCTGCCAATGAGACAATCAAATAGGTCAAACCCTCCACAGTCAGTCTGAAATGTCACTGAAACTGAGACTCTCCAGGTGGATTCATAGACTAAACTATGATACTCTACTTGTTGTGTTATGGTTTATTTCATGTACCCAGTTTCTAAAGTGCGAGTACTGGTAAAGAAACATAGACAGCAAATCTGGCTGATCAGTGAAATAGAAAGTTATTTCCTGATTATTTCACAGCAGTTACACAACAGTTACCTCAGCAGCCCACCTCAGCCCCCCAACCCTGCGGCGATTTGATGCAGCACCTGATACTGAGTCTGAATGTACCCTCACTCCACCCAACAATACAAGTATGTCAACTTTTCCCTGGTATGTTCCTTTGTCCTCTAGTTATGTTGACCATGACCCCTGTACCACTGGGTTGAACAAGTTTTTTCATTCTAATAATTTTTTTTGTGAGTATTAATCTAGAATGTGGATATACTATTTTTTTTTTATTTGTGTAATCTGTGACAGCTAATTAGAAACCAATTAACAATATGCATCCAGGCACCAATTTAGGGGAAAATAATAAGTTTGCATCTTTGAATGAATTTTATTAATATTATTATTAGAAAATGTTTCAAGTGTATTTTTGGTTTGGCCCTAACTATAAGCGCTATCAATATATAGCGCTGTGTAATATAAATGAAGTGTGTGCCATCTGGTGCAAAAGTTTGTGGTTATGAGGTATTTTGAGGTTTGGGTGTGTGGTTTGGTGAATTGTGTTAGTATTTTGATAAAACCAGCCTAGTTTGCAAAATTGTGTTTAAGTAATTGGAAAAAACTGCTGTGAAAAAACGCTTGCATTCAAATGAGTGTGTTTCCCTGCTGTACATATGAGCTGTGTGAGTCGGTGCCGTTAACATTTCAGTATTCAGGTGAACAGCTGAAGCAGTTGTCTGAAAGAGAGCAGGGCTGTAGGTCTATCTCTCCTCTGATCCACTGAAGCCTCAGGGTTAGAGACATGAGTAGAGGGCTCACCGCTGCAGCTTTGAGACCAAGTCACTCTCTGAGGGTGAGAGAGCTGGACTCGACCCAATGGGAGCCAAGCAGGGAGGGCTGTAACACTTCAAATATCGTGTAAGGGTTATGCGATCCTCTCACCACAAAAGAGCCACTCTGGTGTGAATGTGAGCAACGGGGGAAGGAAAGGCGAGTCAGTGAGGATGAGGGGAACGAGAACATGGAAGAGAAAGAGAGAGCACAGAATGAGATGAAGAGAACCAGAAGTCATAAAGAATAAATCACTAAGCTAAATGAACAAGGGAATGAATGAAAAATGTTAGAGAGGTGAGAGAGAACAGAATGTGTCGAGACAAGAAAGTCAGATAAAAAAAGGAAAAAGGAAATAATAGACTGAGGAAAGGAGGGAGGAGGAGTAAGAGAAGTGTGTGCAGTGTTGTAAGCGATGACATCATGGCGACCCAACTGTGGTGCTGCTTCACACTGTGTGTGTGTGTATGTGTGTACACTTAGTGTGTATATACTTGTATTTATCAGGTGCATACAGTAATGTGCACACCATTGCATCTTTGTCTGTATGGTATATGGATGGTGTTGTTATTATAAGTGTACTGTATATAAAGAGTTCATTCATAAAAAAGAGATAAATGCCATTCTTAAAATGAATATGGTGATGATTATTATTATTCACTTGAGAAAAATGATTTATGAAATAAAAAAAAAGTTTGAGATATCAAGACAGGGATACGTATGTTTCATGTGTGTTCATATGTTCATGCAAAATAAAGGTCAGGCATGTTCGTATCGGCGTGTGGTGTCTCCGTGTGTGTATAAAATGGCTGTGAATGTGCAGTCAGACGAGAGGCCAGAGCAGCGATCCTCTTTCTCATCCGCCTGATCAGTGTCGCCCTCGCCATCAGATGTGACAGCCACAACCGTTAGGGTCCAGGCCAAAATAGCCACCGCATGGCTGTTACAAGCCACGGTGACAGAGCTCTGCTTACAGCAGCTGACAGCATCACATTTCAGCGCCAGCCCAAGACACAGAGGGGAGAGATGAGGAAGTGGAAGAGAGCGAAGGAGGCAGAGGGAAAAGAAAGTGAGAGCCACAGAAGCGAAACAAAGGAAAGAAAGTGAAGATGATGGTGAAGGGCACCTGGATGACAACGTATTGTTAACAAGCTCACCCAAGTTACCTGGCATGACTGTCTGCAGGTCATTGTAAAGAATTAACTTCACAGGCGTGGTACATTAGCTGTTTATTCTGTAATATATACTGGAATCACAAGTCAAGGTTTAAAGAAGCTGAATGATGTCAAAAGGTAACTATTGTCACTTTAGACGTTTAATGTGGTTTCACCAGGTGGCTTGCTTTTTTCAATTCAGCGTGGCAGTTATCATTGTGAAAACTTGATCTATCCAGGTGTTCTCGTTGGTCATAAGCAGTGTTGGGTATAGTTACTTTGGAAAGTAGTTAATTAGGTTACAACGTTACCATCAATTAAAAGTAATCCATTACGCTACAGCGTTACCTATGAATAAAAGTAACGCATTAGAGTACTCATGCGTTACCAAAAATTAAAAGCCGTTTAACTGACACAGACACACAGCCTCCTTTAAATGTCCTGACAATGAATAACGTTAGTTATCCAACCAAATTAACTCTGCAGGATAACAATAACAGGAAAGACAGTCAGCTTGGATACAAGATGTTTTTTTGAATTGGAAGTGGAATGTTTTGCGGTCGACAGAAACTTTTCACCAACGCAGAGTGTGCATTTTACCGTTATGCTGTTGTTGTCCTTTTCGCTGGTGAATCGAAAATAATGTGCGTACTTCCACGATTCAAAAGCTGTCCTCTCTGCCATCTTGCCGGCGGTTCGAAAACACTCACAGACACACACACACACACAGGTAACGTACGTCAGCAGGGCACAGACGCATCATCACAGCGCTGCGCCTCCGCTGACACATCCGCAGGTGGCACAGTACTGTCTGACAAAAGCAGTCAGAATTTTTCTTTCCTTATCTGGAGAAAGTCTGAAAAGTAACAGATTACTTTAAAAAAAAAAAAAAACGAAATTACTAATTGCTTAACGCACAAAACTAATGTGTTACGTTACACGAATAAAGTAATTAGAGTACTCTACCCACAACACTGATCATGAGGAGCGAGAAAATGAGAACACCCTGGACATGGGGAGAACATCCACACAGAAAGACCCGACTGGCGGGTTTGAACCCAGAACCTTCTTGCTGTGATGCAACAGTGCAAACCACTTCACTCCTCCAGGTGTGACTGGTAAACATATGCATCACTTCATGTGAGCGTGTTTTGAGGAGTTTACCAGGACCAAAGATCATCTGACTCATCATGACTGAATCCATCAATCAGAGAGATTCTATTAAAATAAACTAACTTTACTGTGAAATGACACCATTTCACATGACAGTGACCTTGTAAATGAGCAGAATCATCATTTAATTTTATTGAACATTTGCTTGATGCTGTTCAGAGAACAGAATGTAGGTTTACTTCTACATAAAATGCTGGCCAAGAAGCCAGGATATATTTCAGAGCTATAGTCACATGCTCTTGTTGTCAATAGAAAATAATTGCCATGGATGGAACTTTAAAAACCTCCCGCAAAGATTACTGTGGGAGATTTTTGGTTGTTTGTAAAACTTTTAACACAGTGGTCTAAAACACACATTCATGTCACTCCTTCCACAGAATCACTGCTGTAAGCACAAACACACTGGATCTTTTTACAGCAGAAATACAGTATGCTAAGTATATTGGCTGCTTCAATCATAATGCACTGGAGCAGACCTGCTGTGAACTGAATGCCAAGAAAAATACAAATTCATGCAAAGGACAGCATAGCAATAGACACCAGGATAGTAATGACAACAGGATAGATACAAGGTTTTATACAAGGTTGGAAGTATTGGCTTTAATATTAATGACTTATCATTTACTTATCATTTATTAATGCTTTATATATCAGTGATAACCTATTATGGCTGCAAAAAAGCATTTCATATTTGGGCATTATGCAGTTATGGATGTTGATATTCAGCTAATAAATGCTTAACAATTTATTGATGAACTGATTTTGTTTAGATCCTCTGCGGCCCTTCTCCAGAAGTATACAGACCAATCAGTTAAATTGATTTTTCACAACCTGGCAACCCCAAATCTGTTGTTTGTGGGTTACAGCTAATGATGCCATTAGCTACATTTACAATACCAATCATGAACACAAATGAACACCAAAGACATCAAAACTATGAACTAACACATGGTATTATGTGGCAAACAAAAAAAGTGTGAACAAGTGTGTTTTATATTTTAAATTCCATCTTTTACTTTCATGACAGCTTTTCTCAACATTTTCTCAGTCAGATTCATTCATTAAATCGATCCAGGTTGTCACGTTGTCAACTTTTGAACTCTAACTTGTGAAAAGGAACCCCTTTGGATGCTTTTCAGAAGTTTTGCCTTCTCAATACATTTAAGGCTGTCACTGTCACTATCAGGCTATCATTTATAACGATACAGACCTGCACTATATAAAAATTGTCCTATTTGACTACTGTGTTAATCCATATTATGGCAAGAATCCCTTAACTACGCAAAGAGAAACAACAGTCCATCAGTCACAAAATCCATCTGTGGAGGGGGCGTGGTACATCACCTGCAGGAGAGAGGTGTGGGGAGGACTCAGGGGAACAGTTATCTAATCACTCTCTTTTCTTAACACAGTAGCATGCTGGACCAACAGAATGGAGTCAGAGCAGAGAAATACAGAGAGGGAGATGGCAGCAAGAGAGTGGCAGAGGACCAGAAGCTGCAAACGTTGCAATCTATGCACTGTGTGTGTATTATTGCAAACAAACAAGTGATCAACAGTCATCTGTCTAACATGATCTTTGTTGAAGAACCCATGGTGGCAACAGCAAATGCCACACTGGCACCCAAGGTACCTCAGCACAGGCGAGACATGAGATGACAGAGCTGCAGCAGGTGCAGCCAGTGACTACCCTAGCCCAAATATTGGCGGAGATCGCGGTGATGAACCGTGACCAGGCTGTGATCAACAGGCAGCACCTGGCAGCACTCCAGGCTCAGACGGAGAGACAGACCCAGCTGCTGGAGGTGATGGTAGTTTGAGCAGGGGCAGCGCCACTGGCTCCCCCCCCCCCCCCCGGAGGCCTATTGCCTCATTTACTCCGCTGAGGACCGAGGAACCAAACTGGGTCCCACTGACCAGCCATTTGTCTAGCGACGCGATGGTTGCAGCCCGGCGATTCTGCTGGCAAGCAGCAGATTTGAGCAGTTTGTGGAGGGGCCCCTGACTGGCACATTGGTGTGGGTATGCTAACACTCTGTACACCTGTATTCTAGGTGATTTGAGTTGTTTGTTCTCCAGCATCCTCCCCTGGTCCAGGAGCAATGACAGTGTTCCAGTATGGAATTAACGAGGTTAGACATCAGGCGATGGTGGACTCTGCAAGCAGTCCATAGTTCAACAGAATCTGATTCAAGCTAGGGCTTTGATAGAGACAGTGACCCTCGTGACAGAGGAAATAACCCAGCTGTTGGTACTGAAAAACTGCCAGGACATTGTTTTCCAGGCAGGTCACTATAACTTGATGGCTGGACACGTGGGATATGACAAGACACTAAAGTGTAATGGCCCCATTCTACTGGCCATGCATTCGGGCAGATGTGCGGCACTTGTGTACCTTGCCCTGAATGCCAGTTGGTTAACCAATCAGCCATCCCGAGAGCGCCATTGCACCCATTACCCCTCATTTAGGTTCTGTTTGAGCATATTGGTATGGACCTCATTGGGCCATTTCACCAGAGCGCACGTGGATATCGCTTTGTGTTAGTTCTTGTGGACTATGCAGCCCGATGGTGCCTCTCCGCACCATCTCTGCAAAGGGCAGGCACTGATCCGGGTTCTCTCCCGAGTTGGGATCTCGAAAGAGATCCTGACTGACCAAGGCACTTTGTTCATGTCACGTTCACTTAGGGAACTGTACAGATTATTGGGCATCAAGTCTATTCGGACCAGTGTGTACCACCCTCAAACTGACAGCCTTGTAGAGTGCCCTAGTAAGACTTTGAAGTCCATGATCCATAGGTTTATGCACAATGATGGCCGCCATTGTGATAGGTGGCTAGATCCTCTGTTGTATGCAGTGCGTGAGGTACCCCAGGCCTCCACTGCATTTTCTCCCTTTGAACTGCTGTTTAGCAGGAAACCACACAGGGTTCTGGACCATCAAACACTATCATTACAGTTACCAGCCTCAGAAAACACCAATTAACAGCACCTCACAATAGAGCTCACATAAATGCTTTCAAGTGAGTTCAAGTAGCAGACACATCTCAACATCAACTGCTCAGAGGAGACTGTATGAATCAGACCTTCATGGTCAAATTGTTGCAAAGAAACCATGACTGAGGGAGAGCAACAAGAAGAGAACTGCTTGGAATAAGAAACAAAGAATAGACATTAGACCAGTGGAAGTCCAAATCTGAGATGTTTGGTTCCACCCACCATGTCTGGGCGAAGTGGGCGTATGGTTTCTACATATGTGGTTCCCACCATGAAATGGAAGAGGAATAGTGATGGTGTGGGGATGATTGGTGACACTGTTGGTGGTTTATTCAAAATTCAAGGCACACTTAATCAACATGGCTGCCATAGCATTCTGCACCAACATGTCCTCCCATCTGGTTTTGGCTCAGTGGCTCTGTAAGGTACTTGACCTAGACGAAGAGTGATGGAATGCTGCATCACATAACCTGGTCTTCACAATCACCTGACCTAAATCTAAATGAGATGGTTTAGGGTGATTCGGACAACAGTGAAGAAAAAGCAGCTCTGCATATATTGGTACTCAAATCCATTCCAGGGGCCAACTTCATGGAACTGATTCAGAGAATGTCAAGAGTAGGCAGAGCTGTCATCAAAAGGTGGCTACTGTGATGAATCTGAAATGTTTTTTTTTTTGTTTGTTTTCACTTTTTTGTTCACGACATCATTTAATATGTGTTAGTTTATAGCTAGGAATAGTGTAATAGTGAAAGATACAGTAATACTGTTATGTCATGCATCATTCCATCTTTTGGCTTGAGTGCTGAAAACCACCACATTAATAATAAACGCAATACAAGGTTTTCAGCACTAAATTATCATGCAGTAAATGTACAGCTGCTTTGAACAGATCTTCAAGAGAGAGAGAGAGAGAGAGAGAGAGAGAGAGAGATCAAACAGGACTAAAGTGGCTTAACTGCAGAGAAGACAACAAGATGAAACGCAGGTTGTTCACCTTTTCAGCCATACTGTCTCTGCAACATCTGACCCCTGAACTCTAAAGCCTCTCAGAGCCCTCTCCCAAACTGGAGCCCTTAAAGCTACCCTGCATCACTAGGGAATTTTGTACGGTGCAGGTGCACCCTGTAACTCGTACAGCCTTTATTACTCCCATATATCCAGATTCTTCAAGCCGCCAAATGCTGCTGATTCTAACTTTACCGTCTCAAATGTTCCATAGCTTTCCTTTAAAAAGCTCAGCAGTGTCTCCTCAGCAGACCTGTGTATCTGACACTGAGTTATGCTCCCATGGAAGTCTTTTATCCACTGCAGCAGTCACTTTCTTTTATTCTGGTAGGTTGACTTCACTTCGCTTGCTGTTACTTTTGTTAGAGTAAACCACAAAATAAAAATATATCCATGATGCCGCAGATACGCTTTGCATTGTTAGCTGTGATAATTTGATTAATTTGATTTTACCATGACAAGTGACAGCTGAATGAAGCCAGATGGTCTTGGTTTGCTGTGACTTTGTTTTACAGATGCAAAACAGTATGTACGTTTGTGCAATTATAGCACACTGTTTGGACTTTGTTTAAACTAAAACACAAGTCTCACTCATACCAGTCTTTGTCAAATCCATGTTTTTTTTCCACAATTTTCCATAACTTCCCTTTAGTCCATCTATGGTATGACCTAAAATGATCCGTTTTCGTTCTTGTTGATGTTGGTTTTCAGCTCAGAAGTGGAGGGGTGATCCGTCTACCACTATTACTGAATGTTTGCTGTAGAAAAGCTGATGCTGCAAATGTGTGAAATAAGTTGTACTTCTGTAAAGTTCTTTTCCTCTTTTAAATTTCACTGATTTCAGACAAAACTTGTACTTCTGACTCGTGAACATGTCGAATAATAACAATGATACTAGATTACATTTATATGTCACTTTTATCTTAGATAATTGAAGCACTTCACAGTGAAGGTGTTGTGTGGCGGCGGTTCTGGACCCAAAATGCAGACAAACAGCTGAGGGAGAAGGAACAAAAACAGTTTATTGAAACTGGGGGTAAGAAGTGAGGTGGCGTCTCCTGATGCAGGGAAGGTTGTAGAAGCAGGCAAGCTCATGGGGGGTAGGAGCAGGGAACCAGGGAGGTGGAAAGCGTGGTGAGGTTGAGGCTGGAGCTGAGGGTGGCTTGGTGGTAGGAGAGCTGGATCCTGAAGGCAGAGAACACAGGTGAGTATATCTGTAGAAAATCTCAGGTAGCAAATTCACTGAAGCATAGAGGCCGATCTACCACGTTGTGGTGATAATCTGGCAGTGAGAACACAGGAGGTCAGCCTCTAAGTACTGCACCAGATGATGATGAGGCTCAGGGGTGCGGTCAAATAGTCAAAAAAAATTTGCTCCTAAGTCCTTTCCTAACCACTTTTCCTTGACCTCGATGGAAAACATCAAGGAAAGAGGTCAAGGAAAAGATTTGAAGGAGAGGTCATAAGGAGTTAAGAGAAGACGACCACAGTGTTCATAGAATCCAACTGCTCTTACACTTAGACTACGTCATCACGCTATGGCGAATGTTATTGACGTAACCTGTGGTAAAACTACAAAGTCCAGAAGATGGACTACAAAACACACATCTGAGAAACTTCCTAGATACTCCCTGTGCGCTTTTAGCATGTAGTTTAATGCAGGAAACATAAACGTGGAAAACCCGTGAAAAATGTGACTTCATCATCAACGTCAGAATTCAAATAATAAATGAATATTGTCCACCTGTCACAGACGTCAGATGAAGTGTTTGTTACGCTGGTATGGTCACTCACCCTCCTGTCCACTCATATAGAAACATATTAGCAAGTTATGGCAAAGATATATGATTAATAATCAACGGTAACTTCATGATGATCTGCAGGACGCTGGATGTCACAGTTACAAACAGTTTTTAGTGTGTGTGTGAACGCAGCTCCACAGTCAACAACAGAACACACTTCATGATCAAAGTTTTACATCACGTCGACACGTATGTTCATATTCACACACTCTCTGCTGCAGGCTGCATCACTCTGTTTAAATACATTAATGTTTTCAAGGTTGTGAATGACTGAACAGTGCACCGATTTTTTGTTGCTGCTGCAAGGAATTGTGGGGCGGCATTACCTCCTTTCCTTTCGTAAAGGATGGTCCGGTGTATCCTATGCTAAAGGAGATAATAAAGGAAGCATTGAAGCTCCTTTCCTCAACAGTTAGAGAATTTGAACAGCTCTTATCATGGCGGACATGTTAATACTTCCAGGTCATTTCACTCAGTTAGGAAGGTTCCTAAGCAAAACTGACTATTCGACCGCACCCCAGGTGTGTGCAGCCAGCTCCTCAGCCACCCAGCAAACCACACCCATCTCTGCAAAGAGAGCGCACAGAGCCCAACCCCCAGCCTCAACACACCAAAGAAGGGGAGAACTCACCTCCACTTACCTGTAGCACTCAGGCTGTGCTCAACAGCAGCTGTTTGCACATCAGCCATTTTGCACCAGAACACTCACTCAACAGTCAGTTCTACTGATTTGGTGCCCAGATGGAGAGAGCCAGCTTAGGACTTTTACCAGGAGACCAGGGAACCCCACTGGTCTGTGCAAAGTGCCATGAGATCTTTAATGACCACAGTGAGTCAGGACCTCGGTTTAACAGCTCATCCACAGGACGGCATCTCCCACAGCACATTGTCCCTGTCAATGCACTGAGGTACTGGGATTTTATTAGGACCAGAGAGATTCTGTGAAGGTTCTCAGTTAGCCAGGTCATCTTCAAAAAAGGTTAAGTCTGGGGCAACTGGGCTGTTTGTAGATCCAAGAAGACATTTTGCCTCTCATCCAAGAAGCTTCTTCTGTTCTGACTGACTGGTGGGGAGTCTGTGTATTTATACTAGGAAAGCTTGTAGATCCACCCATAGTTTCACTTAGTTCATTAGTGTTCGTTGTTGTGTGACGACTGTTGTCAGAGTCGTTGATGGTCACTTGAGTTCTGGTGTGAACAACAGTCGTTCAGGTCACCTGAGCTTGGGTGTGGCCGATGGTCGTTAGAGTCATATGAGGCTAAGTGTGAAGTGCTGTTCAGTCTCCTGGGGAGTGAACAGCACTTTCAAACCATCTGCCTTCCCTGTCCAAGATGCGAACATCATTGTCTTTACAGTTTTTCTCAGTTGCTAAAACACTGAACTGGCTGAACAAAGTTCTCAGTTGTCTGAACTCATTTAGCTAATTGTGCAGTCTGTTGTCACCTCAAACCATTTCACATGGTAAAACATGATTTGCAGACCTCACTTACACTTTTCAGCAAAACTCTTAAACACATTCTCATTCTCAAAACACATTCTGCACTCTAATGCATGTCATCCAAATGTGTAAATACAAATAGAGCAGACGTCATTGATTAAACACAACCACTCAAAATTGATTTCACTGTTTCAAATGATGTGACACAACCAATATAAGCCAGATCAGACAGCAAACAGGTTGTTGAAGGTGAGAATGAGAACGTCTGAGAATAGATAGAAGAAACTATGTGAGAGGACGAGGACGTATGCAAGGTGGGGACGAGGAGGAAGAGGAGGACAAGAAAGAAGAAGAGGAAGACAAAGAGGAAGAGGAAGACAAAGAGGAAGAGGAAGACAAAGAGGAAGAGGAAGACAAAGAGGAAGAAGAAGACAAAGAGGAAGAGTAGGACAAAGAGGAAGAGGAGGACAAGAAACAAGAAGAGGAAGACGAAGAAGAAGAGGAAGACAAAGAGGAAGAGGAAGACAAAGAAGAAGAAGAAGACAAAGAGGAAGAAGAAGACAAAGAGGAAGAGGAAGACAAAGAGGAAGAGGAGGACAAAGAGGAAGAGGGAGACAAAGAGGAAGAGGAAGACAAAGAAGAAGAGGAAGACAGAGGAAGAGGAGGACAAGAAAGAAGAAGACGAAGAAGAAGAGGAAGACAAAGAGGAAGAGGAAGACAAAGAGGAAGAGGCAGACAAAGAGGAAGAGGAGGACAAAAAAGAAGAGGAAGACAAAGAGGAAGAGGAAGACAAAGAGAAAGAGGCAGACAAAGAGGAAGAGGAAAACAAAGAAGAAGAGGACGACAAAGAGGAAGGCAAAGAAGAAGAGGACGACAAAGAGGAAGGCAAGAGTGGAAATATCCAATGAAATTCAAGCAACAATCACAGACCATGTTCTTGTCCATGGACTGACAATGAGGGAAGCAGGACTTAGAGTGCAACCCAATTTGAGCTGATTTTCTGTGTCCACCATAGTAAGGACATTCAGAGAAGAGAACAGGTTCAGTATACTACTGTATTTTTGTAATTACAGATTTACTGTACTACACTACATGCAGCTGTTTCAATAGACATTTGTAAAGTTCATCACTGTATGTATTGTACTGCAGGAATATTTTTTGGAACTGCACATGTACTTTTTGTACACTTGCAATAAACACATTGTCTGGCCCTGAACATTGTGCTTTCCATTTGTTTACAGTACTGACTGCTCAATAGATTTTGACAGGTGGCAGGTTCATCAACAAAGAACAAGAATTACAGTATCACAGAGACAAAGGACAAGTTTGTGAGATGCAGGGTACAGTACTGTAAAAATACAAGGAGGAGGAAGAACAAAAAAAATGCAAAGAGCAAAGCAGAGAGGAATTTCTGATCAATTTTGAGCTCCTATGATAGAACATGTTTTCATTTGTCAATGAATCATCATTGATGGGAAAATATGAAATTTGTTTTGAGATTAAAAATGTACGTCTCCCTGAGAGCTATATGTTTTGAACTATGTGCATTGTTTACTGACAGCTTGATAGTGTATATCATTTTGATCGCTTTGTTTATGTTTTTGTTTTGTTTATTTATTTGAGAGCAGAGCACAGGAAGCTCTGGAGGTGCTAGTGATGGGAAGAAAACAACAAGACAGAGGTCATTATGGACTGTCCCTAGTCTCTCACCTCAATCTGTCTTTTTTCTTTTAAAGAACTGGCATATGTCCATTGGTCACTGGCAGGACACACACACAAACAGACACAACAGAGAGTAACACTAGGAGTTATCTTTCACACATCTGATACCATACCCATGTCATATCTGTGTGTTATGTATGTGTGTGTAGTATATACTACTATGCCTGCATGAATGTGATGTGATTATTATTGTTGCAAAGCCCAGTTCAGGTTAAATCCTCTGTGAAACATGAATGACTACAGCAAAGAAAAACATTAAACTTTTTTTATTGGAGCTTAAAGCGGAGTTTCAGGAGTCGGTCCTGACTTCCGTCAGTCCTATAAATACCCTCCTAACCCCGTGGTTCCCTTCACGCTCATATTCCGCACGCGACTCAGAAACACGCCACACCACCTCGGGCACACTCAGGAAAGCACGCTCCCACCGTCTACGAGTGACTTTCATTCATTCACTCACCTTATCGTGAACATGAACTTCGCCTAACTTTCCATCGGAGGATAATCAGACGAAACCAGGATGACCGCATCTAAAGTTTCCATCGACACACGCCAGCAGATCCAGCAACAAAAGCTGGAAACTTCTCCTCGGCCTCCGTTCACGAGGCACCTATTCCCGTAATCCAAAAGCCGATCAAGAAGCGAGTCAGTCTAGCGAGCCTCCGCTCAGTCTGTTTCATGGGCCATATCCAGCCCGGTTCATCTCTCGTCAACATGCACAACAACTTTAATCCACCTGTTGAATTCATCGGGCCTCCCAGTTCACCTCTGTCTTCAGAACGAGAGACAAGACATCCAATGACAGTCCATCGTTCCAGTTCTCCGACTCACCGCCTCCGGAGACAACTCAGACCTGTCGCCATCGTCCCAACTACATCGGCCCCACAACACAAAGGCAGCGGCACTACGGTTCTGTGAGGTCCTCCGATGGCCCACCTTCGCCATGTCTAACAGATAAGCATTCTTTACAAATCACTGGTTGCAGTAATTGTTTACTGCAAGGGGACAAATTAAAACTTAACGCTCAGTGTGTCATGGTCTTAGTTCCGTCAGCAATTCACATTCCGGGTGACGTCGCCACGCATTTGCTGTAAAGGTCACCACCTCTCACCCCTCATGTACGCAGGTACGAACGCTCATGCATGATGTCATCACGTAGTCTTCCGCCGTCAAGCCATTCAAGTTCAGGTTTATTCATCATGTGCAAGTAACACAGGGTCAACAATACAATCAAATGTGTTCGGCGTTCCTTTTGCCAATTCACGCATTCCCCATCGTTTAAGGGTGAAATCACTTTCTACCAAGAGGTTGGCTACAAGCCCCTCACGTACGTCCGCTCGCATTCACGCACGTGATGTCACCACACACCTGTATCCGAACAAGCCGGCAACAAGCCTTTACGCATGTACTCACACGCACGAGTATGAGTGGCGTCACCACGCATTCCTCCACTGTTTAAGGGCTAATTCACTTTCCATCAAGAAGCCGACAAGCCGCCCACGTACGTGCGCACGCACTCATGCACGCGCACACACACGTAATTAGAGGAAGTGCTTCGCTCTGTAAAGTCAAGTCATCGTTGATACAATTTACCCAGTTACCTTCAAAACGTGATCAAACTGTCACCTCACTTTGCAGACTTATCTCCACACTTAGTACCATGGCTGTGTAAAAGAAACCTACCCAAACAAACACAGACACGACTTTCTAATACTTGTAGGCTCGAGTATTAGGCAACCTGAGCTGCTAACCTGTCTCTCAGCGCTGAAACACACTAAACTGCCAACTCGTTCATAACAGTACACATGCAATCAAGCATGCATGCACGCACATGCATGTAAATAAAGACAGTGTTTCGCTCCATAAAGATCGTGTGTAGTCACCGTTGACTCTTTACATGCAACTTACACAGTTACTTAAAAAAAAAAAGGCTCAAGCATCAGTCAACCTGAACAGCTAACCCGTCTCTCAGCACTGTAACATGCTAAACCGCTAACTCGTTCAGAACAACTGAACCGAACATGCCGCTCTCTTCACTTCCGAGTAAGTGTGGCAGGTCGTCTCCCTCCCTGCCACTATATGGCACTGTGCCAAGGTGCGGAGCGACTTGATGCGGGGTGGCACAATGCGCCCCTATATATAGCGGTGTGGACACAGGTGGCTTCCTCTTTGTCTCTGCTTCCTGTCAGCGGTTGTGGCCTGTTGGCGTGGCCATCGTGGTTGTTGGTGTGGCCATTGTGGTGGCTGTACGGTAGGTGTACGGTCCCTCCATTCAGCCTGACCGGCTGTTGGCACTGTGGGGGCGCGTCGTTTCGCCAGAAGCCCTTCCTGGGTGCGGCTGCTTGCCCCCGTTGCTGGGTGATTTACCCACAGCCTGAGCCCTTTAACCTCCGTCTCTCCGAAGCTCTACTGTAACTTTGTGAGCGAGGCTGTGATAATCTGCTGCCCTGCATTTAGCGACTTTCCTGGGACCCATGCTGCTGGTTTGGCTCAGTCAAATCTTAGGAGATTTTAGCTTTCTGTGGTGATGTCAGCTGTTTAATTCAGCTCTTCGAGCCTTTGGTTTGGCCTGCCTGGCCCGTCAGTGTACGATGCTGTCGGACTTAAAAGATATGTCACTGTTTTAATTTATTGTGTTATGTTTGCTGAATTGTGTTATTTAGTGTTTCTGTGTATTTTGGTTTGTTTTATTTAATAGTTCATCACACCAGTTCTGTGCAGCACCTTTGGCATGGTTATAAAACTTGTTTTGTCTCTGGTTAGGTGCTGTGGCCCAGAGGCAGCGATCCAGTTCCTGGTGGTGGTCCCCTTCACGATTTCCTTTCCTGTTTGGAGTGTGAGTGTAGTGTCAGGGGTGTTTTATTTAACAGATTTCTTTTTTTTTTTGGTTTGTTCCTGCCCTCTGGTAAGCCCAGCCCTTTCCTTAGCCTTGGTTCTGCCTGGTGCTAAGAGATCACTGTCATTATTATTGCCAGTACTTGGAGTGTGAACTTCTGATTTTGTTTCTTATTTGCTTATTTTTTGTTTAATAAAGCATTTTCTTGATTTGTAAACTGTCTCTTGCCCCGTGGTATTATCGAACCTGTGGCCTCGTACATTAATAGCTAAGAACCAATAATTTCCAGGTGGCGTTGTCGAAACACCCCCCCCTCCCCTTGCTCTTGCCACATTCGCAACCATTCTAAATTCAAAGACATGACAAACACACTAATTGCAACCAAGGCAATAAACATAAGTGCCTGGCACCGGGATGCCAGCGCCACCTGTTGCCCACCTGCAGCAACCACAGCAGCTGACCATGGCGGGGGTGTCTGGCACCGGGATGTCAACGCCACCTGTTGCCCACCTGCAGTAACCACAGCAGCCGACCGCGGCAGGGGTGCCTGGCACCGGGATGCTGGCGCTACCCACTGCCCACTCGCAGCAACCACAGCAGCTGACTGCAGCAGGGGTGTCCGGCACCGGGATGCTGGCGCCACCCGCTGCCCACCTGCAGCAACCACAGCAGCTGACCGCGGCGGGGGTGCCTGGCACCGGGATGCCAGTGCCACCTGCTGCCCACTTGCAGCAACACAGCAGCGGACTGCAGCGGGGGTGTCTGGCACCGAGATGCCGCCGCCACCTGCTGCCCACTTGCAGCAACGACAGCAGTAGACTGCAGTGGGGGCGTCTGGCACCGGGATACCAGCGCCACCTGCTGCCCACCTGCAGCAACCACAGCAGCTGACTGCAGAGGGGGCGTCCGGCACTGGGATACCAGCGCCACCTGCTGCCCAACTGCAGCAACTACAACAGGTAACCGCAGCGGAGGCGCCTGTCACCAGGGGTGTCCCTCTCTACGTATACAACTAATACATGCTAAATCCAACCCTTTAATCATCACAGCACCAACGCTTCCTTATCGCACCATACCTGGTTGTTCCTTTCCCTGAAAGTTGCTTGAGATAAAAGCGTAAAACCCAAACAACTAAATGTAAACGTTAATTCGCCGTTCAACCATAGTAGTTACCTGGGCTCCCGTCCCCAGGATGCTAGTGCCCACAGCCGTTCGCTTCAAACATCCATAGCAGGATCCTCTAACATTGTTTCCCGCACCTGATGCTAGTACCGATATGTCTTACTCACCCTTATTCACCCATAAAGATGCTGCTCCTCCTGTCGATTTTGGGGGTTCCTAACAGTTTGCAAGTAAAAGCTGAGTTGCTTCCCAGCTTCGAATCTACCCCATAATAGCCAAGCCATTCCATATTCTGACTATTCTGGCACGAACGCTTTAGCAAGTCTGTCCTCATGCTCTAATCGACAGGTCGCTACAACGCCTGTCCGTTGTCCGCCCACATCGTCCATCCTAACATGGCACTCCGTTACACACTAACTTGATCAGCACATATTATGTCCCGATCATTCCATCACCGTGGTTCTTACTGTCTCTCATCCATTCTCTTCTAAGGTCCAAACCATAAAACCTTACCCATACTCTTCGCCATCATCAACAGCTGCTGTTTTCAGTTCAACATAACCCTTCCATCACTTGGTCTCTAACCCTGGCCATCACGCACACAGTCTAGTTAACTTAGCAGCATTAACTTCTCTTCATCCTCCGTTAACTTCACTTCCTAGAGAGCATTTTATTCAAAAGCTACTCGAAATCCTCACCTCAGACCCCCTATATGTCACCTGTTCGATGCACTCCAAGTCGCTCCAACACGGTCATAATTATTTGGTTTCCTAAGTCATTTGAATTCTGTCCTTAAGTCTCAACCCTGATCATCACTGAATTTGATCGGTACTCAAGTGTTCAGATCCACACTGTCTCATTCCAAGTAGCTGGAAGCGGTTTTGGCGGTCCGTCACGCCCGGATGTTACAGCCTATTCCCTACCGAAGCTTCCCCACACCGCAGCATCAGATCCAAGAACTTCACGAGATCATACTTCATCTGCAATCATTTATTTTGTCAATAAATAATTTTAACGTATCTTGTTGATGGTGTGGTCCGTGCTAGTGGATTAGAGTTTAAAGCGGAGTTTCAGGAGCCAGACCACACCTCAACCGCGCCACTTCTGTCAGTCCTATAAATACCCTCTTAACCCCGTGGTTCCCTTCACGCTCATATTCCGCACTCCCTTCCCACCCACCCCAATTCTTTCACCTTTTCTCCTCTCTTTCCTAGGGCCCGTTAGGGGGGGTCTGTCATGCCCGGATGCTACAGCGGATTCCCTACCGAAGCTTCTCCACACCGCAGCATCAGATCTAAGAACTTCACGAGATCATACTTCATCCGCAGTCATTCGTTTTGTCAATAAATAATTTTAACGTATCTTGTTGATGGTGTGGTCCGTGCTAGTGAATTGTCTAGTTTGACAGTCATACACAACTGAAAAATAACAACTATAAATCTAGGAATAAATAACAATTCATTTAAAAGCCACAGTGAGTGTTTTCACACATACTGCTGGTATACAGTGATGTGTCGTTTCGTCTTTCAGCTCATGCATGTTTGTTTTCACTGTGGTCCAAACGCTGCAGCATTGTGACAGGGCTTCATGTTGCCACGACGACTGACCAGAAAAAGACGCGCGTGACGTCGTGACTCCCGATTGTTAAAAAGAGTCTCTAAAGTAACGATGAACTTTAACAACAGAGACACACGTACACACTACACATGTATGCAGTTTATTTGTTGCGCTGCTCTTTAAATGGACCGCTCCAGTTCTACTGTAGCCGCGCTAATGGTGCTAACGGAGCTAACTGGTAAACGGTACCTGGACTCCAGTACTCGCCCATATGGTATCGGAATCTGAACTCTAGGTAAAAGGAAAGAACTGTGAGACACAGCTTTAGGGCAGCTTACTTAGTTGATTCACAACAATACAACTAAACGGATTCAGGCTGTGGAGCGGTGCAGCCAGGTACAGAGGAGAAGTAGCGGGTGAGAAGAGGATGATACCATTTGCTAAGGAGGTGTTTTCATTTTCATCCTTAACATATACATTTTAAACCACCAACCAAATCAAAATCAAATCAAATTTTATTTATATAGCCCAAAGTCACAAAACACATTTTGCCTCAGAGGGCTTTACAATCTGTACAGGGAGTGACACCCTCTGTCCTTAGACCCTCGGTTTGAGTGAGGAAAAACTTGCCCACAAAAAACCCTTTAACAGGGAAAAAAGGTGGAAGAAACCTCAGGAAGAGCCACAGAGGAGGGATCCCTCTCCCAGGACGGACAGACGTGCAATGGATGTCACGTGTACAGAACAAATCAACACAAACATATTGTAACCACAAACTATGGAGTTTATTTTGGATATTTTTAAGTTTGTCAAAGACAAACAAAAGTTTTAGAATAACAACATTTACATTAACACACTTACTGCAAGGTTTAACACGGGCTAGCCTCGCCCATGAATCCCAGTGTTCTTCAGACCCAGCAACAAGCTTAGACAGAAACTGGTACTGAACTGACAGCTGGTGGGGTGTCAGTCCATCTCCTTGCCACAGCCAAGGTGCCCTTGAGCAAGGCACCGTACCCCCCAACATCTGCTCCCTGGGCGCAAATAGCTGCCCACCACTCCAGTCTGTGTATATTAGGCATCTGCCACTATGTGTGTGATCCTGTGCATGTGTGTTCCGACAAGTGCCCACTGGATGGGTCAAATACGGAAGAATAATTTCACATGTAAAAATGTGATTAATAAAGTTTCTAAAATTAAAATTAAATAATAAAAAAATACACCCTAAAGACCATACACCTCACACCGAGAAAAGTAATCTGGTGTACGCTGTCCAGTGCAGTGAGGAGTGCACAGACCTATACATTGGGGAAACCAAACAATCCCTCAACAAGCGCATGGCTAAACACAGAAGGGCCAACTCAATGGGACTAGACTCTGCAGTTTTCTTACATCTTAGAGACAAGGGACACTCCTTTAAAGGGGACATAATATGCAAAAATCACTCCTCACTATTTTACAGCACAGTCTGAAGCTTGATCCAGTCCTAGGGAGGTGGACAAAGATACAATACAATGCTAAGGACAGCATCAGTTCAGTCCATGAGCTCCACCTGGATATTGTCCGGTTTTAGTGACATGTCAGGCTGCCTGTTCATGCAGGCTTCTGGACTGAAACAATTAGCAAGTAGTAACTTTAAGAATCACTTTATGGCCAGGTGTGCGTACACACAAGGAATATGACTCGGTTTACAGAAGGTTTTCCTAGACTCTGGCCCATCCGTGGATGAGGTGCTGAAGATCCCCATCCCTGAGGATCTTGCAGCCCAGTTTGCAAGACCAGGGAAGCAAGAGGTTGTAGCCAGCTGCGTGTCAAGGTTCAATCAAGGACCGGTCTGACAACTGTCTGGGGACCATATCTGTCACACCACACAGCTGAGCAGTACCACCCTGATTCTCTGGCCGAGAAATCCCCAACACCAGCTTACAGAGCTCCTGTAGGCCTAGTATCTGTAACAGCTAAAACAGTGTACATAATAGTTAGTCTAAACTACACAGTGACATGCTTTTATAACATGTCCATCTTTTCTTCTGAAATTCTGTGAAACCTATGTGCTGACCAAAACTTTTTCATACTGCTGTTCTAGGTAGTATATTGAATAAGTTTGTTTTCAAAAGTTGTGTGATGTTTGAAGGAATCATGACAATAAAGGTTAAATCTATCTGAACTGTTCTGTGTGCTTTCAGTGTTTGATATGTAACATGATAACAAGTAACAAATTAACAGTAAGCAATGTAAGATAGAGGGGACAGTATTTTATTGTACTTTAATCCTTACTCATTTATATTACAATAGTAACAGACAACTTCTATGCATAAAATAACGTACTGCTCTCTTCCCCTCAGACGTAAAGACTTATAATTAATTTCCCTCCTATATGGTTGTAGAGAAAACATGCTGGCTGAGCTTGCATGTTACTGGTGTAAGGGGAACAGCTGAGTAATGTTATGTACGTTACTTGCAATTAATTACATTTATATACGTAGCTTTCCAATAGCCAGTACATAAACACACTACAGGGTAGTACCATTAGCCTAGCACTAGCCGTTAGTCAGAGTTCTAACATATAAAAAGATATAAAAACACAAACTTACCATTCAGAAATTTCCTTTTGTCTCCTCGGTTCTCTGACATGTTCTGGGGCCTCTTCATTTTCAGGGTCTGACTCTGGCTCAGACATATAAGGCTGCAATGGTACGTGTTTATTGGCAGCCATGTCGAGTGCTTGTGCTCATCTGTTGCCATGGCATCCTGATGCTGAACTCACATCAGCATGGTGGGCGGAAGGAGGGCTGAAGAGGGGGGCAGAATGAACAGCAGCCGACAGCAGCTCATTTGCATTTAAAGGGACAGACACTAAAATCAAACACCTGCTAAAAACAGGGCTGCTGTGCTTGATCTGTGAGGCATTTTGACCAAAGGATTTCACAGACATGTAATTAAGGTACCTGGGACCTGTGTGAACTGGTGAAAAAATGCATAATATGTCTCCTATAAAGACAATGATGTTCACATCTTGGACAGGGAAGACAGGTGGTTTGAAAGAGGAGTGAAGAAGGCTATCTACAGTATGTAAAAGTAGAGAAACCTTCACTCAACAGAGGAGAAGACATTAGACACCACTTATCCCCCACCTACAATGCTGTCCCTTGATTTTATTTCATTTTTTTTCACAATGGACCCTCATCAACAGTACTACTGGAAATTGACTGCTCCTTTTTAAGAGCTGCACTCAGATCTGCTCAGTTAACACTGAAGTCATCATCTCCTCTCTTTCCTGAGTACAATATCCTCTCAACCAGTCCTGTGTAAGGTTATCTATAATAAATGAGATGTGTGGAAGAGGCAGCAGACATATTAATAAAGCCTTAGCTTCTATACATGAAGCATGAAGAAAAGAGACTGCAGGCAAAGAGACTATGTCTTGTTCACAATGTCTTTTAAGTCATAAATTTATAAAAGAAAAATCAGTAAAGTAAGAATCTTCAAGAATTTCATGACACATGTATGAGCAGTGTTGTCTATGATTGCTGTTTACCTGCTTTTTATTCATGGAGACACTAAACTCTGTAAAGGAATTACATGGTGTGATACCACTGAAAGAAGATTACACAGCAAACCTGTTCAGAGATCTCAGCAAACTGGAGTTTTTTTTCTCCTCTCTGTCCATTTATTCTTCCATTCTCTGTGCCTCCAGGGTACATTGCTCACAAGACAGAGTGTAGGTAAAAGAGGACTCTGTGTACCCCTCAGCAGATACAAAGAGTCTATGAATGGGTCAAAGGTTGTTAATGAATGTTGTTTTCCTCCTCCGCTGATACTGTCCCACTGCTAAGCCCTTGTGTTTAAAGGTGTCAAGAGGCAAGCCAAAACCATTACCATCTTGGGATAAATACAGAACATTCACCGTAATCCCGTGTGCAAGCGTGTGTGTGTTGCTGCACGTGCAGTACTTTCTGAGAGGGGTTGATGTTGTCAAAGTCATCGGGCAGCATATTTAGAACGAAGAAATTGGGTTAAGTCGGTAGAGTTCTGTGAGTACACAAACAAACAAACACACAGACACACACTTTTGTGCTGCATACAGGGAAGCAGGAAATGGCGTGGAGTGTGTGTATAAATACCCACATCATCAACAGTGCTGTGGAAGACAGTGTCTGAGAGTGTTTTGGAGCTTTGTGCTCATAAATCATACTGAACAAGAGAGACAGAGAGAGAGAGAGAGTGAGCAATGGTGGAAATGTGGAAACTCACTTGGCTAGCTGGTTTTTGCTATTTCAAACCTCCCCCTTCCACTTTTCTTTCTACAATCCTGCCTCCTTTTTTTCTTTCATCTTCCCCCGTGACCATTTTCCCCTCTTCTTTTTTGTATTTCCTCCCTTCCATTTTCACCCTCCCTCTTATCCCTGGGCTCTATTCCCCTCCTTGTCCTCTAATCCTCCTCTACTCTTCTTCCCTCCACTCTCATTGTCTCTCCAATCGTCCACCCTCTTTTTTCAGTCTGTCCCTCGCACAACTGATAGCAGGTACACCATGGCCCAGCCAAGACCAATCCATCTCAACACAGACCTGCAATCTCTGATACCCCCCCCCCAAACACCACCACCACCACCACTCCGCCTTCCACATCCATTCCTTCACTTACCTGCACCAGGCGTCCTGGCCTCCCTCACTATACCTTGGCTCTGCCTCCATCCTTCTACTGCTACTCGACACTTCCCTCTTCCGTTATTCATTGCTCTTTTCACGCTGCCCTCTGTTTTTGCCATTCCTTCACAGTCAGGTAGAGATAGTAGACATTCCTTGTCTGTCTAGCACACATCCATCTCCAGCCTGAGCGCCAACCTGCTTTGGAAGCAGAAAACACTGAAGCCCAGAATTCACCTTAATATGTGTGCCAAGAAGACAAAGTGTGAAATCACCCGAATGACCAAATCACAGCACCTTCCTGTTCACAAAGTCATTAATACGTTTTTGGAGATGAACACACGTATGCATACAAACTGGAGTGCATACATGCAGTGCCACCGGTGCAGCACACTGGGCTTCAGGAGCTGTTCAGTGCAGAGTTGCCTTAACTTTTTCCATCTATTTCCATACTTCTGACTCATCAATGCAGATTTTCATAGCACTGACCCCAATTTAGATAAAACTAAGGAGTTATTGTCAGAACATGCACAATTGCATAATTATGCTACAGCACGCAAATGACTCATTTTATTTACTATTTTCATAAGTATTTTAGGACACTTTCACATCTGTTGGCATTCTGTTTTGTTGGCTTTCTGTTTTGTTCCCGATCATGAAGTAAAATGATAAATTATTGTCGTTCAGTTCTGCTTCATGTTCACACAGACTTTATTACTTACCTGGCAGGGGAGATACCATGATCAGGGAGGTGGTTCATCCAGCGGAAGGCTCAGCCATTGCAATCTGGTTGTGCTGAGCGCTGGGAATATCTTGACTGTGTCATTCCTGATACTGGGGGACTGCCTTCTCGCTCTTGCCTGGTTTTGGGCAGCAGTAGCTCAGTCTGTAGGGACTTGGCTTGGGAACTGGAGGGTGAATTCTGTGTGGCTGCCCATCACTCCACCATCTCTCCCATTTGTATGTCCATGAGTCCTTTATGTGTGGATGTATTCCGGGGATGTATGTTTATGTTTATGTTTTGTTCATGCGTTGCTGTAGTGCTGCCATGATGCGACAGCTCAGCTTGACAGAATTTACATTTAGCCCGTCTTCTTCTTCATCTTTTTCTGCTTCTTCTTCTGTGGTAGCATGCCAATCTTCCCGTAGTCCATTTCCTGTAGTGTGTATGCTTGTAGTGGTGTTAATGAGATTTGCTCTGGCTGAAATCTTTGAAAAATATTTTATTTAACAGTATGTAATCATACAGTGGGGTTTTATAGAACGACGCATGGACACTAAAATTCTGAGTCGACATAATGGGTTACTTCGACTAATCGTTACAGCCCTAGCAAACTGATGCCAACATGAGGTGAAAATATTTGAGCAGGGTGTCGTTTATCTCAGTTGGTAGAGCAGCCGCCCCATGTGCAAAGGCTCAGTCCTTGTTGCAGCGGATCAGGGATCAAATCCGACCTGTGGCTCTTTGCTGCATGTCACCCCCCATCTCTCTCTCCACACATTCCTGTCACTCTGCAACTGTCTCTATCAAATAAACTTGAAAAGGCCAAATAAAGAAAATGTTTGAGCTTGAGCATCAAGCTGTAGACCCCATGACAAAGGACACAGGGAAGGAGAGAGGAGGCAGGAGGAAATAACAGAAAGAGATGGTGCTGTCACTGTTGGGGTGGCTCAGGAGGTAGAGCGGGTCGTTCACTAATCAGATGATCGGTGGTTTGATCCCCGGCTCCTCCAGTCTACGTGTTGTTGTGTTGTGTGAAGTGCAAGATACTGAACTGCTGCGCCATCTGTGTGTGAATTCTCATGGGTGTAAATGTTTCAGAAGTAATTTTGCACAGACCCCCTAATCTAGTGTCAAAGTCAGAAAGATGTAAAAGAGGATTTTTTTTAATGTTTTTCAACCATTAAACATGCAGTTCTGAAGAAGCAGAGCAATTACAGCAGCTATTAAGCTCCAAACGTTGTTTTCAGAAAGCTATGCTGCTGTTGAATTTTTAAATGCAATTTTTAAGAATTCTGTGAATTTCTCTGCAGTGTTAGTTCCCCGATATATCGCAGTTTTCCGTCTGTCAAACGTTATGTTAACGTACATCTAATGTACACGCATCTACTTTCTAGGAAGCAGCAGCATTTAGTAATTTGCTAATGTCAGTTAGCAAACAAGCTATCTTGTACTTTCTCATTGGAACACATCACATTGGAAAACATATGAGAATTCAAATTACAGTTTGAAATTGCAGAAACACATCAGCATTGTTTGCAAAGTGATTAAATGTAAGTATTTCATGTAAACAAAACCTCCATTAGAACTGGACAAAAGATTTGAGGAAATGGGAAGGAGATCTGGGAGGAGGGCACTGAAATGGAAGCTTTATTATCCAACAGGTGAATGAGTGAGAGACATTGCAAGTGAATGAGGATGCAGGAGAGAGAGGAGCTAAGGTTGTAGAAAGGTACTTGGTATTATCTCACTGCTTCAGCCCTGGCAGCGTCCGCCCTGAGCCCAGGGCCTGCTGTATCGCTCCTGTATCTCAACAAATTCTCCCAGCCAGACCCTGCAGCCTTTTCATCATCAGCCAGCATACCGCTTCTCATAATGTCCTCAGGAGTACCTCCCCTGCTCCCCTACCTTTTTTTCCCTTTATAATAGCCTCAGTCTGTTTCGTTCTATCATTCAGCTAATATTTTGTTCATCTTCCGAGAAGTGGATGTGCACCTTGAAGAAACTTTTGTCCCAGAGGTAAAAGTGTTTCTATTAGGTCCGTTCATGACTGACACTAGTATTCCTGCTGTACTTATATTCTCTGAGCTGATTTACCAGCAGCAGCACATCTCACACACACACGCACACACACACACAAATGCAGATGTATATATTACAATGTGCAGTCATGAGCAATCCACACAGGTGAGCACATTAAACGCAGGCACGTAAAGAGAGGAATATATACCTTAACACACACACATGCACACAGACACACACGCACAGCTGCTGACATCCAGTTTGTCACCATCTCTGAAGTCGGGGGTTTCCATCTTGTGGAGCGACTTACTAATTTCAGGACCTTGAATAAAGTGTTGGTGATAAATCAGAGCTGCCAGCACCAAAATACACACAGATTCATCACTGGATTAGCGCTCTACTTTTATTCATCTCTCTTTCTCTGTCTTTGTTCTTCTCTCTCTCTCTCTCTGTCTCTCTCTCTCTCTCTCTCTCTCTCTCTCTCTCTCACACACACACACAGACACACACACACACACACAGGCACATGTATGCATTTAGCCTTCTCTGCCTCTGTTTTATTAACCACGTTTGAATTAAAGGACATGCTTTGGCTCAACTGCAATTTGACTTGGTGTGGACCTGAACCATTCTGTCCTGCTCAATAAGTCATATTAATTAATTAATCAATTTATCCATTAACTGTAATTATTAACTATCTAAATACTATATGTACCGTGTCCACTTAGGATCAAGTGAGACTTTTCATTCACACCTTTTAGGAAATATGGAGGCATACATGAAGAGAAAAACAGAGCATCATTCTTATTCATCAGTTTGCTAATGGTACTGCAGAGGAAGATTTTTCCATTTACTGGATATCTGCTGGCTACACCAGAACACCAGACATATTGACCATTGACTCCAGAGGCCAAAACATCCTCAGATGACAAATAGCCAACGAATTAACGTTATTGTTACAAACAACGTTACAAACAAGTAATGGCATCAGTTGGTGTAGGGGTGGAAGGGCGAGTAATGTTAACATTAGCAGAAAACAGTAGAAGCCTGTAAGTCTTGGAGTCAATCAGTCCTTCATTAGGCAGAGAGTTGAGGCTTATGGAGAACTAATCCATACATTGTCATTGTTCTATAGCCAGTACACTGTGCAATCAACATTTACTTCATAAATGCTTGATGTCAAAGGAAAGTTGTTTACTTTCACTTATTAACGTTCAATATGACAGCATTTTGTACACTGTATTAGTGTGAATATAATATTTCAAATTATTTTTTTTATTAAGTTTTCAAAGAATTGTAGTGAGAAAAACAAAACAGAAACTAGCAAAGAGCCAAAAGATACAGTTGCATGAATGCCATACATGGATACAATCTCCTGTGTGCATCGGATATAACATACATACCCACATACTTCATGCATACTAGTTTATTTCCTTCATTTTGTTACATTTTCAATGGTGAACCCATGTACAGATAGATGCAAAAAAAAAAAAAAAAAAGAAAAAGGGGGGGGGGGGGGACTTTGCTAGATTGTACTTTTTAACAAAGTGGTCAAAAGAGCCAAACAGTCCGGTGTGACCCCAGGGAACTCACTGAACACAATATCGATCATATCATTATGCCACTTGAGAAATGAACAATCTTACATAAATCTACGTGTAACGATGTGCGGGATAATCAAATGCTGGATGTTAAAGCAAGACCTGTTGCTGTGTGGCTGTCATGGAGTCTAAAGTCTTTTAATTGCTTTCTGGGTTCAGCTGTTGGAGAATGTGTTTGCCCTCTGGCTGTGTGCTGGAGAGCAGCACTGCAGACAAAATGGAGGTACATCAAGCTCTACAGAGAAGTAAGTCAGCACAATCAATCATCATGACGGCAAAAACTAGTGAATTAAAGCACAGGTTGAAAATAATTCAATTATCCTCTAAGTTACAGTATCTGTCGTTTCAAAAGTTTCCTCAATTAATTTTGACAAATCAACACAGCCTTGTAAATCCAGCACTTAAACAACAGCAGCTTGAAAGAGTCTTGATCCTGAAGTGTGCTTTGCTAAATCCTGATAAATATGAAAATATGAAATATGAAATATGAAAAGAACATACACAGAGCTAAATCCAGAAAGTACACATAGTTTAAAGCCAATGAGTAAGTGTGTGTGCCTAAAGTCATTAGCCTGAGATCACTGGTCCACAAACAGTGGTGCACAAGAGAAACTTGAACCAGGACTTGTTTTTAGAATCAGACAGAAACTCAGAGGGCCTCACTTTTTTAGCACTTTCATGTGAGTGTTGGTTTGGTCCAAACAAACTGGTGCATTGGTTTGTGTGCAAGATGTCAATCAAATTCTGTTATGGACTACAAAACAACATCTTGATCCTCAAAATATTTTCTGAGTATGTCGGAGATGTATAGCCTATATTGATGGTAAATGGACTGTACATAGTACTGACCACTCAAAGTGCTTTTACACTACATATCACCCATTCACACTCATACCCTGATGGCTGCCATGCAATGTGCCAGACGTTAGTAGCTCATGCACATTCACACACTGATGGCATCGAGAGCAATTTGGGGTTCAGTATCTTGCACACTTCGACATGTAGACTGGAGGAGCTGGGGATCTAACCGCCACTCATCTTTTTAGTGGACAACCCGCTCTACCTCCCGAACCACAGTCGCCCCTATTCAAGAACCCTTTTCTAGGATAACCCTTTTAAATAAGAGCAGAGATTTTCCCTGATCAATCAAAATGTGACAGGAAGTTAAACCAGTAGTGGGTTGGTCTCCCACTCTGTCAAAAGTCAGTTTTAAAAGAGCAAAAGGTAGGCCACACAGTGATGATCCCCCTCATTAAACTGTGGTTTACATCTGTCTTGTTTTAGTCTGTTTTGTACCAGTTGAAGATAAGAACAGTTTAGACAGTAATAGCTGACAAAGGATGAGGGGCATTAGGGGGAAATAAGACTTTTGTATTAATAGTTCATATACAACATTTTAGGAAGCATGCAGATAAGAACAATAACTGAGGCAAAAAAATACACAATGAACTAAATGTACAAATATTCTGTTGGATGCCATTTTAAATCAGTGTAAAACTACTATGGCAATCGCCCCAGAGCAGCAGGACATGATAAAAACAAGTGTCAGATTTGTACAATGCTGCGCTGGCTCTTGTCGGCGGCCGCTGCTTGTGTGTGCTTGCTTTCTCATGCTCAATTGGTTGCAAGAGACACTGATACACAACGATCCGCCCTAATGGACTGTACTCTGCCGGGAGTCCTAATTCACAGAGAAAATGATCACCTGGCTGCGCCTGACTCTGAGCGAAGGTGAATGAATGAACAAATGTACGAGGGGAGCACGGTAGTGTGTTAACACGCACACCACTATCGCGAGCTACAGCTGCAGCGCTGATCTCTCCCAGCCTTCTCCATCCGAGTGCTGTACATCGCTCAGCTCTCTACTCTTTCCCTTACATTGAATAATGCACCACTTGGCATTCCGGTTTTCTCCTCTTACAATTTTCATTCTACAATTGCTCCTTTCCTCCTTCTCTATTTTCCCACTTTGTCTTTCTCTATTCTCTGTCTGTCTCTGCCTCCTCTCCTCTGTCTCACTTCTTCCCTCTCTATCTGTCCTCGAGTGGCGAGGAGAATGATTATGCGAAGCAGGACTGAGATCCATCACTGTTTCACCAGTTTGTTCCCCAAGTCCCCTCTGACAACAGAGACAACTTTGGCTGACAACATGGATAACTGAAACTTCCCTTGATTTAACATTGTTCTTATTAGTTGTTGTCTTGCTGTACAATACCATATCAGAGATCAAGTGAGGATGGGTCAGGCTGAAACAAAGAAGAGACTGAGAGGATGTGAAACTGTTACATGACCTTGCCATTGAGACAGTTATATATCTGTATGAAACAAAGGGCAAGTCAATGCTATTCTCACCCTAAGCAAGAAGTCCATGTAGATGCAGTCTGGCACCAAGCCATGGAACTCTTTCCTTAGTTTCTCTGTCTTCTATCAGAATTCTGTCTTCTATCAGAATTTACCCCTCACCTTAATCCGCCCTCAAATGGTCAAACTATGTGAGTGTGTGGATGTTTGAGTGTGTGAATGTGTGTGGAGGGAGGGAGATTCCCTTTATCTCTACCTTTGAGTGATGGCTCAGTCAAAGCCCAGCAGTGCAGTAACATCATGAACACTCATTGTCTCCTCAACAGTCTCTCACACCCACACACACACACACGCACACAGACACAACCATCCGATGGCTGGATTTTTATTGAAAAATAAAATGGGGATGATTTTGTCAGCGTTACATGAGACAAGTTTATATTTAGATGTGTACATCGATTTGCAGCTGACACACTACACTGGGGCTGTCTGCAGCCCATAACTCAGCCTGCGCCACAGAGATTGGCCAAATCCTGCCGCCACTAAATCATACAGCAGGGGAAGAGCACAAGAGGACAGAAACAAGCTTATGAATGTTTCTAAATGGTTTATTTCAGCTACTTGTAGTGATTTGATATGCTCAAAAGAAATGGAGAAAAACCATGTAGAATACAGCAATAACAAAGCAATGACAGACATGAATATGTGCATAAGAGCTACATAATGAAAACTAAAGCTTCCGTGCCTTCATTTGACCACCGACAATAAAGAGGCAGGCAGGAAGAGAGTTGTTAACATTGCAGTTGTGTCCAATGTTTAGTTGAATTTGAATCATGATACTGTCTATATCTCACAGTATGACAAAGTGAATTGTTGCTCTCACCACAGTTTCATTACATAAAGGACATTTCTGATTAGATGCTATAACAACACCTTACATTTATTAAGCAAAGAAGAAAAACATTCAATACAGATAGATTCCTACACAGCAATACAATTATATAGTATCAAGTGTTGAGGATAATATGTTACATGTGGGATGGGAAAATATAGATTGAAATGGATATTACTTATGTAAGCTGCCATGCTCATTTTTATTTCACAGAAATTCAACTGGAATCCTTTTTATGATTTGCTTCTATCATTTTTAATCATCAATAAAGGTTGTTTGCTGTTAGGTGTGAATGTTTATTGGCTCAAGAAGGGAGGCATGTCAGAAAAAGGTTGTAAACCACTGATGTAAGGCATGGCAAATTTATATGTATAGCACCTTTCAACAAGAAGGCAGTTCAAAGCGCTTTGCATATAAACATGAATGCATAAAGGCATTAGGATTTAAAAGGGTACAAACAAGTAAAATAGATTATAATGAGTTCAAATAAAATGAGGCTGATTAAATAGCAGAATATATATATATATATATATATATATATATATATATTACAGCACAGCTACAGTGCCAAGTTTAACTTAATAAATGAGAAAAATATCAAAAGTCTAGTGAGTAGGATTTAGTGGCATTTAGTGGTGAAGCTGAACATTGCAACCAATTGAAGATGAGCCAGTCACCAGGGTTTGTCTATTCTGGGCTACTGTACTGTAGAAACACGGTGGTGCAATGTGACTCCACGTTAGAGTACCCCATAGACTGTGTAAAATGTGTACTTATCTGGAATCTCTGTGATGGAAGATTTCTGAAGAGCTGTCGTGAAGTTCAGAGGTGGAGCATAGGTGGAGACTGAATAAAGCATCCTGTGACAGCACTCACCTGTCAATCAAAGCATACACACTCCTAAAACTTTAATATCATTTGAACAGGTAAGTTCTCTAACAATTCACCCTCAGTACAGTTGTCATGAACGGGGAAATTAGCTGTAGAGACCCAAACTGTTTTTTTGGCCTTTACAAGCTTTTTATCGATAGAGACAGCTGAAGAGTGACAGGAAATGTGGGGAGAGAGAGATGGGGAATGACATGTGGGAAAGAGCCACAGGTTGGGACAGGTCAGCGAGCTTTCGCATATAGGGCAACCACTCTACTGAATGAGCTAAGCACCACCCCGAGACCAAAACTGTTTTTTGTACCAGGATGTAAACATATTTATTTCTGCTGTGATGTTGGACATTTTAACATGGGGACTTATGGAGACTGACTCACTTCTGGAGCCAGCCTCAAGTGGACTTTTGCAGACCTGCAGTTTTTGGCACTTCATGTGCCATCGTGTAAATAGAGCCCCCTAATTCTGACACACTGGACCTTTAAGTTCTGATTTGAAAGAACTGAGAGTTGGAGCAGACTTCACTGACTTTTGGAAGTCTTTTCCAGATAAGTGGTGCATTAAAACTGAATGCAGCTTGTTTAGATTAGAGTCTAGGGATAGACCTGTCACAGACTATCTGAGAGGTCTGGATGGCTCATAATGGAGCAGATCAGAAATGTATTCTGGCCCCAAATCATTCAGCGCTTTATGCACAATACAGTAACACTTCAGAGTCAATTCTTTGACACACAGGAAGCCAGTGTAAAGATCTGACAACTGGAGTGATGTCACACACACACCACACAGCACCACACACAGCAGCAGTGGGAAGCGGGAAGCAATTCGACCAGAAACAGCCAACAGGACCCTGAACCAAGGCGGCGAAGCAACAGAAGCAGTGAAGTAGCAGTAGTAGTAGCAGACTGGCAGCGAAGCAGCGGTAACAAAGTAGCCATGACTAAATAGCCGTGATCACTCAGGGCTCTCCTGGCTTAGCTTTAGCATTCATAAACTCCGGTTCCTAGTCCGGTTAATTGGCGTCCCTTCCAAAGAGGGAGAGGGTGAAGAAGGTCAGCGTAGCAGGGGAGACAGCCACCACATACTGCAAGCCTTGGCATGAACAATATTGGCTAATAAGCCAGAGAGGGTGTGGTGAAGCAGAAGCTTGTGTTCAATATGGCAGTGCTGCCTCATACCACTACAATCCATCCCCCCTATTTTCATCGTCGACCCGACAATGCTCTTGAAGGATCTCGACTCTAAGACCATGGTCTAAAGACAGCACACACAGAATTTGACTGAACAGCTGAGGGCACGGCCTGAGCCACCTCATTGGCAGGCCTGGGTAAATGATGGAGGTTTGATTGTTGGCCAGCTGTAGATCGGGCCATCCATCGCCTGACAGCTTCATCAAGTGGGCAGGAACTGCAGAGGGTAATGGTGCCGTACATAGCACAGTAGTGTCGCTACTCCCAGAAGAGGGAGCGGCCAAAGGGGCTGAAAGAGCAGAGGGCAATTGAAATATTGAGACAACAGGTATCGCCGATGCAGGGGCCAGTTGGACTTCTCCAGCAGGAAAACCACTCCATGACGAGCATCTGTGCCACTGTAGAGGCACATTGGTCACGAGTGGGAATGGAGTGTATTTGCTGAAAACACCTGTCAACACAAGGATGTTCTCCAGCCCATTGTGGGTTGGTTCGAGCAGGGTGCAATCCATCGCCAGGATTTCATTAGGCTCTGAAGCAAGCTGATATCCCACAAAGCTATGGACTGGTGGCCCAGAGTCCTTAGCCACTTGGCACTACTCACAAGTTTGACACCAGTCCCTCATATCAGACAACATCCCCGGCCAATAGCACCACTGCCTGAGCAATTCCAGAGTCCTGCCCACCCCCTGGTGACCGTGATTTTGATGGACCCCCATGAGGACTTTATCCTTTAAAGCAGCTGGCAAAAGCACCTGGAGAACCACTTCTCCCCTATCGGAGCGAGAGACTTGCCAGTACACCACTCCAGCCCACTCAATCAATCGCATCCACTGCTTGAGGAGCACCAAAGCTGGTGGGGACAACTGCTTGCATTCCTCATGGCTCTGGTATCGTTTCTGCTGCAAAAAGGGTGGCCGTGGCTCAGTGGTGAGTGGATCCCCCAATAACTCGAACGTTGGCGATTCGATCCCTGCTCGTACTGCACTGCTTGTACGGTACTGCTCATACCCCCCCACATCTTGCATGGCAGCCAATGCCATCAGTGTATGAATGTGTGTGAATGGGTGAATGATGAATGAGAATGAGATATGCACTGTAAAGCGCTTTGAGTGGTCAGAAGACTAGAAAGGCGCTATATAAGTACAGTCCATTTACCATTTACATCGGCTCCCCATGTGCTGTAAATTAATGCCCACTGCTCCAGTATATATGTGTATGTATATGGCATCTGTCACTATGTGTGTGTTCTGAGATGTGCCAGCTGGATGGGATAAATGCGGAGAAATAATTTTGTGTGTACAACATGATTAATAAAGTTTCAACTTAACTTAAAACACAAGGGCACGGTTTTGCAGACAAGGCTTAAGCCTAATCCCAGAATAAAATGTCGTTTGAGCTTGCTTAACTTTCAGTCACTTGCACAGACCTATCTTAAAATAGTCATAGATTTAGTCTGTACTGGATTAAACAAAGCCAATTGCAAGTGGGTAGATTAGAGTTACTCTAGGACTAAATTGTAGTTTATGTTAATCCTGCGAAGAGGCAGGTTTAACTTCAGCTTAGTACTGTTTGTGAAAGGGAGCACAGATGGTTTGGGAGCATGGAGTATTTGGAATATCTAAATGGAGACCAATATTCACTACAGAGACCAGCCAGACAAATACTTGTGGACAGGAGCAATCCATTGAATCAGTACGATGAAATAACTTCCCAAGACCGCTTCCGTATGTACAAAGAAGATACTTTGGAGATCATTACGTTGCTTGAACCTGGACTTTCCTCCATGTCAGGAAGACCTGTACCAAGTTCTCTCCAAGTTCTGATCATTGCTACAGCTGTGCTGAATAACTACCTGAAGCAGCATAATTGCCCTGACCCTCCAATGGAAGACCAGAATGATCCAGATGTGCCCATGCCTGTGGCAGGAAATAACCAAGGAGAACTTGCTCTGAGCTGCTTTCACATTGCAGCACTTCAGTCAGAAAAAAAATACAATGAACCATAGAATGCATTGATTACGGCTTATTTTTTGCCTTAATAGTGTTTGTTGTGTACAACATATATAAATAGTGTGAAAAAAAATAAATGGGAAACTTAACCAAGGCTGTTCTAAAATGTAGGTAGTGGTGTTAACATTACTCACACTCTTTTCACAAAATATTTCATTACCCTACATAGTTGTCTCATGCATCTTTCTTTGAACAGCTCTCTCTTCTGATTTCATATCTAATTCGACCTGTGGAATTCTCATTTTCATGTCATGCTTTTCTCTGGGATACCGTACCAGATGTGGAGGGTGCACAGTCACTGGCTCTTCCACCAGGGTTAGAATAATTTCCTCTGGGAAGAGAACACTGTTAGATACAAAAACTCACATGGTCCTTAAATGAAATAAAAATAAACACAGACAGTGGAATAATCTGTATGTACAGAATGAAGTAACTAATTTGCTTTCTATCGTATATTTACCATTTGCACTCAGTTCTTCATATCCACTGTCCAAATGGTCATCATCTAGTATACCATCCAGAGGTTGCTGGTCCTCTATTATCCCAGTCCACAAGTCAGCCAATTCATCAGTCTTGTCTTTACTAGGTGGGGGTCCACCACCAGTAGTAAATCTCTCTCTTCTGGCCTCTGCATTTCTTTGTTTCAAATCTAATTTGATGTTCTTCCACAGAGTCTATGAAGGCAGATATTGTTCAATATAAACAATGTCACAAAACTATATGACATCTGTGATACACAGATCATAATCAACATGTCTCATCTGCAGTTGCTGTACCGCTAGTGATTAGATTTTCATTTGCATTGAATTCACTACAAATGGCAGCCCAAGCAATCCTCTTCCTTTGTTTAATAGCAGCACTATGGCCTTTACTTTCATTAACAGCATGAGTTCCCACAATCTGTTTAAGAGTTTTTTCATATTCAGTATAGTTCTTTGAGCGTTTTCCTTTACCTTCAGCAATGTTTGGTGTCAGAATTCCCTCCAGCAAAGCTGTCCTCAATTCCATTCCATGTTTTTATGAGCACCAATAGGCTAACAGGCTGTGCTCCCACTTAGGCTAATGAGGCTTGACCCAGGTGTTCTTGTTTCAGCTTACTCCAGGACTCCACAGTCTGGGACTAACTAAGACAAAGGTAAGCCACGTTTATGCAAGCCACTTAAATGACCTAGCTTTACTAGTCTGACTTTGTGGCCTACTCCTAATTTGACATAAGCCTTGTCTGTGAAACCGGGCCAAGGACGTCCTGGGTCACAGGGTCAGCTCGCTGAAGTTCTCCAATGTCTGCGGGCAGATGCTGAGGTAAGGCCTGAATAGCAGCCTGACAGACTGCAGGCAGAGCTTGTTTCATGGGCTGTGGAAGCTGCGGACCAGAGATGATCATTTCAAGATCTATGGTTCTGGGTGGATGCAAATGAGACAGTGTCAGCATTTGTCTTACTCTTGCCAGAGTGGTAACAATTCTCAAAATTGAATGACGTGAGTTGAGCTACCCAACTCTGCTCCAGGGCTCCAAGTTTAGCCAATGACAGGTGGCTGAGTGGATTATTGTCTGTAAAGACAATGCATTTGTGGCCAAGCAAATACTCATGAAATTTGTCTGAGATAGCCCATTTTAGTGCCAGAAACTCAAGCTTCATGGAGCTACAATTGGCTGGGTTGCATTCGGTTGGACTCAGACTTCAGCTGGCAAATGCCAAAGGCTGGACCTTTCCTCCCTGCTCTTGTGAGAGCATGGCACCCAGGCCTCCATGGCTTGCCTTGACATCCCAGATGAATGGAAGGGAAAAGTCAGTGTATGCATGCACAGGTGCAGTGGTAAGCTTAGATTTTAAGGCTTAAAAGCTCCACTGATGTTCTCCCGTCCACTTTTCCAAAACTTGCTGTTCAAACCATCTGGACTTGGACGCCACAAATTCAGCAACAAGGCGATGTAAAGGGGCAGCCAACTTGGCAAAGCCCTCCATGAAGCGCCAATAATAGCTAGCGAACCCAAGAAAGGACTGCAGCTCAAAGATGGTGGTAGGAGGCTGCCAGTTGGCTACCACTTCAACCTTGCTTGTGTCGGTGGAAACACCTTTGGACGAAATGATAATAAAATAACGCACCTCTTGTTGGAATGAGCACTTTCACAACTTCGTGTTGTAACCGCTGCAGCACCACTTACAATCTTTCAAGATGTTGCTGAAAGGTGGAGGAAAAGACCACAATGTCATTCAGATACAAGAGCAACGACTGACATTGCTGATCTCAGCAATGATTCGCTGGAACATGCTGGGTGCATTACACAACCCGAAAGGCATACGATTCCATTCAAAAAGTCTGAAAGGAGTACAAAATGCGGTCTTGGGTCAGTCAGCCTCTGCCACCAGAACCTGATTGTACCCGCTTGCTAAATCCATAGTGGAAAACCAGCGGGCTCCGGTGAGTGCATCCAGCGATTCCAATGAATCCTGCTGTTAAGCTGTCGGTAGTCTACGCACAAGCGCAGACACTCATCTTTCTTTTTAACCAGCACGATTGGTGAAGCAAATGGACTGCAGCTCTCCCGGATGACCTGTGCACCAAGCAGCTGGTTGATGTGTTCTTTGACCACTTCACATTCCGATGGCGGAATATGTCGGTAGCACTAATGGATGGGAGTGTCGTCATGATGTGTTATCAGGTTGGTGCAACCCAGGTCGCCGTCGTGAGAAGAATAAGCAGAAGCGTATTTCCAAAGAAGAAGTCGGGCTTCCTTCTGCTCTTTGGCTGACAAAGCAGACAGATTAACTGCATCTATTTGATCTTGCAGCATAGGAATCACAGCCTGGGATGCAATCGTGGCCAGGTAAGATGGAACCTCCTTAACCCCAGAAGGTAAGCTCACCACACAAACCTCACGCAAAGCACCAACCTCTGTATGGGGGTAAAGCAACACATCAGAAGTGCCAACATTGACAACAGGTATGAACGCAGTACCTCCCTCAACTCCAACCAGTGCTGGGGACATCAGCAGCCCAGCAGGCTCAAAGAGCACAGTAGTCCCAGAGTGCTGGTTAGCATAGGTGGCTGGAACTAGCTGCATAGTGCCAGCAAAGATAAGGAAAGCTGTCTTGCCTTGCAGCTTGACCTTGCCAATGACAATGACATGACATGACAATGACATCAGAAGGGATTCCTGCACCACAGACTTTGCTGCTTCGGTGACGGTGGGCAGATTGAACAGGACAGAGCTATGTTGCCCAAACAAGGTTGTGAGAAACCACCAGTAGATGGCCCAAACGCCATCTACTCGTGAAAGGCAGTAACACGGCCTGAACAGGTCAGGACATGCTCAGCCACACTCAGTACGTTTACATGCAGCAAGAAATTCGAATTTCTGATCGTATCAGACTTAGTTTGGACTTTTTAATAAGTGCTTGTAAACACCTTAGTCCGATCTCCTTCGGACCTATTTCGGACCACATCTCAAAATCGGATAAGAACACCTAGATAATTTGTTCATAGTCGGCTTTGTAACGCCATGTATACTCAGCAATCAGATCTTAAGCGGATTTTGCATTCTGTGCATGCGCGACATTTTCCGCTGGGGCTTTCACCCAGACGCCAAAAGATCCGTTCTTTTTATGCTTTATTAGGACGAAAATAATCCACGGAATGTACTCAGCTGTAGCATCGTCCATCTCTTCGTATGTAATCTTGAATCTTGAATGCCTTCAGATAGTTCGTTGTTGCCGATAAGTAGAGATCAGTCAAAAGTGGCTCTTTGTTGAGAGGGCTACAACGCAACCTAGCGTAACAGAGTCAGCCATGCTCCGGCCGTTTATCCGACTCTCTGAACGGCATGTATACTCAGACAAGTGATCCTGTCTTATGTATGTCACATATGATCAGAAATTCGAATTTCTTGCTGCATGTAAACATACTGACTGACAAGCAGCAGACCAGCTAGTGAGCAGACTGTGTGAACCTGCATGGACTTTCTTTGTGTTTCTCATACCATATGTGCATTCTTGAGGAAATGTAGTGCTTTCTACTTCTTAGTCATTGACATTTTTATCATTTATTCCAGTTTGTGTTACATGGAAGTATTTTGTGTGAGTTTGAGTTAAAGTAGTCTGTGGCCTAGTAGTTGTTAGCTCTGCCTCTTGCTAGCACTGTAGCTAAGCTTGGATGCCTGTGATGGCTTAATGATGAATATTTCATTTGCGCCAATATTGCAACTCTCAAGTCTATTGTTGTGAGTGTGACTAAGCTTATTGTTAATGAGAAGTTTGAAAGGTCAAATTATTTACTGTGGTTACTTTGATATGTGAGGCTTCAATGCTGTTAAGCATACTTTGCCTCTGCTAACGTTATCTTGGAAATTGTACAGTGTCATCCACCACTTATCTTACATTTCTGTTGTTGTATTATGCTTAAGTAGCAGTTTGTACATAAGTAACTAATATTACGGGTGAACTTTAAATCATATGGCAGTTTATTTATGAATGTTTACTTTGATTTAACTGTTGAATAATCTTCTGAGCATATTTTCTAATACATTTTATTGCCTTTTCTTTATATTTTCAGACCACACACACACACAAAATGAAATAATTACAATAAACTCCCAAAATAAACAAATTGCCCAAACGAAACAATAAGCAACCAAACTACTAAGAAACTCTGCCACTAATTGGAAAATAAATAAACAAAACTACACCACACCTTGGCAGATTACCTTTAAAACACCCCCACACACACACCACACAGCACCATACGCAGCAGCAGTGGGAAGCAGGGTCAGCAACAGGAAGCAAGTCGACCAGAGACAGCCGACAGGACCCTGAACCAAGGCGGCAAAGCAGCAGAAGCAGCGAAGTAACAGTAGCAGCAAAGTAGCAGTAGCAGTAGCAGACTGGCAGCGAAGCAGCGGTAACAAAGTAGCCATGACTAAATAGCCGTGATCACTCAGGGCTCTCCTGACTTAGCTTTAGCGTTCATAAACTCCGGTTCCCAGTCTGGTTAATTGGCGTCCCTTCCAAAGAGGAAGAGGGTGAAGAAGGTCAGCGGAGCAGGGGAGACAGCCACCACATACTGCAACCAGCAGACTGTTAGAGGGAGAGGAGCGGAAAGGGAGCTTAGCACCTGGCTAACAGCAATTAATAACAGAAGCTCACCATGACTCACCTATACTCCAGTTGGCAGTAAACGACCCCAGTATATCCCCTCGATCATGATGGAGATGCTATATCTATGTATTGATCTGAGGAGTTACGGTTTGAGATAAATGAAACGCTGATGAATGTACACAAGCAATTTAATTTTGATGTCAACCCTCTAGATCCCCAGTATGTTGTGCTGCAGTTCATAGTCAACTTTCACAGATTAGCTGTATTACAAAAAAAAAAAAAAAATCAGAAACAGACAATTTCAGGTTTTCATTTTAGAAAATAACACACCTAATTTGATACCAAATATGTGGCATTTGCTTTATTCAATACCTAAAAACATCAAAAAGAAAAAATAAATTGCACTAAAACTATAGTAAATATGTATTGCCGTTATAAGAACAAACATCAGTACAGCTACATGTGGAAAAGTCTCTGCAAGTCAGTCCTACCTGAAGACTCTTCGGTAAACTGACCCAGAGAAAACAGCTTCTATCTGGGCAGTGAGCGCTGGTCAGTCCCTTTGTATACTGATTGTGATTCTTTGGGGCGATGTGAGCAAAACACTTGAACTCACAATGTCTCTGGAGACATTTTTAGATTAAGAGTGGAAACGGTGGAAACCTGTGGGGGAAAAAAATCATAGATATCAATGGTGTATATTTCTGGTTGCAGTTATTGATGACACCTTAAACTACTGTATTTACAATACAAAGCCCGGGACTTTATTTTCCATGTTTTGATTCACTAGGAATGATTGCATTTTACTATCGCAGTAGTTTTTATAGTGAAATATAGAACAGGTAGTCCGGGGCGCTATGACAACGCTAAGATATCTGGTAAGCTTCATTGTTATCGTAAAGCGTTTCGCTTTGGATTTTACACTTTCATCTTTTTTCAAGCCCAGTTGCCTTCAGACTGTGTGCACTCAAAGGTTACCGACAGTTACTGGCAAATTTTAAGGTGGAATTTTTTCGTGGTGTTGTGGATCCATTAATATATATGGAACATATATATACTGTATATAGTGTGTGTATATATGTGTATATATATATATATATATATATATATTTAGCTTTGGATTCAGAAAGCCGTCCTGTGTAAACCTCTAAAACACAGACTTCAGGCCACTATAAAGTCCTGTTGCAGTCCCCAGTGAAGAGCAATTTAAACTTAGCATTTAACTTGACAGCAGCAGCAGGCTGTACTGTCCATTCACAGCTCACCAAGCTCTCACACTAATGGCAGATTCACTGAACTTTTATAGCAGGTTCATCAAAGAGACCCATAAACATAAAACTGATATGGGAACAGATGGGTGGCATTCCATACAATATAACAGACATAAACCTCTGGATCACATAAGTGCTGCTACTACACAGTCCAAATCTACAGAATCATAGGGAATAAAGAGAACTGAGTTATTTAGATTAGTTTAGTTATGATTCATTTTTATATTTTTTGTATTTCATTAAAGAGGAGACAAGATCAATCTGTAAGACTTGCATTACTTTGGATATTTAATCTAAAATCCAATATTTAATAAAGTACAACTAAAAATCTTTCCAAATGGCAAAAATACTAAAAACAGTTTTCTTCCACAAACCTGCTGTATTGGTTTCTGATCTTTTTAGGGTTTCCCAGAGAATTCAAATCAATCTAAAAAAAAAAATCACAACACACTGCAGATTCACAGTTCTAGTCTTAACCGTTCATGTGGAGCAGATCTGTAGTTTGACATTGTAGTTGTTTGTCAAGAAAAGGATGAGTCTGATTTCCTTTATTCGACTGCTGTTTGACTCCAAAACTGCCAGCGAATTTCTGTACACTGAAATCACCTGACTGCTGACATCATGTTGGATGTACTTGCATCCAATAGTATAATAGTATAGCTATTCCACTTATGTCCATTCCTTCCTTTGCTGTTAGTGGTGTTCCCTGCAGTTGGAGGTACGGACCCAGCTATAAAAAAGCTACCCACTACAAAAATTACTCAACTGGTAAAGAAGCTTCATTCAAAGCTGCTCTGACTGGCTGGAATATTCTGTCAGTATAAAGATGCTGTGTCATTTGTTTGTCCAAATATGAGCTGTGTCATTTCTATTCTGCCTATTTAAAAAAAATAAATACTGTAAGATCTATTTCTGTATCTGCCTACACATGCCACACATCTGTGCCTATAGCCTTGTTCAATCATGCATTTGTAAGTAAGTCTCTTTTTATCGTTATTGAGTATTTTTCAAGCCAGTAATAATAAAAAAAAAAATCATAACTCACTCCTGTTTAGGCTTACAATTTGAATTATATCCGAATCTTTCATCTGCGTTTCTGTACACACGTCTGCGTTGTTTGAGACACACAGGAGGCGGAAGCACCTCGAAGCAGTGCTCAAGTTAAGTTACAGAGAGTGCTGCAGCCAGCTCACAATCTACAGCAACACACAGCAGGCACAGATTTGGAGAGGTGACCATACTGACCAGAGCAGTGCAAGAGCTGGGAATAATTTACTGAAGACTGAAGATTTGGACAAACGGAACCTAAATGCAGACAGATTAGGACTGTTGTTTGTCTGCAGTGCACAGGGAGAATTAACTAAAACTAAATGTGGATGTTCTACACAGGTTCAAACTGCTTTCAAAAGACAAAAATCCACTTTAACATGTATATACTTTTGTCTTTTGATTGATTGACTGACTCATTCAGTAATGCATTTGAGAAGAATATCTTGCGACTTTACTTTAGTATTTTTTAAACTGCAGTAGTTAATATTTAACTCAGTAATGTAACAGTATTTATATTAAGTACAGATTTTCAGCACCTAACCAGCCCTAGCATTAATACATTCATGCATTTGAATGATGTTGTGCAGTGAGAATGGGTATATTCATTTCAAAAAAAAAAAAAAAAAAGTTGAAACTGTGTCTCAAAGCTCGAGTTACAACAAAGCAAGGTTGCTGATGCTGCATCTCCTAACATTGAATCTTAATTAGACACTGAGTGGCTTGAAAGGTAAAGGGACATCTCTTTTGAAGCAGCACAGTTTTTCCTTCAATATACAAAAGATTTTAATTTAGATTGAACCTTAAAATACACAAGGTCACTGTCTGTTCCACAATGGCTACAAAGGACAATGTGAGCTGGATCTACGAGGATTTTATTTGCATTTTGCTACTTAACCAAATGAGTTGCTCATTGATCTCGGAGAGCATCTGCTTCCTCTGGCTCTGGTTTCTCGGCGTGGACATAGACTGTGAGCTTATTGTTGTTTATGGCCAGTGGCCCCTTATCCATAGTTCAGTCTCCTTGTTCGTGAGGTGCTCTTGGACAGGCGGCTGGTCCACTCCAGCAGGATAAGTGATGGAGCTGAATCAAAAGTCTTTTCATTAGCCTGAAAACCTCTCCTGTGGTAAAGTATTACCCAAAGTCAGATATTTGACTTTCCTCTCCAGTGGTACTAATTAAAAATACAATCACACATCTTCCTCTTTCTGTCACCCCTCCGTCTTTCTGTCATTTTGTTGCTTCCTCGTCGTTGCCTCCTCCCCTTCTCTTTTCACATTTGCTTTTTTTCAAACCCTGCCACTGGCTTGGATCAGAGAGCTCTCTCTCCCAGATTAAAAAGTGTCAGTGGGATCTGTACACTGTATCCATTGCTTCTCCCCTGCCACCAGGTAATGCAGAAAAAGCATTCATCTCCTAGGCCATTTCACACGCCAGCTAAAGTAATGGTCCCCCAGGAACTTTAACTGCATCATAGATGGGGGTGAGGGGGGTGCGGGTGAGGGGGGGAAAAAAAACAAGGAAATATTTTGGTGTTTGGTCTCGCTGCTTGCAGTTTGTCTCTGATGGGGCTGCCCCGTCACAAAGAGACGGAGTTTGAAGGAGCTTATTGTTTTTTTGTCCTACAACACAACCTTATTATTCTGTCTGCTCGCCAAGCCAGATCAGATGAGTGTACAGACTCTAAAGTGGCCGTTGACAACACTATGGGGCTCACAAACCCACGCATCAGCACACACACACACACATACAGCACTGCAGGTAAGACTGGAAAGAGGCAGGCAAAGAACAGGAATGGTTGCACACACACACACACTCACTCAAGCATGAACTGAAACACACACACTACGCAAACACTCCGCTAGTGGAACGTTTGTATATTCAGAAATTAAAGATGTAATCACATTCAGCCTTTCACACTGACCCAATCACAAAGACATATTGTCCACCTCACAGATGAGGATACAAGTGTCTATGATCTTCATCTTCTTTTTTTACGATTGTGTTGCTTCATAATATGCATGTCTCATGAGCCTCAAATAACAAAAAAAAAAAAAGTGTGTCTGAAGGTTTGTGAATGAACTCTGAAAAATTGTATAACAGTTTAATAAATACATACAACCAAATTTGAATAAAATATATATTGCCAGCTACAACTATTCTCTCTCTCTTACCATCTATAAACACACCTGTCTCATTAATGCATGTTAATGCATGTTACTAACTAAACTTCTTCCCTGGAGTTTCTGTGCTCTCTCGTCCAGCAGGTTCTCATGGATCGTGGCTATTTATCTATCTATCTATCTATCTATCTATCTATCTATCTATCTATCTATCTATCTATCTATCTATCTATCTATCTATCTATCTATCTATCTATCTTTCTACTGTCTACCAATGAGCTTGGGTTGCTTGCTCATGGTGGAACTGTTGGTCTCTGTAAATAATATTACAAAGAGTACGGTCTAGACCTGCTCTGTATGGAAAGTGTCATGAGATAACTTTTTATAAATAAAACTGAATTGAATTGAACATCATGTTCATTAATTAATATTTCAGTAGTAACATTTGCTTTTCAAATGCTTCATGTACACATGAATGTGTGAAAATATGAATAAATAGCATTGAAGCAGAGTAGACCTCAGGCTTTGTCTTTTCATTGTTTCAAGAGGTTCTGTCAAAAAGCAGGCTCCATCAATTATGTGAACGTACATCGCTATAATGTAATGTCAAAAGGCAAGACAGATTGTTGTGTTTGAAAATGTCATTCTCTGAGGACAGAGGGAGTCGATAAGCCTGTTTATGTCAGGGCTGCAACATGAACAAAGCAGAATTTTAAAGCCACATGAAGTTATTATATTTTTGGTGAAAAATACTGACTTAGTGTTATAAAGATTATCTCATCAGATGCTGGTGAACTTTTTTTGGTGAACTTCTAACCCTAACCCCAGCACCTGAACATGACACGAATGTAATCCAACCCACACGTGTCAGGTGATCTATGAATAAATGCATCAACATTATTAACACAGGAAGCATTTTAAAAGTTTCATTTGTGGAACTCACCTTTGCTATATGTAATCTATCTGTTTTTAAAGACAGCATTTGTAGTTTTTGACTCCTCAGTCAGTGAAATGTACATCTTTGGTATAGACAAAAAAAAGAAGCAGATGAGAGGAAAAAAGAATGAAAGAATAAAAGGATGTAGAGAAGAGAGAAAAGGGAAAAGACTGAGGGTAACAGGAGTAATTGGAGTAGTGGGGCAGCGGAAAAATGAGTAGTTTAAAGGTGTTATTTTGACTTTTGCAAAACTGTGTGTGTGTGTGTGTGTGTGTGTGTGTTAATGTGTGCTCAATGTCTGCACCACCATCTCCAGTCTCTGCTCTGATCCCAGGACAGATCATACACACACAAGCTTAGACACACACATTTAGTCCCAGGAGCTTCTGAGAAGCGGAGATTGCCTCTTTAAGGTGGAAATCAATATCCTTTCTTTCCCCATCTCTCCTCCCTTCCTCCTGTCCTCTCAATTCCCGTGTCCTCTCTCCCTCTCTCTCCATCTCGCTGTGTCTCTTGGCGACTTCCTCCACAGATACATTTGCCTCACCTGAGACTCTTCATCAGCTCGAACACGCACACACACAAAGTGAACACCTCTCATCCTGTTGTCTGTCTCTTTGTCATGCTCTTCATACATAGCACCGTCATGGTGTCACCAAATGTGATGCAGTCCCGGGTACTGAGGATTGGAACAAGGTGCTGGAACTATTGGAGAGTGAGTGAGTGTGGGGAGGGTGAGTTTGGAAGTTTGGGTGGGTGTTTGGCGGTGGAAGGGCTCACACCTCTTTATTTGGGAGCGCTAAAAATACAGCAGGGAGATTCGGCGGGGGGCAATGGCAGCAGGAGAGGAACATGGGGGTGCTTAGGCTTACAGAGGCTTTAACTGTAATGCCGATTTCAAAACCTGTCAACTTTGAAGGGCAAGACTTTGGAGAAGGTGGAGAAACATAGGCACTGGTAAACTTGTATTATGTATGTATACAAAATGTAGTTCTAAGTCATGAAATATGTCTAAAAATGCCGGAGGAAAGGAAGAGAACTAGCAATGTTGTCACAGAATTCTGCACCAAACGCTTCTTTACTTACTCTCATGTTGGTCATGTGTTGCTGGAGTCTCCACTGTGGCCAGCCAAGAAATAATCAAATCCCCCCTCCATCAGTGGTTGGTTTAGGGGAGTAAAATTAGAAGAAAACAGGAGAAAATGAATTTCTATATATATTCATTCGTCTATATGAGTCTTCATTTTACTGGGAAACACTGTGCCTGGTGGCACACTGAACTGAGGATTATACAGAAGTAATGTTAACACGGATGGCATCTTTATTTACTGTTACACTGTGCAATCAACATTTACATTATGATGTTGAAGTTCAAACAATCAAATACGGTTCACTTTAAACAAGGCTTCAGAGGTGCTGTTAGTCTTACTTTTTATACCTCTGGATGAAGCCAGGCTAGCTGTGTCTGTCTAATGTCAAACTATTCCTTCCGAGCAGCCTAGCGTTTCATTAGAGCACAGAGGCAGTGATGGGATGACAGCTATGATGTGTGCGATCGTCAAACTCAAGTTATTGTCCAGTCCAAGTCGAGTTTGTTGCGTGCCTGTGTGACAGAATGCCAAAAGCTTTCTTTGACATGTACATCACAGTGAATGGTAGGAACTGTGTTCTGAGTTATAATTTCATATCCTCCTCCACCTGAAGCTGTTCAATGTGGAGGGTAAACTGTCTGACCAGAGCACACTCACTTTTGGTTTTGTCCATTGCCTATAAAGCCATGGTCAATATAGCTGTCCTGGTAAATCCCCTTTTTTCTTTTTGCTCAGTGCTCTCTTCTCCCTGATACTTGACCAATGTGCCATTAGCTCATTAGTTTTAATTACAGGAGGCCTAGATGACCAGCTATCTGTAAGGCTTAGCAAAGTGTAAGCCTCTGTGAATACTGTATGTGCTCACTTCTACACCTGCTTATTTCCCAATTAGTCAGTATGTATTCTAACAAGATTAAAAGTCTACTGCCACAATAGGCCTGTGTACAGTGGCACGTTAACGTGAGCTAGCATGCTAACTCACAGTGACGGTGCACGTTTAGCAGGTAAGATATGTACCATCTTAGTGTGTGTAGGTGTGCTAATTAGCACCAAACAATAGAATAGTATGTATAAGCTAATGATGTGATAGTTTTGCAGGCATTTGGTAAAATGACCAATGATCAAGGATCATCAGCAGGTGGCTGCGCTATATAAGTTCAGTCCATTTATCATTTACCATTTAATAGTTGTCAAGACATTTCACTTATTTCAACTGCATGATGAACAGAGCAAACTTAACTCCAGCAGCAATCCAGAATAATTGTTGCGATAATTCAGTCTGGAAAGTCACCAAAGAGGTCGCTGTGGCTCAGGAGATAGAGCAGGTCGTCCACTAATCAGATGATCTGTGGTTCGAGACCTGGCTCCTCCAGTCTGCATGTCAAAGTGTCCTTGGGCAAGATACTGAACTCCAAATTGCTCCAGAAGGCTGCACCATCAGTGTATGAATGTGTGAATGAGATATGTAGTGTAAAAGCGCTTTGAGTGGTCAGAAGACTTATACAAGTACAGTCCATTTACCAAAGTGGTGGACCGACCAACAGACCAACATTGCCTGAACTACCGTACTAGTGTGATAGGGTCCAGCCCCCTGCGACCCTGTTATGGATAAGCGGTTACAGGTTACAAGGTTTCTGTCACTGTTGCACTTGATCATGGTGGAATTGTTGAGAATATTATAAAGACTACTGTCTAGACCTGCTCTGTATGAAACAAGTCATGAGATAACTTCTGTTATGATTTGGCATCATGTAAATAAAAGTGAACTGAAATATATGGCTTTTCTTCTGGCTCTGCATTCTTGAAATCAAGAGGGCGGCATGAAGAAAATGATTAAAAGTGACGGCATCACCATCACAACCACCAACCTTCCTTGATATCCCCCTGCCTCACCTCCCAGTCTCCCCACCCTGTCCCTCCCAGTCTCCCCACCCACCTACTTTTACGCAGACACCCACCCAGCAGCACTTGGGAGGCTATTTTTTGCCACACTTCACTAAATAAGGCCGTGGAGCACGGCTTTGAGGGTGGGCTAGTGGAGGGGCGTGCGTCTCTGATTCTTACCTTGGTATAAAAACCCTGGGACGGTGGGGGCTTCCTCCGATCATCCTGAACCTCTCGCCTGCTCCCCCCTCACAGTGTTTTCATTCTAACTTGTTTTCGTCTATTTTTGACACTTCATTGAAAAAAGAAAAGCAATCCACGTGCCTTTGAGCGGTATCAATTGACCTTTTATCCCAGAACCTTTTCTGTTTTTTGTTGCTCTTACAACAAAGTCTTTCTTTCATTTTGTTACTTTGGAGGGAATGTTTTCACCGACAAGCGGACGAAATATCAGGAAAAGTGACTGAGTGGAATATGGACAGGAAAGAGTAAGAGATACCTGAGTTTAGTGTTTAGTGTTAAATGCTTCCCATTCTACCTACCTGTCTTTTCTTTTTCTTTTTTTCTTTTTTCACCCTTTTGTCTATCCAAGCCTTTTACCTTCTTTCCCTCCAATCATGCTTTTTCCTTTCCCTCCTTCTTTCCTTCCTTGATTCTATCACCCTTCTCCTTTTCCTTCCTTCCATTCATGCACTCCATCTTTGTAGCTAATCTCTTTTTTATTTCTTTCTATTCTAAATTCTCTTACTCTTTCTTCTCTTCCTTTCCATTCTTCCTTCATTCCCTCTATTTCATTTCATTCTTTAATCTGTGTTGTTTTTCCTGCTTTCTTCATCCACTGTCTCTTTCCACTCACTCTTTCATTCTCTCCACCCCTCCCTCCCTCTGTCCCTCGTTCCGATTTGTCCTTCAGCCCTGTCAGCACTCACTATCTCGCTCCATCTCCTTCTCTGGCAGTCTGATCAGCTGTCTTCCTTCTAACTTTACATGGCCTGGTGTGGTGTGGAGGGACGGGCAGCTGTCGGCTGACGCATTTCACTGCCCAGTCATCACTTCAAATCGAATCCTCTTACACAAACCTCTGTGCTTTTTTTTTTTTTTTTTACTGCCCACTATTTTCCTCTCTTTTCTACCTGCACCAGTCCACCATGATTTTTTTTCTTTCTTGGTCTGCCTGTTTTTTGCCCTCCTCCTGCCTCCTTTTTACCACAACCAGCAAGAGAGAGAGGCAAGACAAGTCCCGTGACCCTCTTCTTTTCTCTCCTCTCCTCTCCTCTCTTTTCACTCCTCCTCCTCCTCTTCTCTCTACTTCTCCTCTCCGCAACCTTAAACTCTCCATCGCTGATTCAGCTCCCAGGGAGGAGAGACTCCGCCTGCAGCGACCGCTTCACTCCGCATGGGCCAGCATCCCTCTCTGGATCACCTTTACCACGGTACGTTTGGAAGTGTCTCTATGTATCTGGATATTTGTAAAAAATCTCTCTTTCTACTGAGTGTGCTTACTCACTGCATATATTTGTGAATGTGTGTGTCAGCATGCTTTGTCCTAGCCACCTTCATACATACAAACACATGCACACACACACACATTCACACACACACTCTCTCACACACAGTACAGTTTATTCCTCAGCTGCTCTTTTGAAAAAAAGAAACAGATTGTGTGTTTATGGAGCTGGGAAGAGTTTTATTCTTATTTATTTATCACTCCTTGTTAAAGTTGTTGTAGGACAGAGTTTGTGATTCATGCGTTTCCAAAGAAACATCTCCACACAATGACATGAGGTTAAAAGGTCAAGGGTTATCTCTGAGGTGTTACACTCACTGTAGTGTTTTTGACGTTCAGTGAAATCTGTTTAGAATTAAATTTTTAAATAGTTTATGGCAAACTCTGATTGTGTAAAGGTGACTGTATATGATGTCTAAACTTACACAGTGTTTGAGTGTCAGTACAGTAAGTTAAAGGCTACATTTATTTGAATTTATTACTGTTTAAACATGATGCATGTCGACATGAATATGCATATTTTTATTTTCTCCTCCATCCTTTCACCTTCTCTGCTTCAGCACCACAGCATTTATTTTTTCAGAAACATTTCCATGTTTTGTCTTTTTTTTTTTTTTTTTTTTTTTTTTTGCATTTGGAGAAGCATATGGACCACACTATATAAAAATCTTTCCATATGGCAGCATCGGAACATGCAAATGCATGGTGTTGTGGTCCTGCTCAGTGTACTATATTTGCCAGCAGGAAAAGTGAGGTTTATCTGCAGGAACGCCACATGGGTATGGTCTAATGTGCCTCGGTGTTAAGCTCAGTGTCATCCCAGTGGGACCTCAGCTCTATCTATAGACGGGCCACACACATGTGTCACTCTCCTGAGAGAGCGAGAGAGAGGTTAAAGTAGAAGCAAGGTTCTAAAAGTGTCATGCATATGCTCTCTCTCTCTCTCTCTCTCTCTCTCTCTCTCGTTGCACAGACTAGTTTCACCCAGTTAGCAGATACCAGAGAGATCAGCAGTGGTCAGCTGTTTGTCAAGCGTCCGGAGCTCTCACAGACTTCGCTGTGATTTGCTGGAGGTGGCGAGGTGGCGAGGTGTCGGGTGTCCCAGCCCGGCCCTATAGGAGATAGCCTGCGTGGCTGTAACAGTTATAGTAGACATGCAGCTGTTTGAAGGGAATCTATCTGTCTTTCTGCCTAGTAAGCGATCTCCACTGGGTGTGAAACTTGACTTTTTATGGTGTTAGCTTAGCTCTGTTGAGAATATATAGCAGAAAGGAATAAGGTTTATAAGAGGAAGAGGATGAAGACTTATATTGCTATCTGTTTCTGACTGCTTTATTGGGATGAAAAATGCCTTTTGATACTGCAACCTATTGTAAGGATAACAGAAGTCATGCCAGATGTTGGCAAATTCCATCCATTTCCTGCCAAGTCTCACAGTGCAATGCGGGTGCATTTTACACACTGCCCTTATCTTGCAATCTACAGCAGTTGGCTAGTCCTCCCTGGAGAATTGTAATTCTTGCCTGGAATATTGGGACGGTGGTGGCGTAGAGGCCAGAGTGGATAGGCAGCTTAATTCTTTGTAATGTGTCTATGTCTAGTGCTGGGTTGGAGTGCATTCGCGATTGTGCACGTGTGCAAAACCACCTCGTTTACCAGCTACGGCTGGTGATTTACAAAACCTTCGCTGGGAAGAGAAAAGGGGAGGAATGAGAGAGAGGAAGAGAGGGGAGAGGACGAGTGTGATTTATGGAAGAGACTTTTAGTTTAATTACTGGGCGGGCAGGACTGATGTGCACAGCCCCCATGGCACTGGTTATGCACTGGTAGGAACACACAAAGGGGCTATTGGGGGGCTACAGAGGATGACATATTCACAGATGTTTGCGGATGCAGTTGATACATTCAGGCAATTTGTGTGTTCAACGCACAGGGCAAGACACAAGAGTCAAATTATGTAGCATAGAAAAGCAATATACAGTACCTGTGCAGTGGACTTAAGTGGGTATGCACACAACACAAGTAAAAACATTCACACAGCTCCTTTTTTTTTTTTTTTTTTTTTTTTTTTTACAATATCCATTTTCCACTTCACCGTGGAGGCACACTCATACAGAAAAATGCATCCTTTGTCTCTTGTATATAAGAAAAAAGACATATTTGTGGTGAGAATATTGTGCTGTGTCAACAGTTCAGCCTCAACTTGTGCTTCCATGGAGATTTGATTAGCTGGTATTGTCATTCAAGGTGAAAGGTTGACAGGCAAAGACAAAAGAAAGACTTCCTGATATTGCAATTTGGCTCCGAAGAGCAGTGCATGCTGGGGAGCCATGCCTGTGTCTTACTCTCAGTTTATCCACTGTGTGATAACTGGCCTCATATTAGTGCTATCAAATATTTGGAGGGGAAGACCAGTTAGAACATTGCAACACAGTAACAGCTGTTCATCCGTTATACAAACACAAACACAAAAGCACACACACACACACACACATACACGCATGCACACGCACACACACACACACACACACACACACACACTCCACAATACACTTATATGCTTCCTCCTGCCCCCACCACAGGTTTTCCTAACGCCTCTCTCAGAGCCTTCATTAGATGCCTGACGTTAGCAATGGTTCAATTCATTAAAAGCACGACTCAGCCTTTGTGCATTTGCCTATAAATTGGTATTGATCTCCGAGAGGACAGGGAGGGGGTAGGAGGGGAAGGAGGGGAAGGAGGGGAGACAGCAGAGGAGGGTGAGGAGGTCTTTGTCACTGTGTGAGTGTGTGTGTGTGTGTATTTGGCTTGGGGGGGGTGGGTGGCTGCTTGTGGATCAGGGACTGAAGCTAATGGGAGGGGGCAGTGGGTCTCAGGTGAATGGGGTTCACTCAAGCAACAAGGGCAATTGAAGACACACATACAAACACACACATACACTCTATATACTATACCTGCTGACACACATTTACAGATTGACAGATCCCCACAGTAGGTCACACACACACACACACACACTGACATTCCTTTAGTCTGCTCTGACTGCTCTTCCCCTTAAACCTGTCCACGTGCCATGCCACATATGCCATTCAGCCTCATGATCACCAGCATCTGCTCTGCGTGGGACTGTAACACTACTGTAGTTTGACTGAAAAGAGAGGGAGGAGGGTGAGAGAGTGTGTGGGGTGGAGTGTGTGAGCAGAAGATAAAAAGAGAGAGAGGGAGACAATGAGAGCACATGCTCTAAAGAGGGGAGTGGGCAGTCAAGGGTAGACTGCATAGCATGGTAGCCTATAGAATGCATGGGACAGTGTGTGTGAGAGAGAGAGAAGGGAAGGAGATGAATGGCACAGAGGGAGAGGGAGAAAGAGAAAGAGGAGAAAAAAGAGGAATTGCTCTCAGCGGCGGAGGACCGGTGGGACGAGCGGCTGTGTGCCGGACTAAAAGTTTTCTGTGTGAGGAAGAGGGGGAGATTAAGGAGAGGAGAGGGAGAGAGAGGATCAGAGTGAGGATGTTAGAGAGAGCGTGTGTGTGTGTGGCTAAACACAGAGAGGGAGAGAGAGAGACTGCAGAGGCAGCACCTGGGACACAGACTGAGAGAAGAGAGAGCGAAGCACTTCTTCTTCCCAGTCTCCTTTTCTTCTCTGCTCTCGCTTTATTGCTTCTCTCTTTGGTGCATCGGCCCAGCTGAAGCAGGAGAGGAGGGGGAAGATGGGGGTGTTGGGAGGTGGGCAGGGAGGTGGGGGGGTTCTATCCAACATCTGCCTCTAGGTAAGTGCAACATCTCCCTCATTTCCCTTCAACACTACCACCACCACCAACCCCCCCTCCCTCCCCAACACACGCACCCAACCACTTACCACCTCACCCCTTTCACTTCACTGCTGCAGCTGAGGTAAAGCGTGACGCTCAAGGTGAATTGCGTGCCGGGTGTGTGTGTGTGTGTGAGAGAGAGAGAAACAGCTTCATAATGTACAGTATGTCAAAGCAGAGCGGACACATGGCCACCAGATATCGTAGTTATGCTGTAGTTATTGACGTTTTTTGTTTTTTTTTAAAAACACATTCTTTCAGAGGATGACAGGCAGTTTAAATGTAAATAGAGAAAATGTGACTTTTAAAAAGAGTTTTTTTTGTGTGGCATTTGTAGTTTTTTTTTTTTTCTTTTAGGATGAAACTAAATTATAGTGTGTGTAATCTTGTGCCATTTTGTGGTGTGATGTGACATGATGTTTTTAAAAATCCATTGAAATGTTTTATTTCTTCTTAACAGTGTAACAAGCTTTGGTCAAGGACTGCATGACAGCGGGGTCATTGTGTAAAGCCATGACAAAAGTTGCCTGAGTGTAATTAGCTGTGTTTTGGCATGTACGTGTATGAACCTGTGTCATGTTTTTCCTCACTGTGTATGTGCGCTTTCACCTGTACTGGTGTCCTACAATTTGAAGGGGCCTGCCTGGGGGCTGGTGCCATGGGTGATCAGGAGGAGGGGTGATTATTTGCGTTTAGTGGTCTGTGTGGACAATTTACCTCCTCATTGAGTGGCTGTGTGTCAGGAAGAGAAGCTGGGATAAAGCAGGATGAAGCTGGATGGAGGGTCGGAGGCGGGGAGATTGAGGGTTGGGGGGTGGGCCTGATGCGCCACCAAGGACAGTGGCCTGCTTGGGGGACATACTTCTTTATATGCCCATATGAACAAGAGCAACTATGGAATGTAAAGAAGTATGTATCCCAGGTTGGGAAAAATTTCAGCGCTTCTTCTGAACAAAACGTTTAAACACAAACTTGACTTGAGTCCGCAAACCGAATCCACCAAGACCAAGTCACTGGAGAAGATGTTCTATGATTTCCACACTGTAGACCCAGATATTCTGTATGCACAGCTCATGTACATGTGCAGTGTGTTCATGTACTTTTTCAGCCCTGATGTGGCCCAGTTGAGTCCAGTCAGCTTGGTGCTGCAGAGGGATGCATACTGTAGAAAACTGTAGATGCAGCTGCAACTCCAGTCAGCACTTTCCGCGTGCCCGCAATAGATTTTTGGATACCTCTTTCACTCTGTTCTTTTGAGTTTATTTGCAGAAAGGCAGACGTTGACTACACTGGAATGGCGGTGATTTTCGAGAACACCTGCTTTCTTTGGAATACTCCTTTTTATCAGGCTTTTGGACTGGATATGTGTGAATTTGCTAATGCATTAAAATACACATACTACACACACACACACAGCACAGACAGACAGCAGTTTCCAGTAAATGGTGCAGTGATTAAATGCTTGCTAATGGATAGCATGGTCCGAGAGGATGGTCAGAAAGAGGAAGAAGGAGAGACTGGCTGCAGGACTCTCTGACAGATTACCGGGCTCAGACGCCGGTGTGTAGTCTCACTGTCTGCCTCTGGGCTAGCTTGTTGGCCTGGTTATGCATGCTTCATATGGAATGTCACAATTTTGATCACCAAAATCATCTGTGGCCAAATGTAAAGTCAATTTGCAGTATTTTGCATTAGTTCCTGCTTTGTGCTTTCTTTCACAATGCCTGAAAGTGTCCAGAGCAGTGTCTGCAGGCTCAAGTTTATTTCTTCTGGCATTTATTAGATTGCTCAAAGAGGCTAAAGTGACAGGAAAAATGGGAAGCAAGAGAAAATGACTTATGACAACAGTTCTGAGTCAAACCCACAATGTCAGGATACATGATATCTGTCTCAGCCTGCTGAGCCAGCAGAACACATCGGTGCCACTTTTTTTAATCACTCCTTTGTGATAATTCTTCAGCTCTCATTAAGTATATATAGGATGTATAAGTGTGCTGGAACAATGACTAATCTGGGTGTGGTTTGGGAGTAGGTACAACAATTGTGTCAGGTTTTAGTGTATGTATTTTGGCCTACTTTGTATATAAATACTGTATGTGACCTAGTTAGGGTTTACCTGTCCCTGTTTAGGTGTTATTTGGGCCAGTTTCAGTGCGGTAATTTGGCCCTGATCAGGTGTACACCCCAGGGCGTTTCGCCTGTGTGGGAGCTGCTGGGCTGACAGGGATCTGCAGTTGGATTACACTTCCTGCCAATCTTATTTTACAAGACAAAACAAAATGTTAACAGAGGATCATAAAGGAGAAGAACTGCTTTGTGCCAAGAAGAATTGTTTAACATTACAATGCACACACAGCTAGACAGTGTTTCAAAGTTAATTAACCATCAACATAACAGACAGTTCTAATCTTAGCTGCAGATGAAGAGGTCGTGGAGATAAACTTGGCCCAAAAATGCACACTTCAGTAGGGAACATATACATAATAAAAAAAAAAAAAACATCAAATGTGTTTGTGAGAGCGTGTGTGTGTGTGTGTTTATGTTGGAGGGATTTATTGCAGTGATTTTTAAGAACGGAAAGGTCGTTGTACTGTGGGAGAATTCAAAGATAGAAGGGCACAGTATTAAGGTGAGGAGGGGTGGGGTTGGTGGGGTTGGGTGGGGGTTACAAAAGGGAAACGAGAGAGCGGCGTAGACTGAAGTGGGATCGGAGCGGAGGGAGTTGTGGCGTGTGAGCGTGCGAGATGAGGCGAGGCGAAAGAGGCAGAGAGAGAGAGACTAAATTGATGATGGTGTTCAGGGCTTGTGTGTGTGTGTGTGTGTGTGTGTGTGTGTGTGTGTGTGTGTGTGTGTGTGTGTTGGAGGGGTGGGGGGGATGAGGGGGCTGGGCGGGTATTGTTCTGTCACTTTGCCTGTGTCAGCAGGTGGAAGCTCTCATCAGGACATTAAATATGCAACAATGCTGACTGCGGCACCGTGCTGAGACAGCCAAAGCCGGACGACTGGGGGCCCCACTAAAAGTAAACCAACGGCACCGCTTCGCCTCACTCCACGTTAGACAGCTATCCACACACACATTCGAAGACCTCTGGCTTCTTCTCAGGGCTGCCCTGACCCCCCCTCACCCCATCCTCCCCCTTGGCTGCTCTCCTTGGCTGGCTGGCTGCGTATCCAGCTGGTAAAGCCGGCTGACTTACAGGCTGATTGACTGGCTGGTTGACTGGTTTCCCCATCTGGGAGTCCACACAAGGGCAAAGGCAAAGCTAGTAATCCACGAGCCCAGTGAGGGATTAGTGGTAGTTACATACAGATCAGTCATGTGGAACACTGACTGTAATGATTGAAAAAATCTGCCTCTGTGAATGTGAATTTAATGCAAAATCTACAGCACAGCTGACTGTATGTACAGTATGTGTAAATGAATGATTTACCACCCTGTCAACTACTACTACAAGCACAATAGTCAATCAAGCTTACTGAACGATTTTAGATTCGCTGCTCCAAACATCAGAGACCAGGATCATCAAACTCTTTGCATGTTGACGGCTACACTTTTTCTCTCATCAGATATATAAAGCCCATGCTTCTGTTTTAGAAATAACAAACTCATTTCCACTCCCACAGTTAGGCCGCAATTAGGCCGACTTACCTGGTGTAAAAAAAAAAAAAGCAGCGCCCACATTCATTTAAATGGAACCAGTCTGTTGATGGAGTGTGTATGTCTGCGCACGGCACAGTTCCGGGTCAAAATGTGACGCGGCTCTACTTTTGCTGCAATGCAACGTGACGTCATCAAGATGCGGCATTGGTCAATCGAAGACATGCAAGTGCACATTCCTGGTAGATGAATTTTGTATCTCTCAGATGATGAAAAACTTGAGTTGTCAGAGTTCTAAAATCCTGTCTGTGACTTTTTCAAACCTTTGCGCAGTGTCTGTCCCTGCACTGCACTATTTTAACACCAGGGGCTGAAGTCAGAGGTGGGCACACCCTTAATGCTTTGTTTGCATATCGATACTTCCGCCTCCTCCACAACTCAATAGACCTACGAGTGAAAAGAACAGCGAAGAAGAAGTGCAATTTCACGTCATGACTTTACATAATATCAGCCGTGGACTGGTGTATAAAAACATGTACACGCAAGTCTGTCACATTCTCACCACACCTGTTTATGTGTGAGTTCCAGTGTATGCATTTTTTTGTGTTCTAAACCAGAGTGTATACTTTGGTTCTACAGATAATGAGACCGGTTTTAAACTTCAAAAGGGTTAGAAATAAATTGCATAATAAGAAGTTGGTAGTTTGCAGGCATAGTTAATACGACTGAACAAAAAAAGAGCGTCCGCAGGAAATGTTTGCAGTGGGCAGTTCAGTGTAGAAACACAATAGTGGTGATGACTTAGTGCCGAAGCTGTAAAATTAGTGGATTACATTAGAAGGAATTAGCTAAATTCATTTGAGAAATATGAAAATTTTAATGACATTTTTATGGCAATACAAAAACAAGATATGAAATGTTATGAACATAAATAATATTTAATCAGGGGTGAGATTCTGAGGCTTCATGGTTGTGTAGTAGTGAAAGGCCTTCAGCCTTTTAAAAGCCTTTGGTTAGAAGGGTCTAGTTTCTCTCTGATTGTGTGTGTATGTGTGCATAAAACCTAAAATCACTCATCGTTGTATGTTTGTATCTATGTGCTGTACGTGTATGGCAGACGTGTGCAAGAAGGCGGGATGAGATTGTAAAGTCAGGATTTTTATATTAAGTGTCAGAGTTTATTGCAAGGATTTTTTTCTCTTTTAATCATGTTTATAGTAAGTGTGCATCGGCAGCAATCTTACAGAATATAATAGGGGTAAAGAGTAATGGAAGTTGAAACAGATGCAGTGGAGTGGTAATGTATGTGTTGTCTCGCCCTGATACAAGGACACAGACACAGCCTATTATATCCCCTTCTGTGTTTATGTCTCTAAAGTGAATCTCAGGAGGAATGTACATCTGAACCCCCCAAAGTCATTCCTCAAACAATAGGCAAACACATAAATATACACACACAGATATGGCCACATGTGGTGTAATGTAAATTAAATGTGTATATGGACACACAAACACTCAAGTTGCAGTAGAGTATATATATATACACACACACACACACCGGCAATCCCAGCCACAGTATTGATTTATCTGGCTTATGTTTATGTTCTTTTTTGTAATATGTACACATTACATGGATATAATGTATCTGTACTGAGAACAGTGGCTCACTGATATGTTTCTCACTGGAGCAGCAGCTTTTATTTGTAGTATCAGCGAACGGGCTAAAGACAAGGTAAATGTGTAATTTTACAGTTTACACTGGCTGCTCTGCTCATGCACTCAGTCATTACAGAAGCATGGTAAGATGAGCTGAGCTATTACACATGGAACATGTGCTGTACGGCAGAGGTGTCACTGAAATCATGGCCGACAAATTGCTCTCAAGAAAAAGAAAAAAATAGATGATAAAGAAAAAGAACCTGATAATAAATGACTTCAGAAACCTAATGAATTACTCATAATTATGAGTCTCAAAAGTCAATTAGTTAATTGGCCCTGCGTTTTAATGTGAGAATGATAGTGCATCAGTTCAAAGGGAAACTGAAAATCAATTAGGACAACACACAGCATAATCAGAAACCAAATTACGATTTATCATTTAGAGATTAAGTCACACATTCTCTGTGAGTGAGTCAGACCTCCATCCTGAGACACACACACCTACACACAACACACACACCTACCCACAACGCGCACACACAGCGCACCTCCCAAAAGCCGATCAGACCCTACACCAGGACAGGGATCAATGTTGAGGTAATTTGTTTCGATCAATTAAACAGACATCTGCTTGAATTAGACTCCAATAGACTGCAAAAGACCCAACCCCTTCCCACCCGGCTGTGTATATCTGTGTGTGTGTGCATGTGTGCGTGTACATGCCTGTGTGTCCTTTGCATGGACACAAAGTGAGCGCACACCGAAGCCACAAACAAATGGCTGAAAGGTGAAGAGTCTAACAGTCTTCCAGCAGAGCATCATTGATTCCAGAAGTTGTAGACAGAAGCTGGATCTGTAAATGATTTTTAGAACTTTACAGTTTAACTCCTCGTTTCCTTTTATTCAACTTCCTGCCAAACATGTTTAGCTTGTAAGATGTAGTGTCTGTGTGTGTGTGTGTGTGTGTGTGTGTGTGTGTGTGTGGTGGGGGGGTATAATTTAATGTCTCCCACTAGTCTCTGTACATCAACTGATGTTGCTGACACCAGAGCCTGTCCATTACTGTACAATATGAAGAGAGAGGGTCTGCTCCCTTCAAATGAACACACGGGATAATTGTTATGCAGTGAAGCTGTGAAGCAAAGGGAAGTAATTAAAGGAACAAGGGCACTGTGGTGGTGGTGGTGGGGCCACATCCCCCTCCTATACGTCCCCACCGCTACCGTTTCCCCCTGCTCACTGGAGATTTTCACATGCTGGTCCCCCAAACATTGACACCCTCATAATTACTGCTAGGGTTTACAGTCACCCTAATATTCTAATTACACTCTGTCTCTGTTTATAAGGTCATAACATTTACAATTTTACGACACTGTAATTGTCAGTTGACCAAAAAGAAAAAGGCATTTCCTGCTCTAATTGTTTTGTCTGATGACAAGACACATTGTGCACTTAGCACTCTCCCTAGAATAAATACTTTGTTCAAAATACTTTGGGGTTGTAGAATATACAGTATCTGTCCTGGTGCCTTTCATAATGCAGCCCCCAGCTGAGAGCACATGCATCCATCTCCTGCAGTATTTCAAAAATATATCACCTCAAGAGGCATCACAAGGAAAATATAAAGGGTTTCAGTGATATATCTCATAAGGTATAACTGTGAATATAATGCATTCCTGAGCACATTGTTATTCCTATTGCTGGTTACGAGTATAGTGAATGTGCTGGAGATTTGTTTTTTGAGAAATGGTCTCATGATGCAGAACAAGAGGATCTGAAAAGTGAAAACAGCCCCTGAAAACATTTAGTTTTAAATTAAATGACTTACTAAGAAATAATTTCAGCTCGAGTTGAGAAAAAAATAATCCTCATGGTTAAGAGTCAAAAAAAGTGGCTTTAATTTTAATTCAAATTCATCATTTCTGATGGGTGTGACATCACATTTTTCAATAAGAGCCGCACAGTGAGAAAAAAAAAAGAAAAACACAGCATAGAAATCTGTCATGTAAAGTCACTAAAACTGTTACCTGCCCTGTTGTGTTCATGTAGGAACCATCACTCAAAACAGGAGAAGAAAAAAGAAATGCATCATTTGTGTAAAGTCAGCCCAAATGAAATTATTTCAGCTGCTGTGGTGCACGAGTGTGAGCAGTCAGTAGGCCCACTACTTTGGCCTGAGCCACAACATTTCTATTGGATGCTCCATACTATAGGATGGATTTCCATGAATTTTAATACTGACATTCATGGCTCCCAGAGGATGAATCCTTGTTGATCCCCTGTACTATAGCACCACCATGAGCTGGATATTTGTGCGTTTTAGCACCTGTGAGGTGGATTGTTTCCCTCGACATTAAGTCAAAATGTTATTTGTCCAAAACTTTGGTTAAAGGATTTTGCCATCAGCCTCAGCTGTACTTACTGCTTCTGCTCAAACTAACTAAACTGAGATGAATGCTGCAAACATTAGACCTGCTTCACATCAGATGTTAGCATTGTCACTGTCAATATGCCTCCATAGCCACTAGCATGGCTGCAGTCTTCTAGTCTTGTTTCTTGAAAAATGACTTAAATGACTAATTAATTTAGTTACTGATTAATTTTGTGTTGATGAGCAATCAGTGGTTTCAGCTGCATTTTTTAACACACTCAATTATGAGAAATTATCTTATGTAGCAGGATGTGACACAGTTCAGAATAAGTCATCTAAAATTTAAATATGCAGAAATCATTCACAAGAAGCTGCATCATATGTTCAAAGGGTGTAATGTCTAAATAAAATTATTCCTTCTTCTATGAGCGGCCAAGACACATTAGGTGTGTTTGATTCCAGCTTTCATCTGGCTTTTGCCTGTACATACAAGCATCTGTCTTCATCGACCTGCCTATGTTAACATGTCTCCTGCCTGTGTGGCCTCGTGTGTCCATCTCCCTTCAGTCGACCTGAGGAGGGGTGTAATTGGGAGCAGCATGCAGGAGTGTGGCGTGTCAGGGAGTCAGCAAGCCAGCTGGCTACAGCGGGTGATACAGGATGATAGAGGAGGAAGATGAGCGGAGTGGCCAGCATAAGCAGTAAAAGCAGTGAGTCAGTTGTGGCCTGACAGCCGGTAAAATAAGTCAGTCAATCAGGGAGTTTGTCAGTCAAATAACAGTACATCAAAAGAAGCTGAGGTGGGCTGTGATCACCCCCCACTCCTACTGCAAGTGCACATATATATCTAAGAGGAGGAGAGTGCAGCGTCAGGACGAGGCTAGTTAGCATTCCTTTGTCGTCACCCCCTCACTGCTCAGAACATAACAGAACAAAACTCAGTATTACAGAAGAGGAAAATGGAGAGACGGAAATAGAGGTTGGAGTTAGAAGAGGTAAAGGACAGAAGAGTGAAAGAAAGAAGGAAACTGTGGTGGCATAAAGACTACGTTACATTCCAAAGTGTGTATGGGGTGTGTCATGGCTAACAAGAAAGGCAAGGAACAAATGATCAATAAACAAAAGAAAAAAGGAAACAAAAGAGAGAGAGTGGGATCATAAAGAACACAAATTACACAGAGAGACAGACTCAGCCGGTGAAAGTAAATCTACCAAACCCATAAAGAGTTATGCGTTGTGATCTGTTCCACCGATCGTTGTGTGCTTTGAGATAATTGCTTCCATTTTGTTGCACAGAGACTATTACAGTATATGATAGCTGGATTACCATCTGTAACAGTGGGCTTTACACAGCAGCAGTAGTGCTGTATCAGCAGCAGGGCTACTGTAGAAACTATAGGTTTAGTGAACAGTGTGAGTGGGTTGTGTATTGGCCTCGGGCTATTGTAGTAGTTATGGTCTCTTTTGGTTCAATTCCACCCGGCGGAGTGAAAACATTTTTCCCTGTCGGATCCAGCGACATCAGCACATCACCTTGATGAACCAACAACGTGTTAGTCTGTCTCTCAGTACCTCCCTGCCCCGTCTGTGGCACTCGGTGCCAACCTCATCCCACCGCCTCCTACTGAAGATGTAAAACTATAGCTCTTGTTGGGGAATATTTTAAAGCACATTTAGTGCACTAGTAAGTATCATTCAGCACCATGTGGATGATGGTTAATGTGGGAGTACAGTGTGTGTGTATGTGTGTGTGTGTTTTCATCTTACTGAAGGAATATGTGCATATGTGGAAAAATACACAAAGGCTCACAAAGGTGTACAAAATAATGTACAAGATACGTACACATTTTTTTTTAAAACGTTTGTTTTGTTGCTCTCTATCATGACGCTGATTGACAGGAGGTCAAATGGTCACTTACAGCACTTACAGACTATATAGACATTTCATTACTGAGATCGGTGTCATGGTGCACCTTACTATACAATATGCTGCAACCAACATTGAAACTTCAGTTCACTGTGTACGTAAGGAAGGAAAATGTTGTAGAAGCTTTTTATCCTGTACGCAGGTACTGACTTCTGACCTTTCCTACAATCTTTAACTTTAATTTAAGACTGGACAAAGACAGAGGCAATAACATTAGCAGTTGTTAGTCATTCACTGGTTGGCAGTTTAATGTTGATGTGAACGCTGAATGCTTAGTCAGGCCACTGTTACGTGTGGTAAAAATTGCTTGCATTAAGCAGGAAGTTGTGTTTGACAAAGTACAACATATTTCCATGCATGTTGCATTATGGCCGTATGCGTGTGGATCTGAGCGATATGGTGGTGGTGGTAGAGGAGGAAGTGGAAACATAGAAGGGGAGAGATGAAAGGACATAAGTTTTATATTTGAAAAATATTCACTTGATTATGATTTATTTATTAAATTGTTTCATCTGTCCAGTCAGTGTACTCTAGACTTGTCTCTATTCATAGTAAAAGAGCATTTTGCCTTTAGGCCAAAAGCTTTGTTGACTCACTTTAATCACACTTACCCGTCCTGACGCATACATCTTTACACAAGCGACCAAGACACTGATCTGACACAGATTCTAATCTAGATGGCTCTAACTGGCTCAGGCCTCTTTCGATCCACATTGTCCCAAGTTAAAACAGAGCAGTTGTAATGAAGCCTTTCACTCTCTGTACGCTTAGTGGGCTTAGAAAGAGTGGGATGTCCTACTCGTTCACAGTAGAAAGCATGTCATCTGAGGCTATCTTTATGCCCGGGCTCCTTTCTGACTTAAACTGCATTGGATTTTTTGTTCCACGACAGAGCGTATATCAAGCACGCCTTTGTGGCCCTGCTGCGGCCTGTAATGAATGCATGGCTAAAATACCTAAGTGGCGGCAGTGGTTCGTTAAGGGGGGTGGGGATGGAGGGAGTGGGGTAAGAGGTGGTGGAGGGTGGGAGGAAAGTGGAAGGGGGACGTTGGAGCGTGCTCAGAGTGAGAAACAGGCTGCATAAGTAGAGGGAGAGAGAGAGAGGGATAAAGAAAGGTGAAGACAAAAGGCAGGTCTGCTGCGGTTTGGCAGCCACTGCATATGGATCATGACATCATTCCCTGACAAAACGAGATGACGTCTTCTCCACTTTAATATCGTTCCATCTGAAAAGAAATTGTTTAAAGAGTTCTTTATGTTAAATTGTTTCATTTAACTTGTGTAGTGCCCTTCATTCTCTTAATCCCATCTCCTTTCACTTGAGAAGCCGAGGCTTTTCCCATCATTTCTTTGTCTATATCCGAGCTGCCTCCGTTTATCTCCGTTTGTTCTACTCTGCCAAGAAGTTTAGTGACAGCCCTGTGTGCAGGAGTTAGCAGCTGGCATTTTTTATATCCTTATGTTGGCTTATGAGCAGATAATTACTGATATTGGCTGTCCTAAGCATCTTTAGACACCACTTCCATTTCATTTTTGAAGCTACATCTCAACATTTTGTAACACATAAAATCACATACAGCAACGTTGGCTCAGATCAGATCTTTTCTGTGCTCTTGTTGCTATGTTTTTTTAATCTCATTACAGTTATTGATGGTGTGTTACTGTGGTGAGGAGTGGTCTGAGGGGCAGTTAAAGCTGGTTAGATGACTGGTACACATGTGCTCTGAGGAGGTCTGTTGTTGTGCTCTTCCAGCTTGCACACTCTGGATATATATTTGGTGAAATTACTGAATAAAGTGGTTCATTAAGAACACTTACAGTGTCATCCTTCTTACATTAATGTGAAAAATTTCACATCAGCAAAGTCTAAGAAAATACAAAGTCCCCAAGAGTCCAGGAAGGTTATATTAATGGAGGATACAGACCCCTCATCTGTTTTTTCTTGTCTTTTTTTAAATAATTAAATAAGAGTTTAAAAAGAGTCAGAGCCTGTTTACATGTTGTGGTCTACAAAGAAAGGCAGCGAGGGGAGAGTGTGAGGAAGGAGGAGAGGATATAATTAAATATATCATCTAAATAGGTATTGATCGTCTTAAGGGTGTTGCCGTTAGATTAAAAGGTTAAAGAACAAAACAGCTTTGAGGATTAAATCATTGTGAGGTAAAATCAAGAGTGGCGGAAGATAAACACTGCAATAATCACAAAGTATGAGCACCACAGACACACGTAATGATGTCCTATAGAGACATTAAAGATGCGGTCAAGATACTTTCAAGGAACTGCTCAAGGCATTTTAAACAAATCCACTGGAAAGAGAGGTTTGGATCAAATATGGACACAAGGTCAAGCATGTGCCCAGTCTGATTATGTCTGTGTAGATGATATCAAAGTTGCTATGCATTATGAACTACAGTGTCGACGTAACATTAAAGATACGATCATCGCAGGCCTCTCAGTAACCCTGAGAGGCCGACTGATAAAGGAAAAAAAAAAGTTCAGTGCCGTACGGTACGGTACCCACAGTATGACACCTGAGCCGAGCAGCCGCACAAGGTCAGGAAGAGTTTTTATCCGACAGACGTGTTTTATCTTCAGGCAGAGTAAGGGAGCGAGGAAGTGGCTGAGCAGAGGATAAAGGGTCCTGTTACGCGCCTGTCTCCTCCTCTGATCAACCAATCAGGCGTGGGAATAGTGCTGAGTCAGCTGCTGGGTGCTGCTCACGTCCGAATGCAGGGGGGGGAGGGGGTTGATGGTGGAAGAGGAGCCAGCCAGCCGGTGTCTGCAGTGGACTGCAGCAGCATTAGCACCGCTAACCCCTGACAAGGGGCCTTTGCTGCGGAGAGGGGGCCAGAGCGCCAGCCTGATCCTCCTCCTAATGGACTTTGATTTTATACCACTTCTGCAATGCCCATCACAATCCCATAGATATTAGATTCGCCCTGAATGTCCATGCTCAGTTTGATATATACATCCCACTTTTCCCTCTGCCTCTAGTCAGCGGGTAATTAGCAGGAATAAATACAGCCAGCCACAGAAGATAAAGTTTACAGCCTGACCACAGGTCAACTTGTTTCATTACTATAGTGTGCCTTGCATTAAGCTAATTACCAACTGGCAAACATCTTCATCAGACATGCACAGAGGCCTTCATTAGGATGGTTTTGTCTAAATCTGCTTCACTGAAATGCTGCATTACAGAAAGATTATTGCACTTTTAAGTGGATTTTAATGGTTCTTTTGTAACAGTGGGCTCACCACAGTCAGGGTTTCAGTCGCAGTGCATAGATGTGACAGGAAAGGGATGCTCTCAGAGGTTTTCCGGGCCTCGCCCTCCCATAGTGCGGCGCCAGATGGAGAGCCGTGGCCCGACAGTCAGTCAGTCACTGAGAGCCACTTGTCCTGATAAGGAGAGAGAGAGCTGAGAGGAATACCAGGCAGTCACAGAATGAGACACAGAGCATGTGACATGGTCAGCGAGTGAAGAGGCTGAGTGAGTGATGGGAGTGGTGGTGTATAGCAGGTTGTATTAGTGCAGTCCTGGTGTCAGGCCTTACATCTGAAATGAAAATATCATGGTGAACAAGAGTGACAGAGTCGGCTGCGGGACTGGTTTCAAAGTGTCACTCCTACTGCGGGGGCTGTACATAGTGTTGGGGCTGGCAGCTGCTCTGTAACACCACCTGTACTGAGTAAGTCTCTCTGGGGACGCCTTACACCCCCACTGACCTTCCCACGATGACTCCCAGACTGTCTTTACCACTATGTCTCTTCCTCCCTCTCCGTGCGGCGTCCAGCTGTCCCTAACCCTAACCCCCCCCCATCTCCAATATAAGGGCAGGAATGCAGCGGACAGCACAGTCCCAGAATAGACAAGCAGCTAGCCTATCTCCAACCATGCAGGCGGCCTGATAGAGGGCACCTACAGTAGCAGCCGCGCTCATGCCAGAGTGCACACACACATGGAGCACCCCGACCCACATACAGCCCACTTCCCTGAGCTCTTGTGCTGTTAAACTTATGAATGCACGACACCTTTACTTATTGTAGTTTTGATCTTGACAGAGCTACCTTACAGTTTAATGTTGAAAGAGCGCTCATCGGTGAAGCTTTCAGCAGGCATCTGAGCGAGGTTAATGATAAAACGCTATGGGTGTAATGATTCTGTTTGATGTCAGATCTGAGTGGAGGTGCGCAGGGTGAAGGAGGGTTGCCCGTTTGATGAGTGTGTGGGCCACAGATTGCCGGAATAAAGTGCAGACAGCGTAGCCGAGGGATTCTCTCCCTAATCTACTGAAAATCCTGCTATGAAAAGGATTTCATGTGTAGCCCTTTCTCCCCTGAAGTTGATATTCGTGCTTGAACACGCACTGGAGCTTGTCGAGCAATCCATAGAACATACACAGTCGCTCACACACTTGCTCTTACTGTCAGACGTTCATAGATCATTGTTTACAAAAAATGGCATAGACTATAAATTTACACCGTGGGGATCAAAAGTAGACACAAACATCCATAGAGGTTATAATTGACAGCACAGAATACACACACACACACACACACACACACACATACACACTGCAGTGCTGCATGTTGCAGAGGTAGAACAACAACGGCTCTGGGACAGGTAGAGAATTCAGGCCATGCAAGCTCGTCCTCTCCTCTGTGTGCTACTTCCCACTTTCTTCCTCCCTCCATTCTCTCCTCTCTTTCCTCCTTTCTTTTCCTCTCCTCTCTTTTTTTCTCCTTTTTCGTTTTCAGTCAAGGATGCACCCCACTCATCAATTTGCCGATCTCTTGGGTGACAAGTTTATTAACCCTGAGAGAGAGAGGTCCTGTCTTGCTCCTTAGCTTCTTACATGCACTGCCAGTATTTAAGTATTTCTTTTTTGAATGTGATTTGTGTGCTGATGTATTTGTTATCTGGAGAGGGGTGGACAGCTTTGATACAGGACTGACAGTATAACCTCTCTCTGACACACACCCATGCAGACACACACAGTTACAGACTGACTGACTGACTGATAAATACTGGTTTAAATACTTCACAGAAAGTTAAGTGAAATCCATAAAGGTGTTTTTTTTTCTTTTTGTTCAATTGCAGTAAGAGCTGTGGCTGTCACAATGCACAATGATTCAATTCAATATATATATATATATATATATATATATATATATATATATATATATATAGGCAGTTAGTTTAGTTTAGTATTTTTTACAGTTTTTTCAGTCTAAGTAATTTCCTAAAACACATGGCTGTTTTTTTAAAAGCATTACTGAAACAGGAGGACATTTTTATCAAGACCTATTTTCAGCTGTGGGTTAATACATATAGTGTGTTAGTGAGTGGTTCCAGCAGAGATATAGTGTATGATGGTGTATAGTTTGTGGATTGAGTCAAAATAAACTACAATGTATGTTCATCATAATGACACTCAGTGCAACAGTGTGGCTCACTGATGTGTTTTTAATAGTTTCTGGACAGGAATGGAGCTCTCTGGCACAGAGGAAGAAGACATATCAGGGTGTGATACACACAATTTTTATTTCCATGGGATTAGATGACAAATACAGAACATAAATCAGTGTGTGTGATGGAGTCCACCTGATGGATTTAAATGTAATATTCACTGAGCGGCAACAGCATGCATTTTATACTAGGTTGGGTAGTGATCAATGGGACAGAACCAGGTGGCAACCTCCAGGGCCCAGAACAGCAGTTCTTCTTCAAGAGTCCACTTGAGGCTGGTTCCAGAAGTGAGTCAGTCTCCATAAGTCCCCATGTTCAAATGTCCAACGTTCACAGCAGAAATAAACATGTTTACAGCCTGGTACAAAAAACAGTTTTGGTCTCTATAGCTAATTTCCCCGTTCATGACAACTGTACTGAGGGTGAATTTATATACAACTCACCTGTTCCATGTTATCTACTGCTAAGATGGCAATGGCTAGAACCACCACACTGAACTTCACAACGGATTTTCAGAACCATCTAGAAGTGCTGAAAACACATAAAGTATTATGATAATTATGCCTCTTAATTTTGGTGAAAACACTTTCTCAACCAAAACCTGGACATGTTAAGTTTTTCAGTCTGCTGTTTGGTGTGGGCAGCTGGTGTACAGCGGGTTTTATCAGAACCTTTTCACTTAAAACAGCTGCGCGCTGCCAATGAAAACAACGCTGAAGCTGAGAACAGTGAGATGGAGTTAAAACCGTAAAGCTGCGAGCCGTAAAACCAAAACAACGAGCTGACAGATGCAAAAAAAAAAAAAAAAAAAAAACACTCCATGATCTGAGGAGAACTGCAGAGTCAGGTGATAATGCGGGTTTGTCCCTACAAGCACCCCTTTTCACACACACAAAGTCATCTGATCCAATATTATATTGTAGTAGTTTTAAGCTTTTAAAAGCAAAATCCTGAATCATGTCAGATTGGATATGCTACAACTGAATTATCAGAAGATATCAGTGAGTTGTGGAAAAAAATACCCAGACAGAAAATATCGATAGTTTGGATTCCAGGGCCAAGACTCTGCTTAAACTGTTTATTTCCTAATGATTAAATGATTAGCTAGGCTAATTGAACCAGGAAATGAGTGAGTTGCTCCAAGGACAAGCAGAAGCATGCAGCTAACAGGAAGACTGCTGAGTACATCATCTCTGTGCCACCGCGCTCAGGCAGTCAGCAGGGCTGAACGGCCCGAACCATGGGCCAAAACATCTAAAATACAAGTGAGAACAGGAACAACGGAGAGCCTTGAGAGAGAGAGAGAGAGAGAGAGAGAGAGAGAGAGAGAGAGAGAGAGAGGGATGTTCCACATAGCGCAGAGGTCAATGAGAGTTAATTTTCCTGCTGTCCTATCCGCTGGCTTCATTAGTAGTATTGGCAGTTAGGTGATGAATTCATTGTTTTCTCAAGTTTGTCTGCAGCCATCGTTTATATGCGCTCCCCTCTTATCTCTCAGGGCCCTGCTCCCTGTTTTTCTCATCTCTTTTTCATCACCCACATTGCCTGTTCTTTCTTCTCTATCTCTCCTTCTCCCTCACACACTCTTATATTCTTCATCTTTCTTTTCCTCTTCGTCTTCCTTCTTAAATCCAACCCTCTTTTTTTGCATATTTTTGCTCTATGCAGCAGCATGCACTCTTTCAAGGGCAACGACTCCTCCGATAATCGATGCCCGTTTGCTTACTATGTGTTTTGCACGTTTATGTGTGTTTTGTGCATGCATATACAATGAGCACTTACTTGATGCTACTTCTGTGCGGACGAGCTCTCTTCTTATCGTTTCCTCCCTGTCGCTCTCGTCTCTTTCAGGTCCCAGACTTGTCTGTTCACTTCTTCCTCCTTCCTGCTTCTCCACCCTGTCACCCGTCGGACAGACTCACCCCTAAAATGCTTTGCTAAAGCTGGTAAAATGGAACCAAATCAACTGTTCAATGGATTTGGTCCCCTTCAACCAGCTGTAGCTGTGCATTGATCACTCACGCATGCAGAGGGACAAACGAACAGACAGAGAAGCAGTGGAACTCATTTCAGTGGAATTCAGTGGAAAGCAGCTTTACACTGAAGCTACATTAGCTTCCCCACAGAAATAATTGGCCTGAGACACAGCAAAAATGTATCTCTATCACACAGATTACCCAAAAGACACTGAAGACATTTACCAGATCTGAATATAACAAGCCAGGTAAGTAATTATAGATATTATATCATGAATTTGTATTTTTGTTGTGTATTGTTATATTTGCATTGTCCTTTAGACACTTTTTTATTGTTCTTTGCAGATTATTTGAAATGTGTGGCCATGAATTGATCTTGTGTGTGTGTGTGTCTGTGTGTAAAAGTGTGCTATGGTTGAGGAGGTATCGAGTGTAAGAACAAATGCTGTGTAAGAAAAGCACTAGTGCGTATGTTTTTGCACATGTATGTATGTGTATGTCCTAATGCACATGACCGATCAATAAAGCCTCATCCTGAAGTTCATATAAGCTGCTGAAGTGGTCTTTGTTTTGAAGTGTGGTCTTACTGGGGGTGCAGGGGGTAAAACTTCATCACGATGTACGTAAAACATGGCCGTGGTGTTGAAGGTTGAAAAGGAATAAAAAGGTTATTGTGACTCCTGCTTGGATCAGGTTTGAAGTTCTTTACCCAAACTAAAATATGGTTATTTTGAGCCAGTGTTAGACACAAGAAGGTCAAGTTTGATCTTAAAATGTACACAAATGTATTAGTAGTTGTACAAAACTATATTCCATTAAAACAGTCAAAGAGTAGTTTGTGATGTACTGTACCATATTTTAGTTTGGAGGAACTCTTTGGGTGGGTTTCTACCCATGGGTACTGGGTTAAGTTAACTAATTATTGTGTGAGTGTTCACCAAGGGATTTGAAGAATGTCGGGTGAAACATGAGTGAGGGTGGAAGAGAAGACGGAGGGAATGGAGAACCGGGAAGATGAATTCAAAAAGGATAAAAATGGAGACGAAGCAGAAATGTAAGCATTCCCAAATCGATCTGTCTGTTCCCACACGTTTGCACAGTGGTCTATATCCCAGCTCCACTCTTTTTTCCCCACTCCTCACATCCTACTAGCTTTCCTTCTCTCACTCCTTCATCCTTCTTTCTCTGCCTCTGGAGGTGTGACAGATGTTTTAATGTGCCTGCGATTCCTTATCACCACTCAGCTGAAAGCTCCATTTGCCTTGGTCTGCTGTGATAGATGGGGGCCAAGGTTTAGCGAAGAGGAGACGCTATGCTAACGAATGGGGAAGGAGGCATTTCAGAGGCTGAGGGGGTGGAAGGAGGAGGGGAACACGATGAAGATGACACATTCTGCTGGAAATGGTAGATGTGGTCATTTTCTGTTTTTCATGTCCCGGGTGTGATGAGCAAGTGAGTAATTATAGGAGGGGAGGGGTGTGTATGCAATTACACTGGGATGAAACAGTGCTTGTCAAGGCTGGAGTGCTGCAGCAGAAATGGAGAAATCAAGCAGAACATACACGTTACAAATAAACTCGCAAATAAACAAACAAACAGACAGCGGTTTTGATTAAACCTCGCTGTGTTTACAACCCGTTAAATCTGTGGGATTATTAAAAGTCAGTGGCATTACATCTTCTCAATGTTTCAAAGCAAGTGAAGAGAAGGAAAAACAAGAAAAGGGCAGAAGCAATCCATCAAAGCATCATACCTCAACCTGCGAGGCACGGATGCATTACACAAACACAAGGTAATTTCTCTAAAACGCATCTCAGACAAAGGACACACCTATGAAATGCTGGAAGAATATTTTAAAGTAGGCTAAAGGATTTCTGCACAACTGGATATGAACAGGAAGATGGTTTTAGAACGAGCAGAACTACTTTACTAGTAATAATGGAGCCTTAATCCTCTGCAGTAAAAAAACTAATGAATATATTGTGGGAGTATTTGAGCTAATAAAAACATGTGATGTGATACAGTGACCATGGCCATGAACCATGGGAAAAATCTGGCTTGAGAAGCGTTGCACAGATGCCATCCTCAGAGAGAAAATATGCACAGAGCTGATCGTTGAACATTTAGAAACACTTCAAACATATTTCCCAAAGACAAAAGGTCTTCTCCGACAACACAACTTACACAAGCTGAATTCTTTTAGAGAGAATTGACTGAGGATCAGAATGAGCGATGACCCAGTCACTGTGGAGTACACCGGCCCATCATAGCATATGATAACGCTGCCCTTTACTGAGCATCGATTTATTTATCAGCCCACTGACATTGGAGAGTAAGGAGCAATGTGCCAAGTCACATAAAACAATGGGAGACGTTTTAATATGGAATTTGAAATGGAGGTAAGAAGGATCAAAAAAGGAGGTGGTACTTTTGCAAAGTGGTGTGTGAATGCGTACAACTCTGAATGTACAGTAGCTGTGTGTGTGTGTGTGTGTTTGTTTTTGTGTGTGCGACATAGTGCCAGGCCTCATCAGTCACACTGTATTGATGTTTGACCACATTCATCAGCACTGGCTGACATAGCTCTTTAAAGAATGGAGGGCTCTCTTTCTCAACTTCCAGCCTCTGACTCCGCTCTTTCTCTCTCCTCTGTTGACTCCCTCTATCCTCTGCTACTGTCTCCTGACGTTGAGCCTTTCATCTTTCATCCTTTCCTCTTTTCTTTTTCATCCTTCACTCCCAATTCTCCTCTATCGTATTATTTTCTTTCCTGACTCCTGACCTCTAACAATAAGAAGGTTCACTGACACTTTGAGGTTTAAAAGTTTAACATAGTGTTGTAGACTATTAATAAAAAAGTGTGATGCAGACTCACAGCAGAGAGAGAGTGTGGACAGAAGTGCGGACGTGATATAAAAATGTACTATGTGGTTTTGTGCAGAAAGATCTGCATTATATATGTTGTACACCAGGGGTCTTCAACCAGGGGTCCACAACAGTTTTCACCAAAATAACAAAAATGACACAGAGTTAACTGCAAGCATTAATATACAATAATAAGCTACTTTTGACAAAAACACATTTTTTTATATAAATGATTCCATTATGCATGAAGGTTTTATCAATCATAAACACATGTAGGCTAATAACCCACTATATCAATAGGTTAATACGGTGAAATAAAAGTTGAATAAAGTAAATATAAAAGTTATTATAAGCCAGATGTGACGTGAATAAAATAATTAATTACATGTGGGGGTCTCTTCTGTCTCTCGTCCAAAGTGTCCTTGTGTGAAAAAAGGTTGAACACTCTTCCCCTCTATGGAAAGTCTGTGTCATCACTACACCACATTACTGTAAACTGACGACGAGTTCATGACATGTTCCAGCCGCTGTGTCTCCTTCGTCATTTGTCCATTCAAATTTGCTCTCTTCTGGTTCAAAACATTGTCAAATTGTTCTTAATTAATATCAGATATGTTATGCTGGCTACTCAAATGAACACACAAAAAAATGTCCCTCACTTACTCACTCATATGTAATGACCTTGTCAGCTGTGTCTGAGCTCCACTGTTCCTGTTTCAGCATAGATCTGTATACTCCAGAACACAGAAAAAGGAGATGAAGAGATTAACTACTATCAGCGACTAAGCAAAAATATGATGCCCTGAGGCCTCAGAAAAGCTTTATGACAAATAAGTTAAACAACAGACACTTCAGTTCAGTCACTAACCCCTCTGATGAGGTCAACACCAGAATGTGAAGAGGGAATAACTGTAGGCTACGATTCAGTGAACTCCGACCACCATTAAGACACACTGGACACAATCAAACTGTGGTGTGGATTACTATAAAAAGCTGTAAAGAAGGGGCACATTTTGTTTGGATCAGAGTTAATCTTGTGCTGAAGATCAAGCCTCACTTAAACAGTGAGTGGGATGCTGCCTTGTAATGGGACATACACTCTAGCATGTCTCCAAAGCTGTATGTTTGCATGAACACAGCTTGTTTTTTTTTTACAACTTCCTGATTATTAAACACTGACTGTGTCACTGATGATTTTGAGAACTGAGCCATCTTTCATGCACAGTCAGTAAAACCATTTTTGTTTAAGTTTGGACTGTACAAATGTTTTTGCCTGAATTATCCTGGCAGTCTCTAATCGGCTTCACAAGTCTTTTTTTCTCCTCATATCCATTTTCTCCTAAATATACTAATAGGGTTGCAAAGGGGTGAAAAATATCTTTAAATTTCCTGTAAATTCCCAGAAATTTTCCATGGAAAGTTAACATGGGGAGTTTTGGACATATTCCTAATCCGAAACCTTCCATGGGAATTATGGAAATTAATGGGTATTAACTGGAATTAATATTATTAACATAATTGGTTAATTAAATGATGTTAGCTAAATTAACTGACTAACTAACAAACTAACTAAATTAATTAATGTTAAACATAAAGATGCTATTTGAATAAACTGTATGCATTTGCTGCATATTGCCACCTCTTGACCTTCAGGCCTTGTTGGGTGATCTCAGTGCCCTCCTTAGTAGGAAGCCTCCTAGTGGACAGAGTTCTGAAAGATTTATAGGATGTACACAATGTCCTATCATCAAATGCCTCCACATCCACCTTAGCATTGCAAGTAAAAAGCTGATCTGAATAAGGAGCGGGACTTCCACGGCTATGCTCTGATGGAGCATCTGTCTAAATTGTTTATCGGCCTTATTTCCCCATTTCTCAGGGGGAAAGAAGAGCAGATTCTGCAAAGGGAAATTAATGGGAAAGGAACTTTTTACTGTGGATTGCGTTCCCCTGTAAATGAAAAATGACAGTAATATGCTTTCATTCAATAATAGAAGAGAATTCAGTAAAGTAGTTTGGTGTGATATACTGGAAGAAGCATCAGGCCAAATGTGTGTTCAGTGTGTATATGTGTGCGTTTGTGTATGGCACCAATTGTCTTCAAACACGAAACCCATGGAGCTAAATAACACTTACATGAGCTAAATGCATGACGTGCCAAATTACTGACTGCTCAAGAATAGCAGAGAAATCCTTGCACGAGCCAACAGACACTGTGCATTATGTTGTAGGACAAGACGTGTGACCAACATCTGAGTTCAATCTGAATTTTAATGAAGTGAATCTAATAGTTTTTACACTTGAGCAACATCTCAAGGTGCAGCAACAGCCTGCAGTACAGAATAGACTGTAACTCCATGTCCATTATGAACTTTAGTCCATGAGCACACCAAGATAAATCCCTTTAATTCAGATCTTTGTGGAATGTCATGGTTTGGACACTCCTGTACTGTCTATCTGATCATCACACTCTTTAACGTTTACATGCTGCAATATGTGATGAAGCAAATGAATCAAAAGCTTCAAAAAGAAGCATATCACTGCTTTATAACTCTGACTTTTATTCTTTTGTGTTGTAAACCTTTGAACTGATGACCTGATTGGGGAAGTTCAAGACAGAGACTCTGCTTCTAATCTCAGCTGTAAATCATGTTTTATAAGTTTTATTAATAAATTGTTCTTTATTTTTCTCACAGGGGGTTATAACTGATCCCAAACAATTGTCATTTTTATTTAATCTGTGAATTCATTTTTGGCAAAAAAAAAAAATATATATATATTTATTAATGCAGAGTATACATTTTAAAATGTGAACTATTTCCATTATTCTCATTTTTGTCTCAGCAATTTGGGATTCTGTATCTTGCCCAAGGACACTTCGACAAGCAGACTGGAGGAGCCGGGGACCGAACCGCCAATCATCTGATTGGTGGACAACCCGCCCTATCTACAGAGCCATGGCTGCAGAGACAGGTGGGGGCATTTTATTATTTGAAGGAGTGAAAGGGAACTGATTGTGTGGTTCAGGTTTTTCTGTGAGCTGAGGCAGGTCTGTAGGTTTCACACAGAAACCACATATTCATGGTGTAATATTTTTTCTTGGTCCATATTTGTGATTTATAAATACAAACAGAATTTTGTTTGTGTAAAAATTGGATAGGGTAAAAATGTAATGAGAGAAAAACATGTAACCATTTACACCAAGTGCATTTCAGCAGATTTTAGACAGACTGCAGCAAATGTGATATGCACCTCTGTGAAGCAACCTTCCGAGGTTCCACACATGATGAAAAAAAACTGAGATTCAAGAACAGATGAATCATTACAAAAAGAAACAAGGGACCATATGTGTTTTCTTCGATCAGGCACATGCTGTTTGTTTTCGCCCACAGAAACACCCTGTTTTTGTATGCATAATAAATTAATTTTAAAAAATCTTTTTTTAAGTGGTATATTACCAGACAATAATAATCAATATTATTATAATCAATAATATTCCAAGTTGAAATCACATGACATAATTCATGCAGTAAATGATATTTTCAAATGAAAAACTGCACAGGAATGATGATGATTGGGTGAATAGTTTAAAGTCTCATCTCAAACAGCTACAGCAGAGCCACTGCAGTCCATGTACAGCGTGTTCATGAATAGTTAGACAGCTGAGAGACGACTGACAGACAAAGACAAGACAAACAGTTCTCTCTGCCTCCATCTTCTCCCACTTCTTTCTGTCCCCTGAGCACCTTCCTCTCTTTCTCTTTCTGCCCTGTCTCTGTTCCTGCTACACAAGAGCTTTCAGTAAAAATATATTGATTTCTGCCTCTCTCTTCTGTCCTCTCTTGCCCCCCCTACCCAGTCCACCCAGCTTCCCCCGTCCATACACACACACATACTTGTCTCTCTCCATACCTCTTCAGAGGAGAAGAAAAAGTGAACAGCAACACTTCATCCAGCGTGTCATAAATAAAGAGCTGGTAGATATTCAATCGACTGATAAACTGACATCCTGTATCAGCCAAAGTGAAAGTCAATGGAAGAGCAGCCAGGAGGTCCCCCCCCCACACACACACACTGCTATACAAACACACAATACTCACTCACACACACACAAAAGTATGCACACACATACACATATTCACAAATACAGATCAAGTAGTTGATCAGCGAGAGTAATGCTTCCAGCACAACCTGCTCACCCAACACTGCTGTTTCTTACATCTCCATGACCTGTCAGAGGGCAGTCCAAATATATCCTAATTTAACTTTCATTATAGAATTCATTAAAGTTGAATAGTTGTAGTTCCCTTCAGTGTATTGTACAATGTAAAACCCCCCATATTTCCTCGTTCATCACATTATATTTACAGACCAGTCCTCCTGATGGGGGAGCAGCTGTGTGGCGAGCAGAGAAAAAGCTTCCAGCAGTGCAGAGCATCACCAAACTCCCATAGATCCAGAGATCCCAAGAAGTGAAGAAGTTCCTCAGGCCAGGATGAAGAACCTCATTGTTTCATTGTTTCACGTTTTCCTTTTTACCTCAAAGCGAGAGATCCTTTCTGGTACTTTTGTATTCTGTTGTAAAGCTTTTGAATCTATCTTCTTAACCAGAAGCACACAGAATAGAGGCATTATGATATAAATGATGTTATCTATAAGGCATGTAGTGTATGGAGGAGCTGGTGCAACAAATTCTCACTCCCAGCTCCAAAACAGCAGCTTTGATCACTCGCTTCAAACTACAACTCAGGTACCATCAAGCATTTTTCACATGCAGGGCTCCGCAGCTAAATCAAATCAAATCAAATCAAATCTAATTTTATTTGTATAGCGCAAATTCACAAAACACATTTTGCCTCAGAGGGCTTTACAATCTGTACAGGGAGTGACACCCTCTGTCCTTAGACCCTCGGTTCGAGTGAGGAAAAACTTGCCCACAAAAAACCCTTTAACAGGGAAAAAAGGTGGAAGAAACCTCAGGAAGAGCCACAGAGGAGGGATCCCTCTCCCAGGACGGACAGGCATGCAATGGATGTCACATGTACAGAACAAATCAACACAAACATATTGTACAATTACAATGAATGATAGAATGACAATGAATTACAATGAATGATAGAATGACAATGAAATACAATAAATGATAGAATGTTTACAGTAGCAGTGATAGAGAGACACAGATGCACAGTAGCAGTAAATCATAAACTAACTATAAACTGTAATGGAGATATGGTAACAATAATGACAGTAATAATATATGTAGTGGACGTCATACAGGACCACAGCAGCAGCCACGATCCATGAGAACCTGCTGGACAAGAAATTTAGTTAGTAACATGCAGTAACATGCATTAATGAGACATGTATGTTTACAGATGGCGGTGATTAAGTCCACAACAAACAGTATGTGATGACCAGTTAGATTTTCAAAATAAAACTTTTCACACATTCTGAGTTTGTTTAGTTTTAGGCATAAATCTGCTTGGTTTGGGTTAAAATAAGTATGTACAGTAATGTAACTCCAACTTGGACTTCCTCGCTCTTCATAGTACATCACCTGACTTGGTGCCGGAGTGTTACGTTATCCTCGTTTGAAGTTGACCAAGCTGCTGTAGGGCTAACTGAGGATGGGTCAGTCACTCGTCTGAATCATTACAGGTAATGTTGAGATGACTAGCAGAGAATAACCAGCTGACCAACTATATCGCAAAGCTTATTGCTGGGGTACTCCACAGTATAAAATTAAAATTATGTGTTGTAATTACACACATTGTTTGTCACTGTGTGTCACACAGAGTAGGAGCTCCAGTATGGGCCTCTTTATTGGCCCACGGGATCATCTTTGCTGCACATGCCAGTGTGATTCTGATCAAATTTATCTCTTATTGGGTACAGAAAAATATGACTTTTCAGCATTTTTCACCAGTTTATATCACAGACATCCTTTATTTAATTGAAACAGTCTAATAATAAAAAAACATAGTTTATACAATAAACTGTCCTAATAATACATTCAATTTAATTTACATGATTGGCCCTGATATCCATTTACCCAGTTGCTTCTGGTGTTAGTCCTTATTCTTACTGGGTAAAGTGGGAGGAAAACAAGTCTTTTAGTGGTTGATAACAGGAGAAGTGCCCTCGCTAAACATCATCAAAAATGTATCGCTCTCCTCCTTTTTATACTCTCCCCTCATCTCCTCTTCAGGGGTGATCGTGTTGATCTGAGGAGTCTAGTCTATCTGACCAAGCTAGCTTATTATCTCCCCCAGCGCTCTCTTATCTGAATGGATGTGATGTCAGCCTCCTCTATCTATCTTGCTCTGTCTGTCTCCGGGCCAAGTGTACCGTGTGTGTGTGTGTGTGTGTGTGTGTGTGTGTGTGTGTGTGTGTGTGTGAGGGGGGGGGGGGCTTACATGTGCCAAGTTTGGGATTCCTTATGCAGGTTGATGTGCACTGCCCGACCTGTCTCACCTGTCTGCTTGTTGTTTATCTAACTTTCAGACTGTCTCTCTGTCTTGTCTTTGTTTTTGTTTGTTTCATTCTTCCAGCCTGTCCATCACTTTTTCCATCTGCCTCACACACTCTACTCATTCACTGCCAAGATCAACCATCATTATCAGTCAGGAGCTAAAACAAATAGATAAACTGAAAGGTACTTCATTTTTATGGCACCATATAAATTCTCAATCAAGACACATATTTCAGTCTCTGACAGAGCCGGAGGAAATCATGTTTGATAGGTTGCAAAATTTCAGCAAACTCCCACTCACACCAATGGTACTCTTAATTATTCGAGTTAATGTGTTTTTACTTACCAGTTACATTCATTAACCTCAATTAGCCTCAGAAAGTGGCATAGAACCACTGCTGGCAGTTATTCCTCACAACATGGAAGTGTTTTCTTTCATTTGTGTGTGTGTGTGTGTGTGTGTGTGTGTGTGTGTGTGTGTGTGCAGCAGTAATGGAATGATAATTGGAGCTGGGAATAATTAATCAGTCATTACTGTGTACAATCAGAATAAATGTGTTGTTATGGATGTGACACTGTGAGTGCACAAGCACACATACACGAATGCATGTTCGTACAAACAGACGCACACACCTAAATATGGCACATGTGGCAGGGAGAGTTTTTGTCAGTGTCTTATTCAGGAGGGATGTAGTGGGACAAATAAATGATTAGAGACTACTGTCTCTGTGTGTGGTTGTGTGTTTCTGTGTGTGTGCATGCATGTGTGTGTATGTGTGTGCATGCAAGTGTGTGTGTGTGTGTGTGTGTGTGTGTGTGTACATGCATGTGTCATCATGTGTGTCATCACACAGCTATGGCTGTTTATAGCTCGGTACCACTAATCCATGACATGTAAGATAACTGTGAACATCATAAGAAAGATTCATATTGGAAAGAGTCTTCTGTGGAACAAACTACTATTTTGGGTTGGGGAGGTAGACATGCTCAACACTTTAAGACTGAAGAGTTTTTAACATGAATTGTTTAAATCTTATCATATCAAAATAATCAAATAATCAAGTGGCTGTGATGTGTTTCACAGTGGACTGGATGGCAGGTTAAATGTGTGAGACTTCCCCAATGCACCTACACACACAATGCACCTACACACACACACACACACACACACACACACACTGCTCTGATTGGCCTGGTTTAAACTGCTGGATGCATCCTAAAGAGGAGGGAAGTCCCAACGGGCCGGCAGATAATGAATGCCCTCTATCTATCCTGGAGAGCGAGCACCATGGAGAGAGACAGGCAGAAAGAGAGAGAGAGAGAGAGAGAGACTATACAGTACTCTCTTTCACATAATGTGGCTTTATGGAAACATGCCGCCCCCCGCTCTTTCTCCTTCGTTTCTGCTCTATCTCTCTAACCCTTCCCCCAGCACCTCACTCTCTATTTCGAGCTTGCCCACACACATTCACATACATATGGAGCTGAACTCACTGACCGTCTGCTGCACTGAACCGGACATCCATCCATATATCCTGACTGTGACCTTCAGACGGCTCAAAGCTCCAGTCACTCAGCACCTTCAGCAGGCGTGCAGCAGGGGAACAGGGACGTAGGGGAAATTAGGAATGGCAGGTGTCATCTCCACTCATGATTATTAAAACCATAGTTATTAAAACCATACAGAAATCATGTTTACTGTACATGTTTACTGTACATGATTAGAACAGGTGACTGGGAGGACAGGTGAATTAAGGATGGCAGTGCTAGCCTGGTAGACTGATGGTTAAACCATCACATACCTGCTAAGTCCCTGGTCTGATTCTGGCCTGGTTTCCTGTCTGCCTCTCTGCTGTTGTCTTTATAATAAAGGAACAAATGTGCAAAAGCAATATCTAAAAAAGAAAAAGTGAAAACATAAATTAAATCCCAGTTATGTTTAACTTGCTTCTTACTTTCATTTGTCCTGTCATTCTTGCTTTATAGTCTCCACCTCCACTGCAGAACGGGAAACGTGTCATGAGGATGTTTAATTGTCACATATAATGATACAGGAATCATAGTGAAATGTATTTCCATAAGCTCATACAATAAAAAATAGTATAAAATATGATAATAATAAAGAAAACATGATTATTTTCAAGCAATGTGAGTAAATAAGAAGGTATAAGTCTCAACTGTAACATGCAACACATTAGCAGCTCTGCTCAGCATTGCTGTGGGCTGCCCCAAATCATTTGCTATTTATTATATAATTCATTATTACAATATACTGAAATTCAAAAATCAACTGAAAGAAAAGGCAGAGGCCGGCTCTTCATACTGTGCACAACAACAATAATCAGCCCTGAGCAATTACACTTCAGGGACATTTCAGGAATAAGTGTTTGAAATGATTTATGTTAAATTATAGTGGCTCACTCTGCTTGTGTTCATGAGTCTCTGAGCAACATGAAACCTTTTTATCGTCCACAGTCAGAATGGCCACAAAATATAAAGAAAGTTTGGGAGTGATATTAATGCACATTTCTTTAAACCATCATCCATCATCAACAATCTGTCAGACAACGCACAGAAACCTTTCACATTGAGTCAGATGAGTTTTTTAGAGGTTGTGGAAATTCACATCACAAAACAGAGTGACACAAACAGAGAGTTTCACAAGCTGTTACTCTATGATGTCAGGAGTGCAGTCTGATACTTAACTAAAAATGCTGGAAGCAGACATCAAGACAGCTGGCAGTATAGTAGGCATACACACACACACACACACACACACACATATGCGAACACAAAGGGCTCCACTGCATGTCGCTGCAGGCAAACATCATCTTTTCAAAAAACGTTGATGTCTTTCCTCTAGCTGGACTTCATTCATAAATACAGTTCATCTCTTTTCAGGCCCTGTGCTACAGGCCATGGAGGGCTGGGTCTCTGTTGCTGTAAAACAAAAGTAGCTTTATAAGTTTTAACATTTGACAATGTCAAATATTTATGCTGACACCTTCTCATCAGTATGTCTACAAATAGGAGACACTGCACCACACAGACATTTTCCATGGTTGTGGGTCAGGCTGCCTTAGCTGTGCCATGCAAGCTGAGCCATGATGACACGTGTGTCCACTACAGCCTCACCGTCATGCCGAGCTGGGCTTCTATGCTTCAGCTTGTGATGGTCTCCACCAGTGGTGTAGTAAAGTGGCCCGTCAAACATGACATGTTTAGCTCACAATGTGCCACTAATATTTTCACTTTAAACACTTAAAACTTTGTCACTCAAAGGTACATCATGAAAGATTGAATTCCAAGTTCGAATTCCAAACAGTGGAGCGAGCCCCCCACACGGAAGTGAGCAGAATAACAAAGGCCAATACACAAATAGAGAGACGGGCTGGGTGGTAAATTTGAAAATAAGAACATTCTGGCTGTCAGGTTCTTGTCAATAAGCAAGTATTTGATGAACTGATGATATAGCATATTTGTTTTATGATTTAATACACTAATCTCACATATTGTACCTTTAACTTCTTGACTGCAGGGAGTAGAAGAATAGAATAGATACTTTATTGAAATTATTTTACATGCATTTTTACCTAAAATACAACCACACACACAACAAAGGGCTTATAGACATGCAAATGTGGAGAGAGATGGTGGAGTGATGGGCAGTCACACACAGAGCAGTGATCTGGAATCTGAGCAGTGCCCAGGAGTTGAACTGGCACCTCTACAGCTACAAGTCCACCTTCCATACTGGATCTGGGCTGGCCACCCTCTGATTCCTAAGCCAAATCCCTACAGACTGAGCTACTGCCTCCCCAAAGTACAGAAGTATCATTATGAGCATCAGGCACAGAAGAGGTGCAGACGGGTGAGACAAATACTTAATTATGCATCGGTGGGTGAAGCATTCCTTATTCCTTACTCCATTCACTCATTAAAATTGAGCAACTATGTCAGGCCTTCTCAGGAAAAAAAAATCAGCTCACAGAACACGAATGAATGATGCTCATCATGGGATTTCGAAGTAGGTGTACCTTATACCTGCATTACATCACTTAGCTGTGTCTTCGGCAGCTAAACTCTATGTTTCTCTGTGTGTGTTTGTGCTGGAGGCTAGAGAGAAAGCTCAGTATTTCAAGTCCTAAATCTGAGTCATTAATGTGAAGGGATACATGGAACAATCTCCAATGATTGTTTGTTGCTAATGAGCACAGAAGGTACAGTCAAATTTGCACAAATTCAGTGACTGAGACGAACAATGCTCCAGTTTCTAACCTCCAGGGAAAAAGTCACAGCTCTGCCTCCCACTCTGCCCTGGTGCACAACCTTCATCCCGCTAAAGTTTCTTTTACAAACCTACACAGAAATAGCTGGAAGAGCTGTGTTTGGCATAGATTTGTATATGAAAAGCAGCAATATGTCCCTACTAATGTTATATGACACAATTCTCCATACCAGTATTTTCATAAATTCAGTCCACATAGGGTGGACTGCATCTGCAGGGATCTGACATGTTTGTGAGTAAGATGTGAGGGATTCCTGACTTGATGATCTGTCAACCCTCAACTATGTGTTTTCATGCTTGCTGTAATACTAAAAGTAGGTAGTGAATTTGAGACTCTTTGTATTGATGTTCTGAATTGCCTGTAAACATTAAAACTGATCACATGGCACGCAGACACTTTGGTCCAATGAACCCTCAGATAACTATCACCCATCTCTACAGTTCCCTCAGCTCTAAACTCAGGAAAGACCAAAACAGAGTGGATATACTAACATTCATTAAATGGACACAAACACAACTCCAGATGAATGCTAATACAGCTGCCCAAAAATCAGTTAATGAAAGTTTGAATGATTCGAGCATCACAGAATGAAGAATAAGATCTACAGTGAATATAAGTCACACCTGTCAGTATATTTTATATTTCAATTTCATTTAGAAGGTGGTATTTGATCCTCTAAACAGAGACAGGTCATGGTTAAGAAGTGAATTGCATCCTTTACAATGTTACTGATGTCTTTTAATCCCACAGCCTCCCACTTATTTTCCCAGAGATCTCATTCAGAAGCTCAGGTTCATACTTTGTGCTTCTGTTGTGGTGTCCCTTACTGAAGCTTTAAACATAATCATACAGAATAAGTGCAAACATTTTCACTGATTTCTTAAGAATGTGAACGCCCCGCTTCTATATATATTTATTTAGGTTTTTGACCCTCTGTTGTCATTTATTCATTTTTTGTCTGTAAAACATAAAATATTATTTGCATTAAATTTGTTTGGAAAACTGAAAATCAATAAACATCATTTAAAAAATAAAAGCTACACCCTGGTTTGCTCGTCAGTCGTTGCTTGTCAGTCAGAACATTCTGGTAACCGTCACACAACTTAACCACAATACAAAACAAACATAAATAAGTAAGGAAATCACCAAAAGACTCTGAAGTAAATGCCAGCTCCTCTGTTTCAGTATGGATGACCAATTGGTAAAAAAGTGAGGTATAACGATAAATCAACTTTGAAATTTAATAATGATGACGTATGACTTCTTTGAGGAAAAGAGATATGGCTGACCTGTCTTTCCACTTTGTGCATGGTGGAGCAGGAAACTCGGGGGGGGGGGGGGGGGGGCTGGAAATATGTAGGAGAAGTACTCCTGGTAAAAGCTATAAAATAAAGTACTTAGATGGATAGTTAGGGCAGGTAGTGTATGTGCCCTGTGAGTCTGTGAGTGTGTGTGTTTGTGAGTTTGTGTGAGAGTGATTGCATGTGCGGTGTAGACTGAACGATTTGATGAAGCGGTAAATTTCCCTTCTCCTGCTTGCGTGTATGTTTCACCCAGCAATCCCCCCGTCCTCAACACACACACACACACACACACACACACACACACACACACACACATACACACACGTTGTCATACCTTACTACCCGCTCTGCTCTGGCTTGACCCTCCTTCACACTTGAACTGCTCTGCTGTGGAGAAAGAACATACAGGACTCATTGAAATATACACAAACACACACCACAGCCCTTAAACTGAAACATAACCAGCACTAGCAGCGTGTTTCTGTCATTTACTGAGAGAACGAACATCTACGATCATTTGTGTCTGAGGCCGTCAAAGCCGCAGACACAGAGACAACAGCAGGAAGGCGAGATGGTGAGAGCAAAAGGATTAATAAAGAAGAGATTCACCATATCGGAACAGAGAGAAGATGGACTGAAGGGATCCAGGGGGATGAGAGGGGAAATAAACAGAGACATGTGGGAAGATGGAGAGCGGGGAAATAAAGGGGCAGAGGAGAAGAAAGTGAAAATGAGAGGAAAAAAGACATGGTGAGCCAGAGGAGGGAGAGTGAGAGGAGTAGAAAGAGCGAGCTGATGTTTGCTGACAAGGGCAGAAGTAAGGCCTCCTCTGAGAGCGGCCTGATGCAGAAACAAATGAGGCGACAGGAGGGAGCAGACAGCGCCGTCACACACTGTGATGTGCACGAGTGTGCATGTGAGATTGTGTGTGTGTCCTTTCATAAGTGTGAAAAACCCCCAGAGTGGTTGTCACTGTTTCTGACACTCAAAGGAAAACATCCACCTTCAAGAAAACCACAACAGTAATGCTCATAGGTGCATTTAGCAAGGACAGAGAGGGCAGAAGGAGAGGAGAGTAGAGGAGAGTAGAGGAGAGGAGAGGAGAGGAGAGGAGAGGAGAGGAGAGGAGAGGAGAGGAGAGGGAAAAAGAGGAAAGTGCAAGGAGGATTTTTCTGCTGCTGGTAAAGAGGACATTAGTGGGGCACAGGGGAGAGTTGGCAGTGTCACGACTGCACACCAGCCTTTCAGTCAGGTTGCAATAACACACACACACACACTCTGACACACACGGACCCCCTCCTCTGGCTGGTAGAATGGTATAAACTACCAGCATGTGTCTCCTGTGTTGGGCTTTCGAGAAGGTAGTTAGCAGAGTAATGAGTGCTCAGTCTCTCATGCAGCTTGTTTCAGGACACAGAGATATGAAGAGACAACGAAGGAAGGTTGCAGGAGAGAGAGAGAGCGAGAGAGACAGACAGACAGACAGACAGACAGAGAGAATAAGTGGCAAGTGTAAGTATGTAATTATTAAAGATGTAAGTGTATGACAATGTAAGGTGAGAAAACAGAAGCGATTTGATCTTCAGTCGACCTTTCAGCATGCTGTGGATATCTTTACAAGGACCTAAAAAAGTTGACACAAAGCAGCCTTTTCAAATTTATCTGGCTCAGTGTGTAAAACTATGACCCACAGCTGTACTCACCATGCCCTCTCCTTGTTCCCTCAGTTGGGTGTAGAATAAAACTTGTGCTGATTAGCTTTGTTCAACCTGACAAAGACCTACAGGTTTTAGTGTGTGTATCTGTGGGGATGAATGTGCTCCAAACCTGTCTCTCTCTCTCTCTCTCTCTCTCTCTCTCTCTCTCTTTCTCTCTCTCTCTCTCACACACACACTAAATAATCATGAGGAAGAAGACAGAGTGCTTTGAAATTAGCAGTGGGAGGGATTAAAATCAATGGTACTTATACTGTATGAGTGTGTGCTCTGTGTGTGTGTGTGTGTGTGTGTGTGGTACTATAAAGGCATAGAGGCCCATGGTGCTGCTGTTCACAGGGCTAATATGCATAGCCACCCCACTCCTCCTGCTGAGGAAGATTAATATTTTAGCCTTTAGCGGTGACTGCTGGCTGCCTTTTCCTCACTATCTGCTGCTTCCACTTCCATTTTTCTTCTCTTGTTCTTCTTCTCTTGTCTTTTTTGTGTCCCTCTTCATCTCCACAAGCACTAACTGACTCTAGCTCTGCAGTGCCTCACCAACTACAATCTTCTTTTTCTACAGCATCATTAGCAAAGTCATCCCCAACTTCTTTGGTTTCTTATTCTCCTCCTACAGTCCTGATTTTAATCCATAAACCTTTCAGTTATTAGTCTTCCCTCTGTCTCTTTCCTTTATAACCTTCCTGCCTTTCTGTATCCATCTATACATCAGTGTGTCCCTGGTGTCTTGTGTTTCAGTTGAGTGAGTGATCAGTCTTCAGTGCGGCAAAGCTCCATTCAAGGCTGCCATCAGTGTGACAATTAGGCTGGTAAATAAAGATAATGTGAGCCATCCGGGGTCCTTAACTGCTGCACTGCAATTAACAGAGCTGATTGGTGGGCAAGGCCTCAACAAGAATGGTGGGAATTAGTGAGACAGAGAGAGTAGTAGGCCAGACTACCACTTCATTTTCAGTACCCTTAACAGAAATATGCTTTGCTGAGTAAAATGTTACATATACAAAGTATATTATGACCAATTATGTCTATGACTGGCACTGTTCAACTGCTGCTTATGGTGTATCAATCCATCTCCCAATCTTGATCTCTCCATCTTAACCTAACTTGCCCCGAGACACTTGAATCGCTTGGGGTGGGTCACTCCTAACCTAAAGGGAACAACCCACCATTTTCTGGGGCAATAATATGGCCTTGAGGACACAAGTAGCAAAAATATGCTTGCTGTCACTGTTACTCGGACCCAGGACATAGGATACCTATCTCAAAGCATTAAACTGTTGAACACTTGTATCCATGTGAAGACAGGACCCTCTTGCCCTGAGGTAACAGTGCAAAACACTTCCTAAACCTTATTTCCTCCTTAACTGATGTGGAGTGATGTGTTTTGTTCATTTGAGCCAATCTACGTACAAAATTGCATTACACTACCTGATCTGCATGAACAAAACCTCAGCTGAGCTCCCGACTGCAGCTCAAGAGGTTTTATTTGAAACCATAAAACAATCAAATGGGTGCAAGCGCCAGAAGATGGCCTTGTGCCCCATGAAAATTCATGGTATTATGAGTGTATTTGTGCCGCTGCCAACTTTGTGCCTAAGGTTACAAGCATATTAATTTAATGTGCAGATTGATTACATTAATGATTGTTTATTAAGTCATGCTTTACTGATCTTTAATTACTATGACTGTACATGCCTGGGTACGGAGGAGATTAAAAGACAGAAATGAACCCTGAAGTAACACAGACAGAGTCAAGAGTCAAAAAGAGAAAAAAAGGACCATAAAGTGTTACACAGCTGGCACAGCTTTAGTGTGCAGCTGAGGAGTGTCTGTCTGATGCCAAGTCTATCGGGCAATGCAAAGACTTCCCACTGTGGCACTTGAGGAATCTGCCTGGCATCACGATACAAAGACACAGAGGGAGAGGTCCCATCTGCAACCCTGGCAACACATCTGAGGGGCAACAGGGACTGACAAATAAACTCTGCTCTTCTCTGTTTCTCATTCTAGATATCTCAATCTCAGTCGATCACAGTGGTATCACTCACACAGATGAAGATAAGCCTGTACCACAGAATGCACTGTTGACTAACAGCATAAAATGTTAACAGTCATAGTCTTAGTCTCTGGGTTGCAACATTAATTTCATCTTTTGAGTAAAGCCAAACAGACACTATGGATGAAGCCCAATTTTTACCTTGAATTTGGTTGCCTCTGACTAATTTTCAAATTGGGCCAAAACTTATCCAGATCCATTGTAGTTTGACATTTAGTTTTTGAAGAGTCACCTGATTAACTGTCTGAACTCCCAATAATGTGGCTCTGAGACTATCAGATGGATTTTTGGCAGACCAGAAATGTTGGCTCCTTGACAGCTTTGACTTCTGACTGCAGTCAGAAGATCCTTTTTAAATTTTATTGAGCTTGCTTTTACATTTTTGTACTAGTATTCTACATGTTGTGACCGTCCTGACCAAGCTCTGCGTTGTGGGAGACACCATGATGCCATAGCTCATTTTTTCCCCTTTTTTCTGCTTACTCTCCATTGATAGTGGGGTTTTGTTAACATTATCAGTTACCGAACAAAACACTACATCACCAATCTTCTAGGACAGCATATTTTGCTGTGCCACTTTCTAATGCAACAGGACCCGATTGCATTCAGAAATGACTCGAAGGAGCAATTCTTTAACACACTTTTTTTAAGTTCAGTATTTGCTCAGCTAAGTATCAGAAGTTGATTTACAAAGTTCTGTGTTTGTGGCACGTGGCATTAAATTCAAATCTGCCTATAGTATTTTTTGCAAAGAGTATTGCAAAGAGGTGGAAAGCAAACACTCGCTGACACAGACTTCCTGTGTCTTACTAACTCCTTTTTCATGATGCTGACACACTGATCCTCTCTGTGTGTCAGGTCTGTTGCAGCAGAGGACCAGGACACCAGCGAGCTGCAGACAAGAGAAATCGATAGGAAATTAAATTGAAGAATCTGTGCCCATTACTTTCCCTGTTTTCCTTCTTTCACCCTGTGTGCCTGTGACAAGACTGCAGCAGCAGCTGTCCTATTCACATCCACTCATTTACAGAGCTTCTGAGTGTGTTTGCACATGGAGCACGCAAGCACACCCTGGAGGCAAAGAGAAGAACTGAGGCTGGCAAACCTGTCCACTTCTCTTATTTAGTTCTAGCCTTTGGCTGATATGACTTTGACTGATAAGCCTTCTAAATGTAAATATGCATCATTGTTCCAGCCCAGTGACAAGCACAGTCCCTCTCCCTCTAAATTTAATCTATTCTTTTGAGGGTAGAGAATGTGTACTTAGGTATCATTTACATTTACATTTAGTCATTTAGCTGACGCTTTTATCCAAAGCGACTTAAAAAAGGGAGACAATGAAGGTACAGTGCAACTAGGACATGTTAGTGCAGCAATAAGTACTGTGACAGTTTTAGAGGAACAGATTTGTGATTTCAAATTTTGCTACCACAAAAAACACATACTTACTGCACCAGTATCTCTCTGTGCTATTGCTTCTTGACTTTATGTCTCTGGTCTATCTGTCCAGCCTGCTCCATCCCCAGTCCACAGGCTCATTACTCATTTCACACCAAGCAATGGAGCAGAACAATTCAGGATCACATCTATTCCAATCTGAAATAATCACCCTTGTGAAATCTAATAAATTATGGAGCACTCAATAGCTCTGCACAGGCCGCCTCTGTATTAGCACCAAGCTAATGATAGTGGCACATTATTCTCAAAGTTAGTGTGGAAAATGCACTTCCTGTTCACTGGATCTTAGGAAGCACCAAGGGTAAAAGACAAATGTTTTGCTAGTGTAGCAGCGTACACATCGTCATTCAGCGCTGCTGCTGTGTATTTAGTGCTACAGGTGGGCCCGTATAAAAGCCACCACCTCCCACTGGTGATCCCTCTCGTGCCTCTGTCGGTACTGGTGCATCATTTCCGGGTCGCAGGTTGTTGGCCCGACAGGGCAGCTGCTTGAGTGCTGCTCCGTGTGTCCCGTATGTGTGGCGTAGTTTGTGCCTGGTAGATGCCAGCGGTGGCCGGTCTTCTCTCTCTTCCTCCTCCGGTGTGAGTGGGTGTGTGTCTCTAAACAGGTGTAACGTGCGATCAGCTGATCGGGGTCGCCTGCTGTCTGTGACCCACGCCATGACCCAGAGCGGCTCTGTCGCACTCACGCTTGGGTGTTTTAACTAGGGCCTCCTTGTGTGCGTGTGTGGATGTGTGTTAGGTCGTTTGAGTTATTTTGGAGTGATTACTCATTTACACATGTTTTGTCCTTTTGTTTATTTTTCATTTCTTAAAGTGGGCATTTCTTGATATTGGTTAAGATTATTTGCCCTTTTTGTTTTGTGATTGATTTATTAATTTGTTTTTGTTTTGGGTGGCGTTGTTGGTTTCTTTCCTTAATTCGGTTGTTGGTTAAATTAGCAGGTTTAATTTCTTTTTTTTTTGTTTTCACCTTATCCTCGCCACACTAGCAGTGTGGCTCTGGGCATGGTATGAGTCTACCACTGTGGTCCAGACAAAAATATCTCTATTGAATAGAATGCCATGACATTTTGGACCCTAATGACTGGTGGTCCCATGATTTTCCCTCCAGTGCCTTGTGGTTTTGAGTGAAATGTCTTGAATGCTGTGCAATTTGGTGAAATTCATTATTCATAAAGATTTATTGGATAATGTCAATTGTACAACTTCATGTGCATTTGTCCAATTCTGAAAATAAAGATCTTAGTGTTATGAGATGGTGCAGTCTTTTTCAATTTGACAAAATGTCAATGTCAAAGACTGACTCATCTCCAGCATAGTTGGTGGTGATCTTTATAAAGATCATTTTACTTTATTTTATAACTATGACGTGCATTTTGAAGGGTGTCAACATACTCTTGTGAAAACATCCTCCAGTTCTTGCCATTTTGCTGCTAGTCAGATCAGATCAGAAGTCTATATAGACGTAGACAGACTTTATTGTCATCCAATTGCATATTTCCATAGCACATAGTAAATGGACTGTAAGTATATAGCACCTTTCTAGTCTTTCAACCATTCAAAGCGATTTTACACTACATATCTCATTCACCCATTCACGCACATTCATACACTGATGGCATTGGCTGCCATGCAAGGTGCCAACTGCTCATCAGTTTGAGGAGCTAACCATTCACACACATTGACACACTGATGGCACAGCCTTCAGGAGCAATTTGGGGTTCAGTATCTTGCCCAAGAACACTTCGACATGCAGACTGGAGGGGATCGAACCGGGGATCGAACTTCCGATCTTCTGATTGGCCCTACCACCAGTAATCATTTAGGGATCAAACAGGATGGGACGACAGCATGGGTCAGCAAGGTGTGACCCAGCTGACGTGAACCAGCTGGTCAGCACAGTCTTTAAGCACCTGTCCCAGTATGTTATCAGGGCCCACTGTCCTCCAGACATCAACTGTCTCAAGTCTGAGTGGCTGTTTATTTGGGAGAGGTGTGGATTTCCTTGCAGGACTGTTGTTGAGTGAATCAAAATGACCAAAGTACTTACTGAGTTCATTGAGGAAGTCTGTGTTGCAGGGTAAAGGAGCAGCCTTGTAGTCTGTGATGGTCTGGATGCCTTGCCACATGCGTCTGGTGTTCGTCGGGTCGTGAAAGAATCCCTGGATTTTGGACATAGGCACGCTGTTCTGATGGCTCGGTTCTGGTTGGCTCTGGCTGATCTGAGCGCCTCTCTGTCCCCAGACTTGAACGCTGTACTTCATACCCTCAGCATTGCATGTACCTCAATGGTCATCCAGGATTTCTGATTTGCCCATGTGGTGACGATCTTGGTAACAGAGACATCCTTCATGCATTTCTGGATGTATGCAAAGATTCAGCATACTCCTCCACATTCACGTGTTGGTTCTCAGTAGCAGCTTTCTTGAACATGTCCCAGTCCGTGCACTGAAAACAGTCCTATAATGCTGACCCAGATTCCTCAGGCCAGACCCTCACCTGCTTCACAGTGGGTTTTCCTCTGGTGAGCAGGGGCCTGTATGCAGGAATTAGGATTACAGAGAGATGTCTGATGAGCCAAGGTGGGGGCGGGGACTGCCTTGAATGCAGCCTTAATGTTTGTGTAGGTTTTGTCTAGTATGTTTGTCCTCAGCAACAATGAAAACACCCTCTGGATGTGTAGTTTGCAAGTCACTGATGGAGCGGTAGAGCACACTCAGAGCCTCCTTGGTGTTAGCACTGGGTTGGTGTAAACAGCTGTGATGATGATAGTGGTAAATTCCCTGGGCAGATAGAAGAGTCTATATTTTATGGTCAAAAACTCAATGTCCGGTGAACAATGACTTGAGACGACCTTGGCATTATTACACCAGCTGTTGTTACTGTAGATGCAAACACCACCACCCCAGGTTTTACCGCTGACAGCGCAGCTCCAGTCCGACCAGAATGTTGTTAGCCCCTCCATAGTAATGGCGTCATTTGGAATGGAGGAATTTAGCCATGTCTAGATCAAAATTATGCAGCGTTGTGCTCTTCATTGAAAGAGCCACTAGTGGAAGGTAATAGTAAAAACAAAACAAACAAAAAAAAAAAAAACACAAACACTCAGATGGTTTTCACACACATTGCATCAGATAACATTTGCATAATGTTGAGCCTTTCTCTGCATTCACCTGTAGTGCTGCATGACACCTTTGGAGTCTCATTGTTTCAGCAAAAAAACAATCTGAAGTCAAAGGTCAATGGTGAGGTCAGGAAGAAGAAGTTCAGGAGCCTCTGATGTCTTATGCTGTATTATTTATTGATGCTTGGCCAAGGAGAATTAGACACACTCTCAAAGTACATCAGAAGTGCCTGAGTTGGTCTCACATTCTGCCCAACTCATCCTGGTGGATAGACTTTAAACCCCAAGATAACATCACAAATACTATATGCCCCAAATGAGACAAAGAGAATGTTTTTACCAAGAATGGTGTCATTGTCAACATATTCTAGTCTGGAGACACAGATGTCTGTTTACGCAGATTGGAAGGTCAATGGCAAGCTATGTATTATGTCAGCAGGCAGGACTAGATTTCTTTGACCCTGGACACCACAGTGTTGAGATAGACTGGCACCTACTGTTCCCAACCAAAGCCAAACAATTAATACTGCTGAGGACCTCAAGGTCCACACGTAACCTAAGGATAGAAACATCTTTCACAGTCACTAGCAGTATATTCCAGCTTTGAGGATGCATCCAAACAGGTTTGATGCCAGATGATGTTGGTGAGTTTGAAAGAAATATTTCTGATAACTTGTAGAAGTTGAAAAAGGTTAGACAAACTCTTTTTGCTGTCGTTGGAGTAAGACTTTTATAAAGAGGTCCTTGACTGGTCATTGACACAGTACAGAGTTTCAACCATTTGAAGATATTCATGAGGACCATTATAAGGTCAAATGTTTGACTGATTGTCAAATGCGTTTCTATGATTAAATATGAATGATCAATATGATTGACATTGTCTTTGATCAAGATATGGCCTGTCAGAATGCTGCTGCACGTGTTCTGACAGGAACCAAGATCAGAGATCATATTTCTCCCATTTTTTCCCATGGCTTCTTTGCATTGGATTCCTGTTAAATCAAGAAAATTTAAAAGCCTACTGCTTCCCTATAGAGTTCTTCATGGTCAGGCATCATCATATCTTAAAAAGCTCATAGTACCTTACTATCCCTCTAGAACACTGCGCTCCCAAAATGCAGGGTTGCCTGTGGTTTATTTTTATATTTATATTTATGTATTTACATTTACATTTGAATTTGAATTGCTTAACTTGAATAACTGCATTAAAAAACTGAATTTGAATCACATAATTTGAATTTGTATTGTTCACTTTGAATTATTGCATTGAAAAACTGAATCTGAATTGTAATGTGAAATTGAATTTTATTTTATTTTATTTATATTAGTTTGGAACTGAACATTCAGTTCTCACAAGTCAAATTCAATTTTCTGTGACAAACATCCGGGTAGTTGAGGCAGAGCAATCAAGCGCAGTAACACAGGATGCCTCTTTGTCCAATCAGCACCTATGTGTGGTTGTGTGTGTGTGCATGTGCCACGGCACTTGCCAGTGTCTGGGGCAGGTACCACTGCCCTACCACGGCAACTGCTGATGTTATGGGCATCTGTTTTTAATTTTTATTTTATAAAACAGTCGTCAGAGACTCACTGGCAGTAGCATTTCCGTCATGTGATTTCTGCATTAGTTGTATTAGACTCGCTGGCAGTAGCATTTCCATCATGTGATTTCTGCATTAGTTTGCATTGATTTAATTAATCTCTCAACATCTGTCTCAACTGCTACCAGTGTCTGAGGCAGTTGCCACTGCCAATCACACCTATAGACCCCAAATCCCAAATGTGTATATAAAGCCTGCTAGTCTACATTTCTCAGTGCATCACAGGATTCTAATTTAAAATCCTGCATTAATTTAACTGCCTGCTCAACCATATGGTTGAGGTCATTTTGGGTCACTATATCTCAATGAGAGGAGTACCTAACTTGGACACAAACATTTCGCTCGCACTCAAATATGTCCTGTGCGCGCTCAGATCTAACGTCTACGCGCTCAAACCTAAGTGTGCTCGCACTCAAAACGTGCCCTGTGCGCCCTCAAATTTTTTGTGCTCACACTCAAAACAACACGGCCTCTCAGGTTGAAGTGTCTGCTCAGACTGAAAGCTGCCCCTCCCTGCGCTTAAATTAGTGTGTTTCACCAGCCAATAGGGAGACAGCTAGAGTGTGGCCCAATCTTGGGTGTGTTCCTTCGCTGTTTTTGAGCGCTCCGTAGGGGCGGGTATGTGGTCTGTTTGTAAAACTGCTTCTCTCTTAAAATACACCAATTTACCATATTAGCCAGCTATTTGAATCGTCACCTATTTACGACTTTATTTATGTATAAATAATCTTAAGTAATCCTAAAAAAAGTTATCGTAATTTAGATTTTTTCGAATTTCATATTAGCATTATATTGTAAATACTCTCACTAGCATAGCAGTGTTACGATAGTCGAATGGTTATGTTGTTTGTTGCATTTTAAACCATGGGACGCCGGTTCGCATCCCAGCTCCCGCACTTTTGCTGCATGTCATATTATGATTTTAAATTTAAATTAATAAATTACTGTTACAGTAGTGGAATCCGTGTAACCAGCTGATTCTCTTATTGAAACATTTAACATGATGGGTGAATAGGCTAGGCTACGTGATTATAAAGGTATTGAGGTTTGAGCGGGATTCAGAGCGCGGCAGCCTACTGAGGGGGAGATGAGATGGATGGCCAAAGACCTCAATTAGTTCATTTCTTAATGTTGCTACAACTCAAAGCACATAAGTACGAGTGTCAAAGTGATTACTGTAGGCATGCCGCATGTTCACGTAAAAACGCACGAGCGTTACGGTCACGCGCACGAGTGTCACGGTTTTAGATTCGGGAAATCGGTCACCTCAACATCCTTGCCAGCATACAAACAAGTTGCATATTGAAACTATATGAACGATGTGCTTTGAGTTGTAGCAACATTAAGAAATGAACTTACTTGAGGTCTTTGGCCATCCATCTCATCTCCCACTCAGCAGGCTGCCGCACTCCGAATCCCGCTCAAAGTCTTCTTGTGAAAGCCTAACCAATATATAGGCTAACTAATGCACCGATGCTATCCTCAAATCATTATCATCACAGCGTATTTTTCATTATGCCCACGTAGCCTAGCCTATTCACCCATCATGTCTTGTTAATGTTTCAATAAGAGAATCAGCTGGTTACACGGATTCCACTACTGTAACAGTAATTTATTAATTTAAATATAAAATCATAATATGACATGCAGCAAAAGTGCGGGGGCCGGGATGCGAACCGGCGTCCCATAGTTTAAAATGCAACAAACAACATTGTACTTAACCATTCGACTATCATAACACTGCTATGATAGTGAGAGTACTTACAATATAATGCTAATATGAAATTCGAAAAAATCTAAATTACGATAACTTTTTTTAGGATTACTTAAAATTATTTATACATAAATAAAGTCGTAAATAGGCGACGATTCAAATAGCTGGCTAATATGGTAAATTGGTGTATTTTAAGAGAGAAGCAGTTTTACAAACAGACCACATACCCGCCCCTACGGAGCGCTCAAAAACGGCGAAGGAACACGCCCAAGATTGGGCCACACTCTAGCTGTCTCCCTATTGGCTGGTGAAACACACTAATTTAAGCGCAGGGAGGGGCAGCTTTCAGTCTGAGCAGACACTTCAACCTGAGAGGACGTGTTGCTTTGAGTGTGAGCACAAAAAATTTGAGAGCGCACAGGGCACGTTTTGAGTGTGAGCACACTTAGGTTTGAGCGCGTAGACGTTAGATCTGAGCACGCATAGGACATATTTGAGTGCGAGCGAAATGTTTGTGTCCAAGAAGAAGAAATGTGAGCACAAGCATGTGATGTTTTGAGTCCAAGCACACATTTTGAAAGAAAGCAGCAGAAATCTGAGTGCGAGCACAAAATGTGAGCATGAGGAGAATAAATCTGAGCACGAAAAGGAGAAATCATGCTCTCAAACTGAAAATCTACGCTCTTGAATAAAGATAGGATAATTCTTCCATAGGATACGCTAAAACCTTCTATGGTGCAAGGCCATGCACTCTTCTGGCCATCGTGCCAGAAAATCCACAGGATTCTGACGGTGATCTGAGTGATAATGATGACCAAGTAGAAGATCCCGATTTTCACCCCACACAAGCAGATGATGCTGGAGACAGCTCTTTTGAATCCCTCGATGACGAGGAGGGTCCCTCAACAAGCAGAGCTTCTAAACCACCACATAAAAAGAGCAGAAAAGGGAAACAGAATCTAAAAACTGTTCCCTTGGAGAAGCCAGGTGACAACCCCGACCGACATGACACTGCAGTGCCAAACACAAGCACAAGAAGAATCTGGAAGCGTGAAGACATTGAGGAGTTCCAGGTTCCAAATTCAAGATTTGAACCCCCTGAAGCGGTACACTCACCCTTACACTACTTAAAAATGCTCTTCACTGATGACATGATTGAGCATATTGCACACCATACCAATTTGTACTCTGCACAAGAGGTGGGGGATCCAATCAAGACTAGCCCCAATGAGATAGAGCATTTCTTGGCAATCCTTCTCTTTATGGGCATTTTCACCTTCCCATTATTGGAGGACTATTGGCACCATAAATCACATTTCAATGTGATAGCTGATATCATGCCGAGGAAAAGATTCCAGCTGTTACGCCGATACATTCATTTCAATGACAACCAACAGTGCAATGAGAGTCCAGACTGATTCTACAAAATCCGTCCCCTGTTAGAAATGCTTCATGAGCAGTGTCTCCTTATACCATCTGCTCACAAGCACAGTGTGGATGAAGTTATGGTGGTGTATAAGGGCACAAGGGCTGGCACTCTTCGCCATTATTGCCAATAAACCAGACAAGTGGGGCTTTAACTTATTCTGTTGAGCAAGTTCATCTAGCATCGTCCACGACCTGCTACTTTATCAAGGGGCATCCACGTTCTTCAATGTTGATCTCAGCGAAGAGGAACAAATGCTACCTCTGGGAGCAAAAGTGGTCACAATGCTGTGCAAGACCATAAAAGAGCCCCACTTGTCTGTTGTGTTTTGTGACAACTTCTTCACTAGTTTCAGCTTAGTCCAGAACCTGCACACTGCCCTGGGTATCAAGTGCATTGGTACTGTACGTTCAAACCGCACTGGTGGAGCTCCTTTGATGGCTGACAAAGACCTGATGAAGAAGGGGCGTGGAGTCTGTGATTACAGGACTGCTGAAGGGCTTCTTGCAGTAAAATGGTTCGATAACAAATGTGTCAACCCACTAAGCAATGCCTGTGGGATCATGCCATTTTCAACAGTAAAACGATGGAACAAAGAGTCCCATGAAAAGATCGCCGTCCCGTGCCCATCACTCATTCTTGCCTACAATGAGCATATGGGAGGAATCAATTTGTCTGACATGCTGGTACACCTGTACAAGACCCCAGCCAAGTCAAGGAGATGGTATGTTCCCCCTTTTCGGATACATCCTTGACCTCTGCATTGCAAATTCCTGGCTGCTCTACAAAAGAGACAGTGGCCTCTTGAACGAGAAACAAAAACGACTGGCAGTTGCCCACAGTTTGAACCAGTTCAATAAGCCAGTATCCAAAGTGGGCCGTCCATCATGCAGCTCTCCACCACCAGAGAAGACAGGCTACAGCCCAAGACCCTCACGACCAAAACCACAACCAGATGTGCGGTGCGACAACTTGGGACATTGGCCTCTTCACAGTGAAAAGCGAGGGCGATGCAACTTTTGTCCAACGGGAGTGTCTCGCTGGAAGTGTAGCAAATGTGGCATTTTCCTGTGTTTGAATGCAAACCAGCAATGCTTTGCAGTATATCACCAGAGGTAAACTGGATCAAATGCACAAAAAGCATTTGTGCTGTTGCACAACCACACAGATGATGTGCCTTGTTGAGGTAAAAAGGCCAGAGTGATGTTTTGATGTGTTTGGCAATGTTCTTTCTATGTTTGTAATGTTTTAGTAATGTAATGTTTAAGTTTAAATGGAAACTAGCTACTATTTCAATCAACTGACCAGAAATGTGACTTGTGTGAGGAATGTTGAGATACTGAAACGATAAATGCAATGTTTCTATTGTTTTGCATGAATTTCTTTACCTTTTTGAATGTAATCAGAACTATATTGTATGTTCATTCTGTGCTGTTGCACTTTATACAGATGGGAAAATTAGAAATTCAATACTTCCTTGTTCGAAGCAATATTTTCCTTGTTCATAAATGAAATGATTTGTGGCATATTCAATGAAATAAAGAGTATTCAATGCCCAAGACATTTTTTGTTCTTTATTTCTTTAGAAATTAGCACTTTTATTACTTGGTGTTTGTATTAAGTTCTGTACTTAAACCATTAAGTGACATCTCAACCGTTTGGTAGAGATCAATATTTTAAAAACCAGAGGGTGTGTGGCAAAAAAAAAATCATTGATTGTGCTTATGACTCACCTAAGGGTAAAAGAAATGCAAAGAAAAATTTTTTTCACTGTTTTTTTCTTGGTGGGGTAGTTAAAGGGTTCAGGGCTTTCTATCATATGAATATATCTGAGAAAATATGTTGTTCAATTATGCAAACATGATACACTATATAGGAAAAAGGTCACAGTAAATTATTATTATAAAATAAAAAATAAAAACAGATGATCGATGCAGCAGTAGTTGCCGTGGCATGTCAGTGGCAGTGTCACAGTCAGTCTCTGCTCCGCCTACTCCAGCCTCCCGGTTTCCCGTCTTGTCTCTGTCACGCCCCTAATTACCTGTGTATTTAAACCCCCTGTTTCCCCTTCTCCAGGGCCAGATTGTTAGTGTACTATGCGACCTACCTTCCAGCGTTTTTCTTGTGTGCCTTTCGGTTTTGACCCTCGCCTGTTTTTGGACCCCGCTCTTGCCTTACCCCTTTGGACTGTTTGCCTGCTTTGTCTGACTGAACTCCCGCATACCGAACCTTTGCCTGAAATTAAAGACTGGTTACCTCCTGTATCTGCCTCCTGAGTCCTGCAGTTGAGTCCTGTCTCCGTGCCTTGTAATAGAACAATCTGGCCAGCCATGGACTCAGCAGACTTGGACACTGTGCACGCCGCTGTCTGGGCCCAGGGGACCTGGATTCATCATCAGGAGGAACAACTCTCTGCTGTCTGTGTGATGGTTAACAAGCTCAAGGACCACCAACAGAGATTCCAGGCCTCGGTCGGAGATGAGGTAGGCCAACTGAAGACCCAGATCCAGCAGCTGGTGACTCGCCTGGAGGGCCTCTCCGTACTTCCACCTCTGGTGACAACCCCCGCTGTTCCTACTCCCACTCCCGCTCCATACTCTCTGGTGGTCTTGGTTGCTCCAGCTGCCCCTCTGGCTTGACCGGGTCGTTTCTCCGGCGAAGTGGGCAGGTGTCGGTCATTTCTGGTTCAGTGCAGCCTTCACTTTGAGCTACACGCCGGGAGTTTCCCCACCAAGTGGGCTAGGGTGGCTTTTGTTATCACTCATCTGTCGGGCAGAGCGGAGGCCTGGGCCACAGCAGAGTGGGCACAGGACTCCCATTTGCTACTCTCTGAGCAGATTCACGGATGCTCTGAGCAGGATATTTGACTCCACCGCTCCCAGCCGTGAGGCTGCTCAGGCTCTGATGTTGCTACGGCAGGGCGGACGCCACGTAGCGGACTACAACAGGCTGATGGAGAGGGAGAAAGATAGGGGCCGGCGTGCCGAAGTCTCTCCCGGGCACACAATGCCATTTTCGGGTCACTCGCCACAGCGCTCCAGTGCTGCAGCGCCACCACCAGCTGCGGAGGACCCCATGCAGCTGGGCCGAGCCCGGCTCTCTCCCGAGGAGTGACAGCGACGCCTACGGGAAGGCAAGTGCATCTACTGCGGAGAGTTGGGACATTTTCTTGCATCCTGTCCAGCACAAGGGCAGGGCTCACCAGTGAAGAGAGCACTAGTGAGCCAAATAACGTCTTCCAGCAATCTCTCCCGACCTCTCCTGTCTACTGAGCTGGTCACCTCCGAGCAGAGGGCTGCTCACCTGGCATTGGTGGATTCCGGTGCAGACGCTAATCTCTTGGACCAGCAGGTGGCGGAACATCTGGGCCTTGAGGTTGTCCCCCTGTCCGAGCCGCTGGAAGCCACCACCCTCGATGGTCGCCTTCTGTGCCGGGTGTCTCCTCGCACTCAACCTGTTCAGCTCAACATAAACGGTAACCATTCTGAACTCATCAGTTTTCATATCTTACGGTCGTCTCTGCACCCGCTAACTCTGGGGTTACCTTGGCTTATCAAGCACAATCCTCACATTGATTGGTCCACAGGCAGGGTGTTGAAATGGGGAAAGGATTGTCTTCTCACCTGTCCTCCGTCCATCTGTGCTGTCAAGTCTTTAGTAGGTTCAGATGCCTCTGCATCAGATGCCACCTCCTTGCCTGGTTACGTCCACAGTGAGCTCCTGGACCTGACCAGCGTTCCCCCCTGTTACCACAACCTGCACGACGTATAAAGTAAGACTCGGGCTATGTCTCTGCCCCCTCACCGTCCATATGACTGCGGCATTGATCTCCTCCCGGGGACCTCTCCACCCGAGGGAGGCCATGCAGCAGTACATCGACTCCTCGTTGAAAACCGGTATCATCCGTCCGTCTTCCTCCCCGGCTGGTGCTGACTTCTTCTTTGTGGAAAAGAAGGATAAATCTCTCCGACCCTGCATTGATTATTGTGGCCTGAACAACATCACCATAAAGAACAGGTACCCTCTCCCTTTAATCTCCTCAGCATTCGAACTCTTGAAGGGTGCTAAGAGTTTCTCCAAGCTGGATCTTAGAAACGCTTACCACCTAGTGAGGATCGGGGAAGGGGATGAGTGGAAGACAGCATTTAATACACCTTGTGGACACTATGAGTATCTTGTCATGCCTTTTGGTCCAACTAATGCCCCAGCTGTCTTCCAGGCTATGGTTAACGACGTTCTGCGGGACATGTTAAATCAGTATGTTTTTGTGTACCTGGATGACATCCTGATTTTTTCCCCGGATGAGGCAACACATATCCAGCATGTGCGGTTGGTACTGCAGCGCCTTCTCAATCACAACTTGTTCGTGAAGGCGGAGAAGTGTGAGTTCCATGTGACATCCGTCTTCTTCCTGGGTTTCATCGTTTCCACTGACCACATCCAGATGGACCCTGAGAAGGTTAGTGCTGTAGCCAAGTGGCCAACCCCTACTAATTGCAAGATGGTGCAGCGTTTTCTGGGTTTTGAGAACTTTTACAGGAAATCCATTAGGAACTTTAGTACGGTGGCAGCACCTTTGCATGCTTTAACTTCTCCTCATGCCAAGTTTCAGTGGTCCTCTCAGGCTGAGTCTGCTTTTCAAAGGCAGGTTCACTTCAGCTCCAATTCACGTCCTTCCTGTCCCACATTTTCAATGCATTGTGGAAGTGGACGCCTCAGATCTGGGTATCGGGGCCGTGCTTTCCCAGCGGTCAACTTCCGATGGCAAGCTCCATCCCTGTGCCTTTCTTTCCCGGAAACTTTCCCCAGCGGAGAGGAATTATGACGTGGGTGACCGGGAACTGCTGGCCGTGAAGGTGGCGTTGGAGGAGTGGCGACACTGGCTGGAGGGAGCTGAGCAGCCGTTTCTGGTATGGACCGATCATAAGAATCTGGAATACATCAGAGAAGCAAAGCGCCTCAACTCCAGACAAGCCAGTTGGGCACTCTTCTTCAATAGCTTCATCTTCACTCTATCGCACCATCCGGGTTCTAAGAATGTTAAACCTGACGCCCTCTCCAGGATGTTTGATCCCGACCCCAGTCTTAAGACACCCTCCACAATTCTCCCATCCTCCTGTGTAGTGGGAGCAGTCACGTGGGCTATTGAGAGGAGAGTGAGTCCACAGGTGATCCATTGGGCTCATACTTCACGAGTCGCCTGCCATCCGGGGACTGCTCGGACCATCTTCATCATCAAGCAGCGCTTCTGGTGGTCAGCAATGGAGAAGGAGGTGAGGGAATATGTGGCTGCCTGTCCTGTCTGCGCGAGGAACAAAGTCTCCCGGCAACCCCCAGTGGGCCTTCTGCAACTCCTCCCAATACCCCATCGTCCCTGGTCTGACATCTCGTTGGGCTTTGTCACAGGTTTGCCCCCATCTGACGGTAACACTACCATTCTTACAATTGTGGACAGGTTCTCCAAGATGATACACTTTGTGCCCCTCTCCAAGTTACCCTCTGCCAAAGAAACAGCAGAGGTCCTATTGCATCATGTTTGTCGTCTTCATGGTTTCCCCAGGGACGTGGTGTCGGATCGTGGTCCACAGTTCGTGTCTCAATTCTGGAAGGCGTTTTGCACCCTCATAGGGGCCACTGTCAGCCTGTCCTCGGGGTTCCACCCTCAGTCTAATGGACAGACTGAGAGGCTCAATCAGGAGTTGGAGACTGGTCTTCGCTGCCTTGTCTCCCAGAACCAGAGATCCTGGAGCAAGAACCTCATATGGGTGGAGTATGCACATAACACACTTCCTAGCTTCATTCTGGTCTCTCTCCTTTACAGTGTGCATATGGTTACCAGACGCCATTGTTCCCGGAGTCTGAGGTGGAGGTGGGGGTACCATCTGCCCAGACACTCATCCGCCGCTGCAAGAAGATCTGGGCTGCAGTCCGCCACATACTGCTCCGTAGCGCTGCTCGGAGCAAGAAGGCGGCAGATAGGCGCTGGACACCAGCTCCTTCATATCGACCAGGGGACCAGGTTTGGCTATCGACTTGGGACCTGCCACTGAAGGTGGAGAGCCAGAAACTGGCTCCTCGGTTTGTCGGACCCTTCCCTCCAAGGTCATCAACCCCGCTGCAGTTCACTTTCGGCTCCCCAGGTCCATGAAGGTCCATCCTACGTTTCACGTCAGCTGCCTGAAACCAGTTAAAGAAAGTCCTCTTAAACCTCCTGTTTCCCCTTCTCCAGGGCCAGATTGTTAGTGTACTATGCGACCTACCTTCCAGCTTTTTTCTTGTGTGCCTTTCGGTTTTGACCCTCGCCTGTTTTTGGACCCCGCTCTTGCCTTACCCCTTTGGACTGTTTGCCTGCTTCGTCTGACTGAACTCCCACGTACCGAACCTTTGCCTGAAATTAAAGACTGGTTACCTCCTGTATCTGCCTCCCGAGTCCTGCAGTTAAGTCCTGTCTCCGTGCCTTGTAATAGGCAGCTGCGCTACACAGTGGCAGTGGTTGAAAGTTTAATTAAGAAAACCTTGCAAATTAATGCAGAAATCACATAATAGAAATGTTACTGCCAGCGAGTCTAATACAACTCTGACGACTGTTTTATAAAACAAAAACTTAAAACAACAGCAGCAGTGGTAACTGCTGGTAACTACACCAGCAACTGCCGTGGCGCACACACACACACACGTAGGTGCTGAAGAGGTATCCTGTGTATCTGTGCTTGATTGCTCTGCCTCAACTTCCTGGATGTTTGTCACAGCAAATTGAAATTGAATTTTGAGAACTGAATTTGAATTGTGAGAACTGAATGTTCAGTTCCAAGCTAATAAATTCAATTTCACATTACAATTCAGATTCAGTTTTTCAATGCAATGATTCAAACGGAACAATACAAATTCTTATTATGTGATTCAAATTCAGTTTTTTAATGCAGTTATTCAAGTTAAGCAATTCAAATTCAAATATAAATTATTCAAATTCAGTTTCTGGTGGCACATATTTCAGACCATAGAGCTGCCTCAGGTCTTGAACCATCTTTTAGTTGTGCTTTATAGGCCTAGACTGCCGGAGGACTTCCCATGATGCACTGAGTTGTTCTCTTCTTCTTTACCTCTCCATCTGTACACAATACCATTTTCTGTTGTCATTGTTACTACTATTAGTCATGTATCCATTAAAATGTATACTTAAAATTATCATTATTTGTATTTCTCCTGTATATTTCTCTCTCTCTCTCTCTCTCTCTCTCTCTCTCTCTTTATATATATATATATATAGAGAGAGAGAGAGAGAAGGTGATTCTTTCCATTACACAAAAAATCATAAATAATATCATATCATTCCTCCACAGATGGGCTGTCTGGCTTAAGCCATTTCTTTGTAATTGCTTTTCTAGCAGCTGCACTCAGTATACCAAACAGGTGTTTTGTTAATGTTTTGTAGATGTTGAATGTAGAAACCCAAAGAGCAGTTCATCCCAATTGAATATCACTAATTCTGTGTAGATCTTATACCAGAAACCATTTACAACATTACAGAGGCCCAGAACAGATGATAATGGTTTGCTTCCTGGGAGCCACTTTTTCTCCAAGAATTGGAGGAACCTGAATGATGACACTGTGGACCAGGTGTGATACAATATCTGCTCTTTCAGCCAAATGCTCTCCAAGAGGTTCAACTAGATCACTTTCATTGAAATTAACAAAATTATGTCCAGACATCCTCTGTAATGTAACTGTTGGTTTCTGCCTGTTAAAAGGAAGTTTTTCCTCGCCACCATCTCAAGTGCTTGCTCATGGTGGAACTCCGTCTCTGTCTCTGATAATATTATAAAGAGTACGGTCTAGACCTGCTCTGTATAGAGAAAGTCATGAGATAACTTTTGTTATGATATGGTGCTATAAATTAAATTGAACTAGCAGAAAGAAAACATACAGAACTTCCATGTTTGCTGAGCCAACACTAAAGTGAGTTTAATCCTTTCTCCCTAAACCACATAAACTGTCATAGTGCCACAACATAATAAACCCTTCCAATAGGGACCCTTATTCTGACACCATCCTCTGGCTAATTGTTGCATACATGACTGCTAATATCAAAAGCTAATTTTGTATCCATCCAACAGTGGTTTGTCTTGTGTGTGTCTTGTATGTCCTCATCTCATCCCCAGTAACATGTCTGTAAAATAGTGTTCTGAGTAACTAATCTGTTCCATTCTCACTCTGATCTGGTTGCATGATCCAATAAAATAAAATTTTATAGGATGATAATGCACTGTATACTGTAATAATAGCCAGTCAAGTATCTCATTAAACTTAATTTCTAAAACTTTACATCGGGAACCAAAACAGGTCACAGGCCTATAGCTGGCAGAGGGTCCCTCGATGTCATGAAAACCAATATATTTTAATGAGCCTGAGACCTGGGGCCAGACAATAATTTTCTTATTTGGGTCATGGGCTGAAAAGTTGAATAACCTCTGCTGTAAAGTACATGGTATTTAATGGTATACTTAGAGACTCTACTTATCACTGTGTGGACTGGGTGTGGGGTTAAATTTTACAGACTGGGGGTCACGCTGTGCAAAGAGGCCAGCAGAGATACGGTCAGCGATGAGTGTGGTCTATTTAAAGGCCCTCAGGGTCAGACACTATCTTTAATTCCTGAAACACCAGTCATGCTGTTATCTTGCACACCACTGGGTGACTGCAGGTCACATATACAAAGACACAACATTGGTGAATTAGTTTGTTTGTTCATGTGAGATAATTTCCCTCAGTGTTTCTTTGACTGCAAGGTCGTCTTCTCTGCCTTGGCTCTATCACCTCAGTGGCCACTTCACTATAAACTACCGAGCTGAGAAAAACAGCTGTCTTTAGATACAGAGACATCTACATAATCTGAGGGAAAAGGTGAGTAGCTGCTTTCTAATCTTGGAAACACTTAAAGAGTCGGACCATTTGGCTTTAGTTTAGGTCACTCCCTCATCAGTCGCTCTCTCTTCCTCTCTCTGTTTGTACATTTGTGAAAGAATGCTTTGTGACTAACGTCTTTATCATATGCAGTGTCATAAGTCAAAAAACAGAAAATCCGTCTCCTTTTCAACATACCAAATAATGTAGCAACACCAAATATATGCAGTCTTGGGTTTCTGTTGTTTCTTTGGTGTTCAAACATAATTGGTTTTTCAAGAAGCAAGAAGAAGAAGCTGCCCAGTATGAGCAGCAGGTGAGGCAGCGAGCTATCCAGAATGTTGCTCTGTACACAGAGACGAATCCAGCAGTATAGAAAACACGGCCAACAGAGAGATAATACATGCACATACATTTCCCCACTGTAAGTGAAGTACCAGGGTCTACTTGCAAGCGAACCGAGACCCACATTTTCAGGTGGGCAGAGTTCACTTGAAGCGTGGCGGACGGAGAGTCCGACAGCACGCCTGTGTCCTGCAAGCGTCTCACAAATATTGTGAGTCCTGCAAATCAGAACAATAAATAAGTGATTTGCAAATGGCTACCTGATTATTTGTACTGAGGGAATCCACTGTGGCAACAGTCCTGCCACAATCACATTCACACACACATTCATACACTGATGGCACTGGCCATTCCGGGTTCAGTATTTTGCCCAAGGGCAACTTGCAGACTGGAGGACCCAGTACCACAGATCTTCTGATGACCCACCCAACCTTCTGAGCCACAGCCACCATGTTGTGATGTATCAGACCAGTCTTATCAGCTGCAGCATACTATCAGTAACTGATATGCATTAAGGGGCTGTGTTGGGCGGTGAAAGATTCCTGTGAAGGCTGCTCTCATGTTTCCTCCCTCATGCCCCCCTGAGAGATCCCTCCTTGTACATAGAAGCAGAAATAAGAGCTTTGAGGTGGCCTGCAAGATCATGAATGATTTCTGCTTCAAGTGAAGATGGAGGAAATATAAAGTAACAGATTTAGGATGTGTCCAATCAAAACCATTGAGAAACCACACAAAGACAGGAAGCAAAGTTACAGATTAACACAGTAACACTGTTCACAGAAGCTCAGAATGTGTGTATTGAATAGAATGGTTTCACTGCACCACAATAACATTCAATATAGGATAAATACACAGAAGGAAGGTGGAGGAATGAGAGTTTTACACATTACACATTACACATTCATTATTTCTTTTGTAGTTACTGCTCTACCTACAGTAACAACATCAATTGTATTTCATATTCAAAACCCTCAGAGAAATTCAGTAACAACACTACAGGAGATTCAAATTTCAGTGTTGACAGCTGAGCACTGTATACCATTACACATGCAATGGAGGGGTCAGCCCTGTGCAGTAAATTGAAACCTTGGCTGCATCACACGTAGATGTAGAAATATTTTGGGAAGCACACAGCGCTGAGGCAGACACGTTTGAAGTCCTTTGAGATGCTGCAGCCTTGGGCTGCTGGATTCTGTAAATGAGTTCAATTACATAGTGAACTGAGGGGGTGTGGGGGGAGATGGGATATAATACAGTATGTATAGTACATCTGGGCCTACAGGACTGTGCATGAGCTGATATAAGTACTGTCATCTACTATAAGCACCTCCATCATGGATCTGTCCTGCAGGATGCAGATGAATCATTTTAAAATATTCTAAATCAGAATATAATGTTAACAGAATTACATTTTTTAAAATTACTATTATTAATTATTAATTACAATATTAGGGTTTCTATTTTCCCACATAATTCATACATAAAGACTGTAGATTGCACAGCAGTGTATACTCCATGTTCAATGCACAAAAGTAAAAAGAAAAGTAAAAGTAAAAGTGAAACACATAGAGAGCATGCTTGGAAGAATTTCAAATCTGAAATAATTGTCAGTATAACCAATGATTCTTGTGATGAAGCAGCCCATGAAAGTCAGGGTGAGCTAGAGCAACTGGCAACTTCTGACACAGAAGACCTAGAGGTCATGGAAGAAGCTTGCGATGATCTTTGTGGTTTAGGAAAACAGCTTAACATAATCTAGCATCTCTGCTATTGAAAATGCAAACAATTCTTCATATCCCAGAGAGTGCTGTACAAGAAGTGATACAACACCATTGCCAAATACATGTGTCACAACCATTACTGTACAGTAATGAAAAGGCAGTACTAAAGAAACAACAAACATCCAGATGTGGATGAATTAGTTGTAAAAGAAACTGTGATGACATCATTGTGTGGCAAACATTGATCTCTTAGGACTGTAAAAAGGAGGGCAGCCTATGTGAGGAATAAGTTTCCCCTGGTGAAGCCTATAGAATATGTTGTTGGAAAAGGCACAAAAACAGTTGTATATGCCCCCATACAACACAACACAACCCAACACACAACACATGCTACAGAAACTAGATTAAACAAAACTGACATATTAGATAAAGCAATGTCAGAAAAGGTGCATGTTCCACATGAATATAGTTCATACGCCGATGGAGAGCACTTTAAGGAAAATTGCCTTCTTTCAGTAGATGAGTTCACAGTTGCACTGATACTATATCTTGATGACTTTGAAGTAGCCAATCCTTTGGGAACATCAAAGCTGAAACACAAAATGTGTGCAGTGTATTGGGTTATTGCTAATGTACCTGCCAAATACAGATCAACATTAAACGTATGGGAACGTTCTGCAACCTCTTATCCATGATCTTTTCTCATTAGAACAGCATGGTGTTTATGGAGAGCAGTTTTGTTTGTAGCAGCTGATAACCTTGCTGCCCGTTCAATTGCAGGTTTCCATGAGAGCTTCACAGTAAACAAATTTTGCAGAGTCTGCATGGCATCCAGAGCTGACATTCAGCAACAAGAGGTAAGATCTGGTTTGTTTCATCTCTGAGATAAAGACTGTCATGACAGGCATGTGCAAGAGGTGATGAAAGACTTAAGCTTAAATCAAAACTATGGGATGAAAGAACAATGTCCTCTTACTAAAAGTCTGAACCCATGTGGTCATGGGTTCCCCTCCAGACACTTTACATGATGTCTTGGAAGGAATTGTCCCTGTTGAGGTGTCTCTGTGTCTGACAGACCTGACTGTCAAGAAGTATTTTACTTTAGATATGCTAAATCAAGCCATTAGATCCTTTAATTACACGTTTACAGCTTCAGACATTTGGCAAAGGACTTTCAACCAAAGGGACCACTGGTGGAAATGGTCACGAAAACTGGTCCGTCATCAGGCTGTGTCCCTCAGGGAAATAACTCTTGGGAAATTCTCATGCTTCTCAAAGATATTGTGGAGCTTGTTGTGGCACCTAAGCATACTGATGACACTCTGCATTTTCTGGAATGCAGGTTGGCAGAGCACAGAGAGCTGCTTCAGTCAACCTTTCCAAATTTCAGGTTGCGACCAAAACATCACTATGTGGAACATTACCCTCACCTGATAAAGAAATTTGGTCCTTTAACCAAGGTTTGGACTATGCATTTTGTGGGTAAGCATAAATTCTTCAAAAAAGTAGTCAGAGAGTCTATTTGGACTATAGCTCGGGCTAGCAGTTGATATGGCAAAGGTTGCAATGATCTTGTCACATCTTTTGCCAGTGATGTTCAGAGAGTACTCCCTCGAAACATGACCACTACTGAGGCAGTGCTTGTTGCACCTGACTGTATCGATGGAATCGAGTATAACATAGATATGATGCTCTGTATTGGTTCCTGTTCAGGTCTCCCTGAATTTGGTCAGATTATACAGATTGTTACAGCTAACCCAGACAATTTGTTTGTCTGCGAAAAAATGACAGCATGGTACCATGAGCACTTTCAATCCTATGAGCTATGCCACACTGATGGCCCTTCTACGTGTGTGGTTAAGCTGTCAGATTTAAATGATGTCTTTCCACTGTCAGCATACAAAGTACAAGGGAAGCTTATGGTAACTCTTAAGCGATTTGTTATTCGCTAAAACTGTCAGTGTTCCTTTTTTTCCTCAGATTGCTACACACTACAGAAGCTGACGATGAGAGTTATTTTTTGTGAGGGGGACAAAAATGACAATGATTCCTGGTCCAAATACAGTTGATGATTTAATAAACTGGTTCAAGAAATCAGTTGAACCTGATTACAACTTCACTTTACAGTACGAGGACCCTGAATTCAACAATGCACCCTGTAACCTTACAGACATTTCTGACCTCCCTGAGAAACTTACCATCCAAATAATTCCTGTCCTTGATCTCATCCCAGTGTCACAAAGTGAAATATGCAGTACCGTGAGCAGCCGAGCTGACACATCTCTGGAGGGTCGAAAAGAGTGGCCTGAGGTATTTGACATTCCAAAGTTTCCTGTAGACGTGGAATACAGATTACGCCAAGGAAATCTGATGTATCTTCGTGATGGCACTTACCTAAAAGGATATGAAGCATAATATTCTTGAGAAGTTGGTGGAGACAATCTATGGCTACAAAGCTTACCCAACCAACGAGGAGTTTGAAAAGCCTTGGTAGCAGAACACCCCAGCCTTAAAGAACAAGGCTCATCATCTGGCTGTCAGGGATGGATAAACAGTCTTAAATTCAAAATTGGGAATTACAGAATGAAAATGTGCCAGCTGGGACGGCCTGATGTAACAATTAATGGTGGTAAACATGGAAAAAACAATGCTGATGGTGAGCCTTCTCACAAAAACATAAAGAAGCCAAGAAAAGGGGAGATCAATTACCTTCTCTAATTTCCAGAGGGAAGAGTTCTTCTTCTTCTTCTTGATGGTTTGTGTCCAAGCTTGATGGAAATCTTCAAGAGGAAGAGTCTCCCACCTTCCCTTGTGGTACTTCTCTATATGAACAAATAAACTGATATAAGATATACTTGTGTTATATCTCTTTGCAGAGCACTGAGCCAACAGCCATTAGATGCCTTGTCCTGAGAGGACTTCCAGTCATTCTTGGGGATGCACCTATGTTATATATATATGTCTTTAAGAGCAGTTCTGTGAGTAAAGTTTTTTGATTGGTGTTTGACTCAGTTTTTCCATTCTCCTATGTTTTGTTTATTGGATGATGGGTTATGATAATTAGCATACATGAAGATGTTTAAACTTAAGTTGATTTTAACTTGATAGTGTTGTTTCACTGTTAGCAAGAGGAAATTAATAACTGCATTTAATACTATAAATTATGCAAAAATTCAAATGGTTTGTATAGTGACTTGATTTCTGCAAAAACAAAAAAACCTAAACCACTGAGGGGCTGCTGCTGGAACTTCCAGTCGACGCATAGCTTGTGGCGGCTCCACTGAATGAATCCCAAAATCTCCAGTGTATATCTAATATTGCCTTTGATGATCTACACACATTTATCCCAATAATAACTTGAATGGAGAATAAACTAATACTCAAAAAAACATTGCCTCAGGCCTTACCTACGCACTCCACCTGCAGTACCCAAAGTGGTTAAAAAACACATTTGCCTTCATTCAGCAATAATAATAATGCTAAATTTGGGTCGAAGTGAGCTACCTCCCACGGTTCAAAAAGCTGAAGAATGATCTTCCAGTGTAAGACACATTTATGCTCACATCACAATTCTTCATGTCCGTGTCTGGACACATTTTAGAAAGTTGCAGTTTTTTTGTTTTTTTTACCAACTCTGGTCCTCCCTGCATAGTTGTTCTTAATGCCTACTTTGTTGTGTGGCACACATGGCATACAGTTTTTCCTTTTGCACTCACAATATACTGCTACATGGTCAGTGTGGTTGTTTATATATATATATATATATATATATATATATATATATATATATATATATACTTAAATTGTTCACAGAGAAAAAAAATTATGCTGTGATTGTATTTGGAAGGATTTGTTGTGTGTGCAAATATAATATTTTAAAATTTAATATATTCATATTTTTAATAAAACTAGAATTTTAAGTGTATTTGACTTATAATATTAAGTTTTGACTACTGTACTTTTAAGTAGACTCCACTATACTTTTCTATTATGATTACTTAAACCATTAAAAATATTAAATTCTAACTATTGTACATTTAAGTTGACTATACTTAAACTAATTCATTTTCTCTACTGTCAATAACTTAAACCATTTGAGGCAATCACTCAACACAAATGGTTTAAGTACAATCAACTTATCCGGGTTTACAATGCAGCAGCAGCACACGCGCAATTGTACTGTACATTGCGCGTGTACACAAACAAACATATACACAATATGATTGGAATCATAGCACAGGTAGTTTTGAATCTGACACAGGAATAAATGAATATGAAGGGATGAAATAGGATTAGCCTCTTTGCTATTGATTAGCTTGCCGTGTAATAATTAAAGCGGGCTGAGCCGCAGGGCTTCTGCAGTGTATGTGTGTGAGTGTGTGATGAATGCCAAGGTCCCCAAACTCAAGATCGTTCCACTCAGCACAAGCACAAGCACCTCTCCTCCTGCCAGCACGACTACAGCGAAACCACTGCATAGTCACACAAGATGGGGTTTTACTGTGTGTGTAAGATATATATATATATATATATATATATATATATATATATATAGAGAGAGAGAGAGAGAGAGAGAGAGAGAGAGAGAGCAAGAGAATGAGAGTGTGTTTGAGAGAGTGACCATGTGAGCCCAGCATCAATCTGTTCAGCGAGTTTTACTTTCTACTTTAGAAAACGTTTTTTTAATATGGTTTTTTTGCAATATAATTGCCCGTCATTTGAAAAGCAGAAATATTTATGCCTCTGTACTCTAAGTCTACATGCATAGGCCTACATTGTAAGACTGTGTTTGTGTGTGTGTGTGAGAGTGTGTGTGAGAGTTGTATGTACACCACTGAGCAGTTAGTCCTCTATCTCCCCACAGCGTAATCTCTTGATTTGTGGGATTGACCCCTCTTAATTCAATGGAAGAGAATCGCTGTGACAGCAACACTGAATGGATTTTCAATGCACTGCACCTGCTCTAATAAGTTTAAGGATAACCTCCTCCTCCTCCCCCTCCTCCCTCCTGCCGCACAGAGAGCCAGACAGAGAGGGGAGGGAGAGATCACACACACAGATATCGCACAAACTGAATGAAGTCATCAGCCTGAATCAACCGATTGAATCCCTCCATTCTGTCCTCTTACCTTTCCCAGTCTCTGTAATGTGTCTCTTCAGTCTGGTGGCTTTGATCAGTGTCCTCTCTATGGGCTCTGTCTCTGTGGACTCATCCCAGGATGTCTTCATTAGGAACTGTCACCAGATCTCATAGTCCCCAGCAATAAAGCCTGTTAAATCTCTGATCCATCAGTCTGATACCTGGCTGTCACACTGCTTACATTTTGCATTTAAGGAAGTTGGCTGACATTCTCATTCACGTCTGGAAAGAGTGTCTCGCTTAGGATGGACTTGCTGATGTGTACATCTGCAAGTCTGAAGATCAAACCTGTAATCTTTTCTCCCGGTCGCTGTCAGAGTCACTGGCTGTAGCCGAGGCCGAGGTGACCTGGAACATAAGCAGCATTCCTCCCTTGTGCAGCATGTGTTGTGTGACTGACTGTCTGGTGGTGAGTACTTGCCGAGGCTGGGAGAGGTCAGTGAGAGTCCCACCTCTATACTGGACCAAGCAGAGATGGGGAAAGGGGAGAGGAGGTGAAGGAGAAATGAAGGAGAGGAGAGCAGTCAAGATAATGGTGGGTGGCGAGGTAGTGTGGATAACAGAGCACTGTTCAATCAAGCACTGTTTTTAAGTGTCATTTCTACCTCTTATTTCCGTATGGAAATGTTACATTTGACAGTTATAATTACTTTATAATTAGAACTAGTAACTATTTAATTACCTTTCTACTTACTTTGCAGGATACATTAAAAAAAGAATCACCTTATAAAATATAATGCATTGTTCAAGATTGTCTTGGTCTTGGTTGACACATCTCTGCAACATCGCATGGACATCGGGGTCAGTGCCTCTGGACTGGCAGACCGGGGTGGTGGTTCCCCTCTTCAAAAAGGGGGACCGGAGGGTGTGCTCCAACTATAGGGGGATCACACTCCTCAGCCTCCCTGGGAAGGTCTTTGCGGGGGTCCTGGAGAGGAGGGTCCGCAAGATTGTCGAACCTCGGATCCAGGAGGAGCAGTGTGGTGTTTGTCCTGGTCGTGGAACTGTGGACCAGCTCTACACCCGTCCTGGAGGGTGCATGGGAGTTCGCCCAACCAGTCTACATGTGCTTTGTGGACCTGGTGAAGGCATTCGACCGTGTCCCTCGGGGAGCCCTGTGGGGGGTGCTCCGGGGCTATGGGGTTCCGGACCCACTAATACGGGCCGTCCGCCCCTGTACTCCCAGTGCCAGAGCTTGGTCCGCATTGCCGGCAGTAAGTCGGACCTGTTTCCAGTGAGAGTTGGACTCCGCCAGGGCTGCCCTTTGTCACCGATTCTGTTCATAACTTTTATGGACAGAATTTCTAGGCGCAGTCAGGGCGTTGAGGGGCTGCGGTTCGGTGGCCTCAGGATTGGGTCACTGCTTTTTGCGGATGATCTGGTCTTGTTGGCTTCATCGGAGTGTGACCTTCAGCTCTCTCTGGAGCGGTTCGCAGCCGAGTGTGAAGCGGCTGGGATGAGAATCAGCACCTCCAAATCTGAGGCCATGGTTCTCAGCCGGAAAAGGGTGGAGTGCAGCCTCCGGGTCGGGGACGAGATCCTGCCTCAAGTGGAGGAGTTCAAGTATCTCGGGGTCTTGTTCACGAGTGAGGGAAGGATGGAGTGGGAGATTGACCGGCGGATCGGTGCAGCTTCTGCAGTGATGCGGACCCTGCACTGGTCCGTCGTGGCGAAGAAGGTTCAAAATTTACCAGTCGATTTACCAGTCAATCTATGTTCCTACCCTCACCTATGGTCACGAGCTTTGGGTAGTGACTGAAAGAACGAGATTGCGAATACAAGCGGCCGAAATTAGCTTCCTCCACAGCGTGGCTGGGCTCTCCCTTAGAGAAAGGGTGAGAAGCTCGGCCATCCGTGGGGAGCTTGGAGTAGAAGCGCTGCTCCTCTGCATCGAGAGGAGCCAGCTGAGGTGGTTCGGGCATCTAGTGAGGATGCCTCTAAACTTCTCACTTTTAAATATCCAACAAGGTCAAATTATTGCACAAAAGAAGCAACGATTAGAGACCAGGTCCAAAATGTTCTATATTTACAGTATGAGAACTTTTATTCTTTTTCCTAACAATTTATTATCTCATGACACTTCAGATGTATCTTGTGACACTTTGAAGGGCCCGATATTATATATTATATATAATTATGTTATATATGAAGCAGTCAGAACTGCCTTAGGCAGCTACAACAGTAAAATGCTGCTGCCTTAATCTACTTTTACTTTTGACACTTGAGGTACATTTAGCTGATAATACTTCTGATAATACTTTACTGAAGTATTTTAACTTTACTGAAGTATTTATTTTTTTATTTTTTTTACATTTTTGTATCAGTACTTTTACTTTAGTGAATGATCTGAATAAAATTCATTCACATCATCCACATGCAAAAATGAGTTACAGCAGCAGTGTACGTTCTACTTAAAGATTCAGTGTGTAGGATATAGTGGCATCTAGCAGTGTAGTGCCAATTGCAACCCCCTTACCTCACTCTCTCCTTTCTCACTTCAAAATGAAACTATTGTCGGCACTAAATGCTAGAAAGAAAATCCAGTGTTTAGTTTGTCTGTACTGGGCTACTGTAGAAACATGCTGGTTTAATATAGTGAAGTTTAGAGGGGTGTTTTGTGTCTTCTGCGATTCTTTGTTTCTCTAAATTGCCTGAAATGCAAACTGGTAGCAGAAGTTTGAAAACCACCTTTTATAAAGATGCTTCCAGCAGCATCACAGACAGTCTGGATATCCTGGTCTCTACATCTTCAGTTTTGATCACTCTTTGCCTAACTTTATGGAAGTTCAACACTAAATTGCTGGAATACCTCTTAAAACAGCAGTTTAATGCACCACCACACCACCCACAGCTGCATCCACAGTTGAATAAATGTTGAATGTTGTTATGGCTAAAAGAAATTAGGAAACACAATAATAGTTTTTTTTTATTATTTAATATACTAATGTATGAGTATTTACACTACTTTACAATTCTTATATTACTTGCCATATTTTTCGGGCTATAAGGCGCACCGGATTATAAGGCACAGTATCAATTAACATCTTAGTTGCTATCATTGTCCACACATGAGGTGCATCGGATTATAAGGCGCATCTGATTGTAAGGCGCAATAAGCGAAACAAAACGTGTGTCGGATAAGTCGAACTTAACTCTCAACGTTGTTCAGTTGTAGGCTAACACAAAAATACAACATACACTCACTTTTTTTCAGTTGCTTGCTAAAGTGTTCGTGGCGGAATAGTCGGAATATGGAATGGCTTTGCCTATTATGGGGTATATTCGAAGCTGGGAAGCAACTTAGCTTTTACTTGCAAACTGTTAGGAACCCCCAAAATCGACAGAAGGAGCAGCATCTTCATGGGTGAATGCTGCGTGAGTAAGACATGTCGGGTACTAGCATCAGGTGCAAGAAACAATGTTAGAGGATCCTGCTATGGCTGTTTGAAGCAAACAGCTGTGGGCACTAGCATCCCGGGGACGGAAGCCCAGGTAACTACTATGGTTGGACGGCGGATTAACGTTTACATTTAGTCTGTTTTTTATCTCAAGCAACTTTCAGGGAAAGGAACAATCAAGGTATGGTGCGATAAGGAAGCGTTGGTGCTGTGGCGATTAAAGGGTTGGATTTAGCATGTATTAGTTGTATACGTAGAGAGGAACACCCCAGTTCTGGTAGGAACTAGTAGGACATTCTACCAACAGAATAAACAGAGAAAAGTTTGGAGTGTGTTGAATGAACAGGTGGGCTGATGAATGGCTGTGGGCCCTGGCATCCCAGTGCCAGATACCCTCGCCACAGTCAGCTGCTGTGGTTGCTGCAGGTGGCGCTGGCATCCCGGTGCCAGGTGCCCCCGCTGCAGTCAGCTGCTGTGGTTGCTGCGAGTGGGCAGCAGGTGGCGCTGGCATCCCGGTGCCATGCGCCCCCTCTGCAGTCTGCTGCTGTCGTTGCTGTGAGTGGGCAGCAGGTGGTGCTGGCATCCCGGTGCCAGATGCTCCCACCGCAGTCAGCTGCTGTGGTTGCTGCAGGTGGGCAGCAGGTGGCGCAGGCATCCTGGTGCCATGCGCCCTTGCTGCAGTCAGATGCTGTGGTTGCTGCAGGTGGGCAGCAGGTGGCGCTGGCATCCCGGTGCCAGACGCCCCTGCTGCGTTCCGCTGCTGTTGTTGCTGCAAGTGGGCGGCAGGTGGCACTGGCATCCCGGTGCCAGGCACCCCCGCCGCGGTCAGCTGTTGTGGTTGCTGCAGGTGGCGCCAGCATTCCTGTGCCGGACACCCCCGCTGCAGTCAGCTGCTGTGGTTGCTGCAAGTGGGGGCAGGTGGCACTGGCATCCTGGTGCCAGGCACCTCCGCAATGGTCAGCTGCTATGGTTGCTGCAGGTGGGCAATAGGTGGCGCTGGCATCCCAGTGCGAGGTGCCTATGTTTATTGACTTGGTTGCAATTAGTGTGTTTGTCATGGCTTTGAATTTAGAATGGTTGCTTACTCGGAAGTGAAGTGAGGAAGCTCTTCTTCTTCAGTTGTTCTGAACAAGTTAGCAGTTTAGCATGTTACAGTGCTGAGAGACGGGTTAGCTGTTCAGGTTGACTGATGCTTGAGCCTAAAGTATTAAAAGGTTGTGTATATGTTGCTGCATCAGAGGAAATAGGCTTGTTTATGAACCTATGTTGACTGCATGATCCTGATCAGTCTTTAACCAACTACGAGCTGGTTAAGTTAGTATGAAGAAACCTGTGCTCTTCTAACTACCGTTCGGGTAGGTTTCTTAGTGCAGGCGCAGTACTCAAATGAAATCTGGAGATAAGTCTGCAATGTGAGGTTACGGTTTGATAACGATTTTTTTTTTTTTTGGAAATGAATAACGATTTTTTAAAGTAACTGGGTAAGTTGCATATAAAGAGTCAACGGTGACTACACATGATCATTATGGAGCAAAGCACTGTCTTTATTTACATGCATGTGCGTGCGTGCTTGAGTGCGTGCGTACGAGTTAGTTTTACTGTTATGAACGAGTTGGCAGTTTAGCGTGTTTCAGCGCTGAGAGACGGGTTAGCAGCTCAGGTTGCCTAATACTCGAGCCTACAAGTATTAGAAAGTCGTGTCTGTGTTCATTTGGGTAGGTTTCTTTTACACAGCCATGGTACTAAGTGTGGAGATAAGTCTGCAAAGTGAGGTGACAGTTTGATCACGTTTTGAAGGTAACTGGGTAAACTGCATCAACGATGACTTGACTTTACAGAGCGAAGTACTTCCTCTAATTATGTGCGTGTGTGCGCGTGCATGAGTGCGTGCGCACGTACGTGGGCGGCTTGTTGGCCTCTTGATGGAAAGTGAATTAGCCCTTAAACAGCGGAGGGATGCGTGGTGACGCCACTCATACTCGTGCATGTGAGTACATGCGTGAGGGCTTGTTGCCGGCTTGTTCGGATACAGGTGCGTGGTGACGTCACGTGCGTGCATGCGAGCGGACGTACGTGAGGGGCTTGTAGCCAACCTCTTGGTAGAAAGTGATTTGACCCTTAAACGATGGGGAATGCGTGAATTGGCAAAAGGAACGGCGAACACATTTGATTGTATTGTTGACCCTGTGTTACTTGCACATGACGAATAAACCTGAACTTGAATGGCTTGACAGCGGAAGACTACGTGATGACGTCACGCATGAGCGTTCGTACCTGCGTACATGAGGGGTGAGAGGTGGTGACCGTGACAGCAAATGCATGGTGACGTCACCCGGAACGTGAATTGTTGACGGACTAAGACCATGACATGCTGAGCGTTAAGTTTTAATTTGTCCCCTTCTAGTAAACAATTACTGCAACAAGTGATTTGTAAAGAATACTTATCTGTTAGACATGGCGAAGGCGGGCCGTCAGAGGACCTCACAGAACCGTAGTGACTGACATTGTGTTGTGGGGCCGGTGTAGAACTGGAACGATGGACTGTCGTTGGATGTCTCGTCTCTCCTTCTGAAGACAGAGGTGAACTGGGAGGCGCAATGAATTCAACAGGTGGATTAAAGTTGTTGTGCATGTTGACGAGAGATGAACCGGACAGGATACGGCCCATGAAACAGACTGAGTGGAGGCTCACTGGGCTGACTCGCTTCTTGATCGGCTTTTGGATTACGGGAATAGGCGCCTCGTGGACGGAGGCCGAGGAGAAGTTTCCAGCTTCTGTTGCTGGATCTGCTGGCGTGTGTCGATGGAAACTTTAGATGCGGCCGTCCTGGTTTTGTTGGACTGATTATCCTCCAATGGAAAGTGAGGCGAAGTTCATGTTCACGATAAGGTGAGTGAATGAATGAAAGTTACTCGTAGAAGGGTGGGAGTGTGCTTTCCTGAGTGTTCTCGAGGTGGTGTGGCGTGTTTCCGAGTCGCGTGCGGAATACGAGCATGAAGGGAACCACGGGGTTAGGAGGGTATTTATAGGACTGTCGGAAGTGGCGCGGTTGAGGTGTGGTCTGGCTCCTGAAACTCCACTTTAAGCTCCAAAATGTGTAAAATGTGTAACATAAAATCGGTTTGAGGTTAGTAAACACAACCAAAGGTCATACATAAGGCGCACTGGATTATAAGGCGCACTGTTGATTTTTGAGGATGACTTTAGATGCGCCTTATAGTCCGAAAAATACGGTACTATTTATTTTAGGTCATTTTGACTTACTTTTGTTGGAGCTAATTCAAAGAGTGAAAAAGGCTCCACCAAGTTACTGACAAGTGTCAAAGTAGTGGTGCATCGTGTCAGTGAAACCATTTGGTGGTTTACTCCCCAGAAGAAAATTTAAGAAAGCAAAAATCATAAAAATATGTAATGTGCATTCTCATAATGTGTGTGGGGAAGCTTTGCCAAGGTGGCTAAATTAGAAAGCAGCCTTTAGAAACTTTGTTCATCGAAAGATGTTTTAAAGCTCCTTGGCAAATCTGAACTCTCAATATCTATTAACTTAACATGAGGTGCACTACATAATGACTTTCAGCCAAAAAGCTACATAAAGTTCATTTGGACTGATTCATGCAGGTAAATTCTAAACCACTCCTGACAGGTCAGTGATTCAGTTTCTTACTGCTGAAACTGAAGATGTGAAGAAACACTTCACATTGCTCATTACCACATCAGCTCACAGATCAGCATAATATAACATAACTTATGTAAACATATTTACATTCCTCCCATATTTACATGTTGCTAATGATGAACACAAAGTAAAGAAAATGATGAACTTGTGAAACCCAGAATGAACTAATAAAGCACAGTCTCTATCTCCAATATCCAATCAATGATGGATAAAATTAGAAGAAGAAATTAGATCAGTTATAACACAATGTCTTAATGATGGTAGGAATGTGGAATGTGTGTTCTTGCCCACTTTGTCACAATCTGACTGAAACACAAAGATGAATCCTTTCAGTGTAAATAAATACACAAACATTTTACATTGGACAAAATGTGTCCAGATGTTTAGGCACCATCATCCACTGTGGTGTCAGGTTCAACGGTACCATCAGCCCGACAGGATGTAGCACTAGGGCTGGTACAAGCTGGAGACAGTGATAGTCAGATGGCTCAAAAAAGTGATGATGTCATCAACCTGAGGCCGTGAACTTATTGTTGAGCCAGGTAACCACTGTATCAAAATGTTCAGATAGCTTAGCTAACTTAAACTAGCCTACACCCAATAACAAACTGACTAAACAGTCAGAATGTGGACAGGTTTTTAAACAAGTCAGAGGGCTCCATGGCCCAAAAGTGAAGCCAAAAACTGCAGTTCCTCAAATGTCCACTTGAAGCTGGCTACAGATCAGAATCAGAATCAGAACCAGAACCAGAATCAGAATCAGAACCAGAACCAGAATCAGAACTAGAATCAGATTTATTGCCAAGGAGGTTTTCACCTACAAGGAATTTTCCTTGGTGTATTGGTGCACAACAAACATTAAGAAAAAATATAAGGAGGGTTTTTAAAAAACAAGTATTAAAATATATATATGTTCTAAAATGAAAGAGCACCGTCAAGTCCCCATATTAAAATGTCTTCACAGCAGAAATACACGTTTACAGCCTGGGTGAAATTTTATCAAACTCACCTCTTCAAATTAGATTAATATTTAAAGTTAAGCATTAATTAAGAGTGGGCCCTCTTTGACTGACTGATTGATTAATTGATTGATTAGCTGATTGATTGATTGATTGATTGATTGATTGATTGATTGATTGATCACTGGCTCTTCAGAAACCTGGTGGTTGACCTCCTGGATACCATGTCGTTGTTTTCTATGGAGCCCCCTAAAGAAGCAGACTCACATTGTGTCTGCAAGAACCGCAAAATCTCATCACTTAGTACTGTTATCACAACATCTGGGTCAGTACATGTTTTGATCTTTGCTCTTTTATTATATTTTACCTTAACAACTCTTACACAACTCTGCTGTGGCACTTGCAGTATGTATGTCCGGCTGTTATCTATTAGAATCGGACAGGAGAAAGTCAGATGTATGGCCTGTTCATCAGTTGTAATTCCAGCTCTATGTTTCCTGAAGCCCCAAGAATCTCATCTAATTGCCTCCAGTTCTCCTCTCCATTTACAATTCTACTGTCACATAGCTGTTTTCTGTCATCAGGATCAATCTAAAAGTAATAATATTTATTGTACACAGTTATTATGTGTGTATATATAATGTAGCCACAAGGGGGCACAAGCCAGTGTCTTATTGTGCCGGCCCCCAGCCTGGATAAATACAGAGGGTTGTGTCAGGAAGGGCATCCAACGTAAAACTTTTGCCAAATCAAACATGCAAATCGGACTTCCATACCGGATCGGGACTGCCATACCGGATCAGGACTTCCATACTGGATCGGAACTGCCATACCGGATCAGGACTTCCATACCGGATCTGGACTTCCGTGCCGGATCGGTCGAGGCCCAGGTTAACGACGACCGACATCGGTTCTGTTTACCTACAAGGTGCCGGTGGAAATTGGACTACCTGATTTGCTGTGGCGACCCCTGAAGGGAAAAGCTGAAAGGAGGAGAAGAAGAAGACACATAGTTATGTGTGTATTAGTGAACATCCTGCACAAATGCATACTGCATCCAGTGTCTTCTCTGAGTAATAGTCTTTTAATTACAAAGAATAGGGAGAAATCATTAACAATTTTCAGAGGGGCAACTGATATCTCATACTAGGAGTGATGGAATGAGGAGAAGACAGTAGAGAGAGCAGAGTGAGCCCTCTAGTGCTCAACATGGAAAATTACCTTCAACTGCTCCACACATCAAAGTGAAGGATGCCGAGACATCAAACACAGTCAGGACCCAGAAGAGAAGTCATCCTGCAAACATGACTTTTTCTTCTTGCCTCTAAAAATATTGTGCCTCACTTTTAATAGGCCTACTGTAAATATCATCATTCCACTCTATTGTACCAACAGCGCAGGCTCACTGCCCAATAAAGCAGATGGAGGCCCGGGATAGATTCAGATAGTGATATTCATCAGGTTTAAACAGGATTATTTGTGGAGCATTACATCACTCAACTGTAAGCAATCCGTCACTTTTACACAGCACATTATCCACACCATGTGATGCACATGAGTGCCTCCTTCTCATAAAGAACTATTGTAAAGTTTCCCCTGGCTTCCTCATCTCCTCTTTATACAGATAGAGCAATAACCTGAGTGGACTTCCAACTGTTACAATATAGCTGCAGCAGTAAAGAGAGCTGTGTTTGATCCATGACTGTGATGACTGATTTCTACAAAGTGTGTGAATCTGCCTGTTTGCCTGCTGCAAGGTAAGAAGTACTTAGATCCTTGCTAAATATATATTCATTATTACAAATATTCAAAATGTTTCTTCAGGACAACAATACAAGTATTAGCAGAACGAATGTACTTAAAGCCAGTGTTATATCATCATTTGTTATATTATTACTGCTATCATAATAATAATAATGTGTAAGCAGTATTTTAAAACATCAATAATTTTAATATAATAATCTTTTGGCTGCTTGGCAGGAGCAGAAACAAGCTGTAATACTGGATGTACCTTTTAGGCTGATAGAGGAAACAACAAAAAGTTACCTGCTTACACGCCCAGCAGTTATGGAGCAACATTAGCATTAACACAGTTCAATGAATGACAATCCTCTTTCTTAGCTCTGTTTTTTGTCTCCACCAGCTCATGAGGGCAAGTGGCAGGGCGGCAAGTATAAAAATACCAGGTTTTCTTTTAATTGTGTGACCAGAAGAAGTCAGTTTGAAGGCTCTTAATCTTCTAAATGCTCCACTCATTCACCAGCCAGTCCCTCACTGTGTCTGACTGCTGTTTTTGTGTTTGTCTTAGCATCTTCTTGCTGCTGCTGCTGCTGCTGCTGAAAACTACTGTGAGTAGTGGGACACAACTAAAACTGTCTAGAAAACCAAAACTGTGAGCTAAAATGCTAAAATGCTCTGTGAAGCTATGACCTACACCGTCCACATGACATATAGTGATTTGATCTAGAAAAAAAGCAGCTTTAAAGTTGAGACAAGGTGTTTTTTTTCCTCCCAGGAGGATTACAGCGAAAAATAAATTACTTACGGGTACCCTGTGAAATTCTGACCATAAATATATATCGGTACAGCAGCAACGAAGGCATGAGGTAAACGAAATTTTAAGAATTTCAAAGTTAAAATTACAAATCATCTTTGCAAATGTGTTCTGAAGTAAACACATTCAATGTTTAATAGGCCGCAACACAATTTTGGAGAGTAACACTGTAATGAAATAATTATAGAGTTTTAATTTTAAAAAAAAATGTAAAAAAAAGACATAATAATGCATTATATTTTATAAACTTAAGTAATTATTGTAGTAGCCGTCTTATACAGTGATATATATAGTCAGATAAAATGTTTAATCCATACCCTTCAAAATCTAGAAGTAACAACATTCCATAGGAAACTGGTATTTTGTAATTTAGTCTCAGAGTTTTGTGGTTCATAACTTTGCTAAAAGCCAAACATTGAGCAAGTGTAACAACACAAGACATAGCAGCCAGCTAATATTACTTACTAGTCCAACAGCAAGAAGCCTAGCTCAGCATCTGTCAAAGTCAGTCCCAGATTTACTCTTGACTGGTGGCTTCTTGCACGGTCGATCCTCTCAGCTTCCTACATCAACATCCTCTTCGGTCTCTTCTCTGTCATTAAGTCCATAGAGGCTGCTGGCTTTCAGCATTCCCACCTCACTCAGGACCTCTTCTTCCCAGTGGTCCAAAACACCTGTGGTACAAACCCTAACACTGCCCCAGTGCTCTGAGCTCACTGAGCTAACAAACTGAGCTAACATTATCTAACAGCAGCTACAGTTGTCAGCAGTTTACTTCACTGTCTATCAGGAAACTCTGTAATTCACAGAGAGTTGAGAGGACATCAGAGAGAAAAGCAGAAAACTTTTTCTCCATAAAATATCCAGTTTCACCAAAATCAGTCAAATAATTGTGGGTGTGTGACTTAGTGCTTATGTACTTCTCCTGACCCGGAGCTCAAAGTTGAAGTGTGAGAACAGACGTACAAATGACAGACACCATTCACCTGATCGCAGGTCCGTGTAGCATCAACAGGATTTTAAATTCATTATTATTTGATGGTAGAAAAGTTACATAATGTTGCTGAAATGTTGCCAATGTTGTTGAAATATCATATAATGGAAATAATCAAGTAATGTACAAAAACTTCAGAATCATACATAAGTAGAGTATTTGAGTAAATGTACTGATGCACATTTAATCACTGTTTGTGGATGTGGTGTGTTTGACTCCTGCTTGCTCTCTGTCTTTTTTAGCTGTGTATGTCTATGAGCAGACCATAGCCACATGCTCCCCTGTTTCTTTGTCTGGCCTTTATCATCCCTTCTTAGTCTCTGGCCGTACATCACCATCTCCTCTGTTGTTAGGCCAGTGTTGGGGTGGAAGTTGACAGATCTCCACAGCCCATACTGCTGAGAACAGCCTTTCCCCACACGCATTGATTTCTCCGGCCCGACCTCTCACTCCCTCTCTCTCTCTCTGCCTCTCTCTCTCTCTCTCTCTCTCTCCCTCTCTCTCTCTATCTCTCTCTCTCTCTCTCTCTCTCTCTCTCTCTCTCTCTCCC